>CM039682.1:11844844-12444844 GCA_022537955.1 Schmidtea mediterranea | reverse complement strand
AAAACTTTAAATTATTTAACACGTTCCGTACCGTGTGGGGCACATATGATCTCCGCTGCACTTTCCGTTTCGGCCACTTGAAATTCTCAATGAAAAACTAAATCTTTCAAAAATATATTATAGAGTCAAATATATGCAACTTCACATCATGTATACCGCGTTTGTCGTAGCAAGTGGCGTATGGAAAATCTTCACAAATTGCCATGGCACGGAACGTGCTAATCATATTATTATAATTTATAGTTCTAATCAATAAAACAGAGATTAGATTGGAATTTTGCTGATCAATAAATTTTAATACATCGTTGAAAGCTTGTGTTGTGATTTTTATTATTTATTTGCGAACTTTGAGCCAGATCAATAATTGTTAACATCCTAATTCACTATAAACTAACTGGAAACTTTCTACAAAAATATTTACTAAAATTGTCTTACCATTTTAGGCTTTTTTCTTAAAAAATTAATTTATAATTCAGGGTAAACATTGAAATTTATTTAAAAATCATGAATAATTAAATATATTTAATACACATTCAAAATTATATAACGATTTTGAAGATTTTTTGAAAATTTTATTTATGGCAAAAATCATAAATTCAAATTAAAAGTAAAATTTATTAATTTCATAAAATAGCATTATTTTTTTTTAAATTGCAACCTAATAAGAAATTAAATTAATTTTTTTAAATTAGCTTAAAGATTTTCAACAAAATTAAAAAACCAACAATTTAAGTTTTCTTAAAAATTAACGACAAAACGTATTCATTATTAGTTAATACCAGCAGCTTTCAAGAAACACGTTTGGACTGCAAATTGACATCCAAGAAAGCATAAATGCTTATTTTTTGTACACTCATCTTTGCAAGATTCATCACATGTTATTTTTTTTGCAATGCAATCTTGAGTCTTATGTTGAACATCAGGTTCGCACTTAAGAACACTCACTAAAATCATCATTATGGCCAATATCTGGAATTACAAATTATAATTGTATTTATTATTATTTTTATTATTATTATTATAATTATTATTATTATTATTATTATTATTATTATTATTATTATTATTATTATTATTATTATTATTATTATTATTATTATTATTATTATTATTATTATTATTATTATTATTATTATTATTATTATTATTATTATTATTATTATTTATAAACGACATTATATTTTCTACAAAATTTGACTCTAAATCATATTTATTTATGGTATTCACGAATTTTCGACTTGAAAAAGGCTGTGCAGAAAATTTGTGAATACCATAAATAAATCTGATTCATAGTCAAATTTTCTAGAAAATACAATGTCCTTTAAAAAATAAAAATAAATTAGAGGCAAAAACAAAAATGTCCTTGTAATATTATTATTATTATTATTATTATTATTATTATTATTATTATTATTATTATTATTATTTATTTACTTATTTTTTGTGTCACCTACTTCAATCATAATTGTATAGATAATCTGTATGTCGGCATTTACTCATTTTATTTATATTTTTCGTTTATTTACATTGAGAGAAAGAGGAATTTAGTTTTAACTATATTTTTACTTAAAATTGTTGAAACTCACTTAGATTTATTTATTTTGCACTTATTCCAAAATAATATTTGCATTTATTTCAATCTTTTATTGTACATTTTAATTCAAATGTACTTTAAAAATTTATTTAAATAAAAAAAATAAAAAAATATTATATTAGTTTTATTTTAATAATTAATAAAGATTTTTGAAGAAAAAATGGGGGCTGGTTTATAATTATTTTTACAAATTTAAATAAATTTATCAAATAGGAAAATCAAAAATCTAATTTAAAATATTATAAATTATTATGTTAAATAAATTAATATGTTGTAATAATAATAATACAGTAAAAATAATATATAAAAAATTATTTATTCAAAATAATTTAAAATATTACAAAAATATTTGAGCTTTTCTGATTCTAATTTAGTATTTTTGATAATTATTTCTATTTGTTCTTCTAATTCTTTTTTTATTTCACTATTTCTATTTGTTTTAACTTTGTCAATATTATTGATATTTAATAATAAAGTTTCTATATAATTTGGGGAATTTTTGATTTCTGCACTATCAATAATGTTGTCATTTATTGATATAATATTTTCAGATTTTATTGAATTATTTGTAGATAAAAGCTCTGTTGAATCCATGCAAATCGGATCATTTGGCACATTTTCTATTGAAGGTTTGATATCATTGTCACAGGATTCGGAACCGCCGTTGCCACCAGCACTGCTGCCTTTATTTGACAGTTTATCAATGACCATTTCTGAATTGTTGCTCTTGTTTTCTTCATTTGCATTAGTATTTTCATGCATTTCCTCAGCCCGTCTATGAGCATTGACCCAATGCATCACAGTTGACGGGTATGTTTTTAATTCCTTGGAGATTTCTTCAAAGGTTTTTCCATCTTTGAATAAACGTAATGCTAAAGTTTTACGCGATATGTTTGGATTTTTTGTTATTGTTTTCTTTGTCAAATGTAAATTAGATTTGGATTTTCTTGTTTCATATCTTGAGATAGGTGAAGGCATTTTTATTGTTTGATAACATTTCTTGATATAACATCACTAATAGAGATAATAATAATTTAAATTTTATTTTATTTAAATATTATTGGATATTTAAAAAATTAAAATAAATTAATAAAAATAAATTATGAAAGTTCAAAGTTAGATATCACATTGAATTTTGCATAATTTCAATTTTTTAAAGTTAATTGAATATTTTCGTGGCGGTTTGAAGCAATGCAGAAAGTCAATAAATGATATCACATTTTGATGATGTAGCTATTGTTAAGGTTCACCGAATCTCAACTTGATGGTTCCTATATAGATAAGAACAAAAACAGTGGTTAAAATAACTTTTTTAATATAACAATTATAATACAATTATTATACAATTATTATCTGCAATTTTTAATTTTGCCAGTGCGTGGAAAAAAGTGAAAGAGCTGACACTAACAAACGGTTGGAAAAATCTTTTTAATGGAATTGATGAAGATATTGATATTGTTCTTGATGGTATTGAAGTTCGTGACTTTTATGAGGTGATCCAAAATAACGGGGAAACTAAAGTAGCAGAGGATGATGTTTACGAATGGTTGGAAATAGACGAAGATGATCCTGGCTATAATATTATGACTGAGGGTGAAATAGCAGATCTGCTTATAAATGAGCAAAACAGCGAAAAAAGTGAATCAACAACTGAAGAAAACACACCTCGAAGGGTAAAAATATCAACAATCGCTTCTCACCTTGCCGATCTGACCGCGTTTATTGACATTTCGCCGGACAGTGATTTCCAACAATATTCTATGCACTTTCGCCTTTTTCGCGAGTTAATTATCAAGAAACAACGAGCGCTATTAAAACAGACAACCCTCGATTCATTTTTGATTACATCTTCATGCCCGAAACAATTAGATAGTGAAAAAACGAACTTCCAAGATGAAAAACGGGATAATAATTAAACAACTTTAAGTTAATTTTTTTATCTTGTAAAAAACTTTTATATGCGCATTTTAAATGCATAAGTAACAATTGTGACATTGTTTTTAACCCAGAGTCTTTTTAAGAAGATTTATGGAGTCGATACGAAAATTTACTTATAACAGACTTTCGGTTATAACGGACAACCTCTTCCCCGATATAGTCCGTTATAACGAGGTTCTACTGTACAAAAGAATGAAATGATTACCTTTGATAAAAATTGAAACAAAAATCTTTTTATCTTTTTTTGGAATGTTTCCTTTGCTGCTAATTGAGCTCAGCTTTGTAAATATTTATTTTCTAATTTATGTTGCAATATCAATTACTGAATTTGCAATTCTTATCTTATAAATTTTGGGGGGTTTTTCTGAAAATTCTTTCACTTTACACACTAAATGTTTTCCTTTTGTGGACACTTAAAGTGTCTTTCTCGCCTAGCGATGATTATTATTATTATTATTATTATTATTATTATTATTATTATTATTATTATTATTATTATTATTATTATTATTATTATTATTATTATTATTATTATTATTATTATTATTATTATTATTATTATTATTATTATTATTATTATTATTATTATTATTATTATTATTATTATTATTATTATTTTTATAATGTTAGTTGTTTTAGAGGCGCTTGATTGTCTTACTGTTTAATTTTATTAATTAGCACTCAAAAGTCAGTTGTTTCTTTTAACGACAAAAATAAAAATTTATAATTAAAAAGCCCCTAGATGGCGTTTTATTGACTGATAATAAATTTAATTTAAATATAAATATAATTATTTATTTATCGTTTAAAGGTTGTACACTATATACTGTCCAAACCAAGAGTGGTAAGGGTATGTGTGCTACCAAATTACCGGACTGGCGACGATGAAAGGGTTCAGAATGTTGTTGAAAAAAAATCCACTTTTAACCATATTTTGGCTAATTTTGCATTAAAAAGTCGATTCTAGAGTCAAAATCAATGCATTAAGTGGTAAAATGAACACGTATAGTCTAAGAGGGCAGGATCGAATTTCGAACAAGAAGTCAGTTTTAACTCTCCCGTTTTTGCTGGGAGTCTCCCGGTATTGGCAATAACCTCTCGTCTCCCGGTTAACTATGACCAAAGAGGAACTGAATTAGTAAAGGCTGAATTAAAAATTATTAATAATTTTTTGTTTTCCTTTAAGGAATTTCATGCACATTTGATTACATCATCAAAGCTATTGGAATCAGCCCGCCGACAAGAAAAATACTATTTTAAAAACAAAAATAAATAGCATGATTTGGAGACTGTAATATAAAAAAAATAAATGTTTTGTTTAAATCTTTATGGTATTACTCATCATATAATAGAAATCACTAACATATGTAGACCAAAAAACACCTGTTATATTTATTAAGTGTTCGAGGTTGTGAGAATTGGCAACCCAACCAATCAACAACATATTTAAGGTATTTTAACATTAAAAAGTCGATTCTAATGTCAAGATCTATGAATTTATGATCAAAATGTATCTAATGTGTCAATATAGTCAAGGGGGGTCAGGATCGATTTTTGTACAAAGATTCATACCAAACAACATACATTTAATTCAACTTTAATGTCAGTGATCAAATCAAATGAGCTTAGAGGGGTCTGGCTATTTTACTATTTTTAAGGCCAAATATCCCAGGTGGCATGGTCCTGATTATACACTACTATCATTAATCCTATGAAGAAAGACGAGACAAGAAAAAGAATGCACTTATTTATTACCACACACAATGAACGGTGAACAGAGCTCGCGTTTATTTGTAAGATAGTCTTCTATTTACACGAGCAATAACGAAATTTGGCAATAAAAATAGTGACTGAGCAATAAAAATAGTGAATGAGCATTAATAATACTGAGCAATGATTTATTTAAACTAGCAATAACTCGTGTTTGTAAGGAGAAATAAAAATCCAGGTGTTACAATGTCATTCATCTATATATTCTTTCACATATATATTCTTTTTTTCTTTTCATTCCAGGTATTTTCTTTGATTTTTCCCATATCTTTTTAATTGATTAATGAAGATAGCTCAATCACAACGTGCAGCGCAATATAGTTCTGATAATATAAGTGAATATGTTATTATTATTATTATTATTATTATTTTTATTATTATTATCATTAATTTTATTATTAATATTATCCAATGAAAGTGACAATGTTATGGATCCGGAATCTTTGAATAGTAGAAAGTCAAACAAAAAAAAACAAAATCTACGAAAATGGTTTTCAATATGTACATACTGAGGCACAGAAGGTGGCATAAACAAAATAAAAACGGATGGTATATAGAGTCAAAAGAATACAAACATAACCAGGGAAGGAAATTGAGTTTATTACAGATGTAATAAAGTCAAAAGACGTGGTAAACCATATCCGACTGCTGTAGATCTTATTTATAATAATTGTAAAATTATTTACAAATTCAATTTGTTTAAATAATTAATTTACCATAGGAGGCAATTATTTAAAATAAATTCAAAAATAAACTTACTAATCATTAATTTTTTATTTCAAAATTTTTGTAAAAGTATGTAAAATTTTTATTAAAACATTTAGTTAAAAAATAATAATTTGTTTTAAAATTTATAAATTAATCCATCCTATTTTGGTTGGTTTTTATACCTGATGGTGACAGTTAATCTGTCGAAATACATCGTAAAATGGCGCTTTCTTTTAATAAAATTGTTGCCATGTTTATTAATTAATAATAATATTAATAATAACGTTGATAATAATAATAATAATAATAATAATAGTAATAATAGTAATAATAACTAATAATTAATTTAAGAAATAATGCAAAGGTTTACTAATTGAAAAACGCCTACTATATATTCTTTATAACATTTCACAATATATTCGATCGTTTATCAGTCTTCTCTAAGCTAAAAAAACTAAAACTAATTAAAACTAAGAAATTTAAACAAATTAACCTATAATTATCGTAATCAAACCGTACTATAAAATATCAAATTATTTTAATTTAAACAAATAAACGTGAAAATTGATTTTTTTTTAAATCACAAAAATTACCATCCTTTTTAAAAACAAGTTTTATTATAAAAAAAATTTTACAGATAAAATTACAAAATTATTTCAAAATTACACAATTCACATTCAATTATTTAAATACATTCAAAATACCCATGGACTGAGCATTTTAAACAATAATTATAGGTTTTAAAGATTTTATCAACAATGCCTCACTAGTTATTTGTTCCCAACAATTACTCAGATTTTTTGCAGTTATCTTAAAATCAGAAATACCTATTTTCTTATTTGTACATTTCACAAAATGATCACTAATGTTAGTCTATCCATTCAGTTAATAATTCTCAAGAACTCGAGTGCAGAGATGATGGTAAGTAGGACGGGTAGATGGAATACAAAACTTACATGACTATCATGTCGCTACTAAAAAAAGTTGTGTTTATATATCAAAAGTTCACGTGCAAATTTTATTTCAAATTGGTTAATATCTAGGGTCCCCACATTTACGTAAAAGAATGCGTGCATATTTTTCAAATACTTTAACGTCTCAATACAAACATTAGCGACAGTGTTAGGTTGAACACTGAATACGAGAATGGCAGATCAACCTGTGAAATATCCTTCTTTAGTTTCAATATCTTTATTTTCCTACCTTTACTTTGATACATGATCCACATAAGGCCCACCTGGGAATAAGACTATTACATGGTGGTCCTTTGTACTTCTGGCTATTTTTCCTTCATACAACCTAGTTTCATCAATTCTTCCTTCAAAACCGATGCATATTAATTTTTGATTTTAATACAGTGACTAGTAGCAGCTGTTGCTCTATGTAGAATACGCTGTCTTCTAAATTTTGATGGCATTATTAAATTGATATATATATATATTGTAAATAAGCACTAATTACCTGACCATTAGTTACCATTAGTCAGTCTCTCACATGTATGTGGCATTACACCCATTACATGAAAATTGATAAACGACCTACACCTGATTCAGTTCATTAAAAACTTCTATAATAGAACTACGATTATGATTAATTTTATGAATTAGCCATTTTTAAAATGGCTGACGTAAATTTTTTAATAAAGTATATTTTAAGGCTTGGATTGTGATCTCGTATATTTATGAGATCATTATTCAAGCTCTTAAATAATACTTTTATTATAAATTTAGTTTTAATTAATTTTTTTAGGTTTTTTTTTGGAATTTATGCCAATTTATGTAAATTAATGGAATTATTTTCGAATAAATGTAAGTCCGATTAATTGAAAACTAAAATTTATTAAAATAAAATTTATTATTAAAAAGTTTCTATATTCGAATAAAACTATTTCTCTGTTTCTTGGAAATTCGTTTTGGCTGACATATTTTTTACCTTTTGACAAATCCAAATTTTTGATATTTATTCATTTTACGAGGCTTTGAAAATTTCAATTAATCTTCCCCATTTTTAATGGTATTAATTATTTGGATTTTTTATACTTTATAAAATTTTTTTTTAAACTTAAGTTTACCGTATTTTTAAACTCCTCATTTGAAGGTTCTGGTTCCACTGCTCCTGGTAAATTGCAAATGAGGTAAAAACTCAATTTATTTTAATTACAAGTTAGATGTTACATTGTTATTTCTTCATCTCCTCAAAAACCTTAAGTTTCGATGGATATTTTTGAAATATCTGAAATGTTGTAAACATATTAAATTTTTTTGAATTTCATGAAAAATCTTACGAAATTATTTCTTAATTTTCTCTACAACTCAAACTATAGTTTTTGGTATATTTTTCAAAAATTTTCGGCTTTAATTTAAAAAAAATTGGCTAAAAAGTTACTAAAAATAGTTTTATATAGTTTTTATTGAACTGAACATTTCTCCATTTTAAAAGATTGAATGCATTATTTACTATGTATTATGTGTTTATGTTTAAAAAAAATTTCCGTTATGTATGGTCTACGGGGGGGCTAATCTGATTGCCTGATTTATAGCAATCTGATTGGCTGATTTATAGTAATTTTTTACAGTAAAATAAGAAGCAAAGAAAAAAAATTAATCAAAATAACAAAATCAGCCAATCAGATTAGCCCCCCCATAGACCATACATAACCAAATTTTCTTCAATTTCCTTCTTTCCTATAATATAAGTTTTTATACAGTTGAACAAATTACATGCAGACACGGGTAAGTATGTATGTCCCTATATTATAACTTAATTGATTTTTTCATTTTATTATAGGAGTTTTGAACGAACTGAAACAGGTGTAAGAACAAAGACTTTATTACGATAATTATTGGTTAATTTGCTCAAATTTTCTTATTTTCATTTAGTTTTTGTTTTTGTGATTTCTAGCCTGAAGAAGACTGTTAAACGGTCGAAATATATAGTAAAATGTTATATAGAATATATAGTTGGCGTTTTTCAATTAATAATAATAATAATAATAATAATAATAATAATAATAATAATAATAATAATAATAATAATAATAATAATAATAAATGATATTCACCATACATTAAATTACTGATAGAAATATGAATTTTCAACATGGTTTTAAGTTATTTTTATTTTTAATAAATTTGATAAAAAACTTTAGTTTTTTGAAAATTATTACAATCTTCATAAGGTTAAATCAAAGGTATTTTTTATTTAACAAATTAAATTAAAATCGATTTTATTTATATAAAATTTTAAAAGTATATAAATTCTTTTAAATTTTATTTAAAATTTTTTATAAATTTTAATAATAAAAATAAAAATAAAAATAATTGTCATCACAATAGTCATAATAATAATTATCTTAATAATAATAATAGTAATACTAATAATAATAATAAATAATAATAATAATACTAATAATAAAAAGTATAATAATAATCATAATAATATTATTATTAATATTTATAGTAATTAGTGACATTATAACAGTAATATATTAAAATAACGAAATTATGAGACTTATGAATTGTAAATATTATTAAATAAATGTTAATAAAAGAACCAAATGAGCAGCTGGAAAAAATTATTAATTCCGGTTGTATCAAATAATATAAAAACTAACTGTCAATTTCTGATCTGAATAAAATGACTCAACTAAGGCTTGTTTTAATAATATTCTTTTTGTCGTTCACAGTTTATCAGATGCTAAGCTGTTCGAGGAAGCACAAATCAAACTCTGATTACCAGAATAGAAAAATGTATATTTTACGCTTGGTAGATATTTATTCATTTTGTTTGATTTGAATAATTTTTTGTTTTATTTTACTAGATAAAACAGAGAAAATTGAAAAACAATTTTCAAAAAAACGTATAATTATAATTTAAAAATTAAATATATAAAAATTAATTATATCGAAAATTTTTTTAGAACATCAAGACAAATCCAAAGGAACAAAAATTTAAAACAAATGTTAGATTATTTTTTATTAAAAATGTTTTTTTTGATATTTTTATTTTTGATAGAATCCTCCTGAAAAACTTAGATTTTCAGACAATCCAAAAAATGTATGTTAAATATTCATGAATATTCATAAAAAATAACTTTATTTAATTTTCTTTAACTTGTTGTCTTTCTATTTAGAATGACGGAAAATTAAAAATGAAAAGGATTTTGTACGGCCTACAGAAACGTATTTATATTTAATTTAAATACAAAATTCCAGTTTAATTACATGTGGTTTTAAATTTAATTAATAAATTATTATAATTTATGATTACAAGATCTATAATAATAATCGTGAATAAGATGAAGGTCACCCCAATATTAACTTGGCTGTCTGGTAAGTGAGGATGAAAGACCCTATTAAGATAGATATTGTATGAGAAATAATTTTTCTCTGTCTCTCAATATATATATATATATATATATATATATATATCAAATAAGAATTTGGTATATTTTCCCCCTCAATAATCATTATCACCGTTTTTTTATAGTAAATAGATCATCCTGAGGCTAGAAAGGGTGTGTCTATAGTTAGAATTTGCATTTTGCACTTAAAAATCAATATATTCAAATTTTTATAACTCACTTTATAAACTTTCGTAGGAACTCAATAATTTGCAAGTAAATTAGAAGGTTCAGATTTATCTATTGATGTGGCATAATATAATACAAAATAAAATAAGACTTCTGACTTTTAGGGAATTTGAAATCTTACCGTCCAGGTCTAAAGGGTTAATGGTAAAAGTTTAAACTTTTGATGTAATTCGGTAAAACTTCAATGATCCAGTGACATTAGTAGATGTGAACCTTTCAAGATTAAAATCAGTTTCATAGGACCTAATATTGATGAAGTCAACGTTGAAATGTCCTAAAAGAATATTTCAGTCAAAACCGAGTTTTGAGATTTGATAATATAGCAAAAATATAAGAAGTTATGAGATCATGTTTATTCGTAAAAAATAGCCAGATAGCCCAACACAGTATAACTAAGGGAGTCAATCATAGTTTTTCGTATAATACTACAATAGCTACATCATCAAAATATGATATCATTTATTGACTTTCTGCATTGCTTCAAACCGCCACGAAAATATTCAATTAACTTTAAAAAATTGAAATTATGCAAAATTCAATGTGATATCTAACTTTGAACTTTCATAATTTATTTTTATTAATTTATTTTAATTTTTTAAATATCCAATAATATTTAAATAAAATAAAATTTAAATTATTATTATCTCTATTAGTGATTTTATATCAAGCAATGTTATCAAACAATAAAAATGCCTTCACCTATCTCAAGATATGAAACAAGAAAATCCAAATCTAATTTACATTTGACAAAGAAAACAATAACAAAAAATCCAAACATATCGCGTAAAACTTTAGCATTACGTTTATTCAAAGATGGAAAAACCTTTGAAGAAATCTCCAAGGAATTAAAAACATACCCGTCGACTGTGATGCATTGGGTCAATGCTCATAGACGGGCTGAGGAATTGCATGAAAATACTAATGCAAATGAAGAAAACAAGAGCAACAATTCAGAAATGGTCATTGATATACTGTCAAATAAAGGCAGCAGTGCTGGTAGAAACGGCGGTTCCGAATCCTGTGACAATGACATCAAACCTTCAATAGAAAATGTGCCAAATGATCCGATTTGCATGGATTCAACAGAGCTTTTATCTACAAATAATTCAATAAAATCTGAAAATATTATATCAATAAATGACAACATTATTGATAGTGCAGAAATCAAAAATTCCCCAAATTATATAGAAACTTTATTATTAAATATCAATAATATTGACAAAGTTAAAACAAATAGAAATAGTGAAATAAAAAAAGAATTAGAAGAACAAATAGAAATAATTATCAAAAATACTAAATTAGAATCAGAAAAGCTCAAATATTTTTGTAATATTTTAAATTATTTTGAATAAATAGTTTTTATGTTTTTTTTATTTTAGGCAGTAATAATGTTGGCTTTGCATTAGATTTTTAACTATATTATTTTATAATTTTTTTAATTCTTAAATTTCTATTTTTTATTTTTAGGATTTTAGTAAATAATTTTATTTATTATTATAATATCTAAATTTATTCAATAATTTAATTTAAATTATAGAGTTTTTAAATAATATTACTCCAAATAAAACTAAAAATTATTTTAGTAAATTTGAATATTTTATACTTTATTTTAGAACTTTTTATTTTCAGTTTTTAAATTTTTTAAGCGATTTGCTCATTTCTCTACTAAACGAGTTTTAATAAATACATTTATTAAAAAAAAAGTCTTTTTTTGCATTTATTTTATATTATTTTTATTATTGTTCCAATTTAAATACTGATTTTGTTGCTTACATCAGTCCACCCTATTATCTGTAAATTTAGGTACTGTTGATAAATATTCACCAAACCTTTCCAATTCAGCCGTAAAAGATATCTTATCAACTTCGAAATTACCATCAAATGTTAAATATGTCAAACTAATTAAGGAAGTGGGATGTGGAAAAATCGTTGCTTCCATTTTACTAATTGATACTTTGCCTGTTAAACGAAGAAACTCTTTAGTTACATTTCTTATCTTAAAAAGACTTAATACAGTCCTTTGGAAAAACTTAATAATTTTATTTTTATATCGGAATTCCGGAGCATCAGGAGGTAGTTTAAATTTTTTTTTTATATTTGAATATGGTAATTCTATAGTAAAAGACAAAGGGAATCTTACGTTATACATAATATGAAGGTAGCCATGGGCCTTAACGCCATCATTTTCATAAACTTGTCTAATGTAAGCAAAGTATGGAGCCTTCTTAAAGTCGACATAAGTTTTAACATTTGAATCCTCTATCGTTTCTATGAAAGAACAAGTCGATCTGCAGTTTGGGCAAGAATAGTTTATACCAAATATTATGTTTTTCAATAGGCATTCATAATGGAATAAATGCTGACATGAATTTGGCTTAACTGCGACATTTCTTGCCACTTCAATTAAACAAATCGAGCATTCTGATTTGCTATTATTCGAAAATTCCTCTGAAAAAGTTTGATTAGCCATTTATTTGAAATGAAACATTTTACAATTTTTTTGTTTTAATTCTTGTCGATTATGTAATAATATTTGGTAATAAAAACGTTAAGGAAATATATTATGAGTCAAAAATTTCTTTTTAATGTAATAATAATAATAAGTAGTAGTAGTAGGATGTGAGCCCGTCAGATACAAATAACCCTTGAATTACGTAATATTACATAACACCTGCCCTCTGTCCACGCAGTTACTACATGGAGGTTGACCTCTGTCCACTCAGTTGCTACCTAGTAATTGACCTTTGTCCACTGTTGCCATGTGACCTCACGATTATGTCATGTGCCCACTGGTCAGCCACTACCCGGAAACACGCTTATTACACACCGATTACCTAACCCTTATTATATCACGTAGTTGTGGACCAACACACCAACTACCTAACTGTTATTATGTCACGCAGTTGAGGACACTCACCTACCTTCTAGAACCTTCCACACACCTACCTTCTAGATACTTCCATACACATACCTTCTAGAATCTGTTTACATCATTGATTTATGTTACTTGCATGTAATATATTAAAAAATTATAATTACATGAAATTTTCAATTGTTAATTATATTATTAAATAAAAAATTATAAAATAATCATTAAACATAATAAATTAACATCAAACTGGTCTTAAAATAAATTTTCAATCCTAAATTATTTATCTTACCGGCTTTTTTGTTAGTAGTACATTACGTAATAATTCTATCAAAATAATCATAAAACTTTAATAATTTTCATGAAAATTTAAGTTAGTATATTGATAATATATTGATAGTATATTGATAGTTTATAGAATATTGATAGTTTATTTAATTAAAAATAAGTCACTCAAAACTTAGATTTGAACACTGGATTTGCAAAATTCAATATTTTAAGAAAATAATTCATAAAGTTTAAAATTTCAATTCAACTAAATGTAAAAAATTAAATTATACAAGATTTACTTTACCAATTTCTATAAAATTTGAAATTTACAGCAAATAAAATATACAGATTTATATTCTTTTTAAAAATTTTATTTTGAAAGTAAAAAATAATTCGCCAACGATAGGATTTGAACTCCTGACTCAACGAATTATTACCAACACCAGACTGTTACAAGTCTCATTTTTTAACCCAAATTTCTAATAATAATAATAATAATAATAATAATAATAATAATAATAATAATAATAATAATAATAATAATAATAATAATAATAATAAAATAATAATAATAATAATAATAATAATAATAATAATAATAATAATAATAATAATAATAATAATAATAATAATAATAATAAAATAATAATAATAATAATAATAATAATAATAATAATAATAATAATAATAATAATAACAATATTAATAATAATAATAAAATTTTTAAAAAAAAATTAATTATAATAACAATAATAATAATAATTATTATTATTATTATTATTATTATTATTATTATCATTATTATTATTAAAAAATTTTCAAAAAATTAATTTCTAATTTAGTTATTGTAAATATTAGATATTTTACCAATGCCTTGAAAATGAAATCCTAAAAAATATCACTTAACTAAGTCAACAGTAAAAAGTTGAGAGCGCTCAAAATATAAATAAAAATATAAAAAATAAACAATGTTTGACTACAAATGTCGGTGTTCGAGACATTTTCAGATGTTTTGTAAACATTTATGATCACAGTGAGTTTTTAAAATAATTTTACTTATAAAAATAAAGAAATATTTCCTCATTTATGTCATTCCATGCCAACAGGACTTCGGGGTTTCTTGTTCTTTCTAGAGGGATTTCAATACTCTGCATGTTAGTTCTTTAAGTTGAAAAGTTTCATGAAATATTAAACAGAGTTATTTGTTTTTTTCAACTTGAAACGGATAATTTAGGATTAAATGGGAAATTACTAAAATTTGGTAGTCATAGTTTTCTTCTAAAGCAGGTGGATTTGTTTGTCTTAGAGTTTTCTCGACATTTAACCATTAAAATAATACTGTATAAACGAATACATTAGCAAGAACAAAAGGTATGGTCATCATTATTTCTAACCTACGTAACTTGTATTTAGTTATTTGAAAATTGAGACTTTTTAAGATCTTCTTTGGTAGTTGAGTCATGTTGAGTCATTGTCACTCTCCTCAATATGAAGACTATTTTTTTTACTTTTTGCATATTGGACTTTGCCATACTCTTGAAGCTTATTCAAGAATTCACATTTCTAGAAGTTAACTTAATTTAATTCAAAGCGCCACTTTAAGATGACATTTCCTTCAGAGTATGAGTGAAATTTATCCTTTTGATTATGATTTAGGTTGTCCTTATCATTTTGGTTAGCGTCGGCGTTATCCAGTGTCAAACCGATGACCAAAAGAAAACTGTTGAATGTCTAACCGAATATACCAAATGCAATCAAGATTGTACAGATCCATGTACAAAATTTCAGCACATTTGTTTTATCGGTTGCCATTATCAAGTTAATAATTGCTACAAATCGGCAAGTCGGTAAATCGGCAAAACAAATTCCATTATTTTGTTTTAATTAAAGTTTTCCGTTTTCTTATATTATTCATATTTTTATTCCAAAGTATTTTTTGAATCATGAATAATTGACAACAATTAATTTTTTAATGTTTCACTTAGAATTTTAAATTTAAAAATATATTTTGACATTTTTATTTGGAAATTTAAAAAATCATTTTTACAAAATTAAAAAAAAAATTAAATGATTTTCACTTTCAACTGTTTTTAATTTATTATGAAATGTGATGCTATGATTAAGTAACAATATTGTTTTAAAATATTCTGAATCTGAACATGAACAGCAATTGACATCCGTTTGTCCGCCTTTGCTTTGCCACTTCCCTTCAAGTTATCATACAATGAAAAATAATTAATTAACTTCCGTGCCCCTTCCTTCTACTAATCCTTGTCTTAATTGTTTCCATTTATCACGTTGTCTTTATAATGGTTTTTCGAATTCCTTTTGTTTACTTTTCTTGTTGTTTATCCAATTCGGTTTTTCCTTAATTCTGATAAATTCATTATCATCGTGATATTCATCATTGTCTAATCTATATCTGACCCGATTTTCAAATTGGTTGATTTTTGTGACTTTTTATTGGCTGCTTCCAAGATATAAACTTATAAAATAATTTTAAATTTACAACCCCAACATTTTTAAACATGGTTTTATTGTTTTATGAATTTTAAATTTGGGTATCTTTTTGAAAATGCCATCAATCTGATTGATAATACGAAATACTATTAGGTTGTTTTTAAAAACGTCAGAATTGCCTTTTACTCTAACTAAATCCGTGGGTTTCATAATCAAAAGACCTTACATACTTTTGCATCGCCCGTACGTATATTGAGTACACTATTAAACATTTTTATACGATGAAACATAGGCTGATGATAGTTGACTTGCTCATACAAAAATTCATATTCATATAAAAGTTTTGAAAATAACCACCGATTATATAAATTGAAACCAAGTGCAGCCTTATTTATTAAGGGAAATGACATTGTTTAAAAAAGGCGTCTGTTGTATCCAAGTTTAAATTGTCGCTATCTCTTTCACCACTATCCTGTGCACATTATTTAGTTAGTAAATACGAATTAAAATATAAATTTCCATAAATATTTTAGGTTTTTCGAGTGAATATGACTGAAATGTTTAGATCATTAGATGTGACAGCATAGTCTGTTAATTGAAAAAGTAGGGAGTCGCTTCTGATTGGCTGAATAAAATTGTCACTCGTCATAGAGATGTCTCATTCGATGCGTCATGAGTCGGCGAACATGTTGGTATGAGTTATAGCTGAATGTTATGAGTTTTTGATGAGTTATAATAAAGCATTTTTATTTTTATGTTTATTTTGGCTTTTTTAGAAACTTACATTTGAAATTTATGAATCAAAATTTTTCTAAGTCCATTTAAGAAAGAACTTTTATGATTTTTCTAAATAAAAGGTTCCGATGTATTTTTTAATCACATATTTTGGTATGAATATAGAATGCTCTACATTATGGTGGTACTTAGATCATCGAGACTTGAGGTATGGTGTGCCAAAATCTTAAAGTGCTCAAAAACTTTTAAAACGAAGATTTTGATGAAACATGAGTAGAAAGGTTGTTATAATTATGGAGAACATGTTATATCATACCTCAGAAGGTTTTACAAGAATCGAAGGTCACCAAGGTCCAAAGAGTAAAAAATTTCTTCTGCACTTTCTTTTCTTGTAGTTGGATATGCAAGTTCGAAACTTTTTTCTAAATTATACTGATAGTCTTACTGAAGGATCTTTGAACCATCTTGGTCTTTCTACTACAGCCAAAAGATTCAAAAACACAGTATAAAAACATTCACATAAATACTCATTAATTTTTAGATTTGAGTAATGAGACCCTAAATTCAAACGTAAATTCTTATTTTGAATGTTTTCTTGACTTATTTTATTGAGTGTCCAAAGGTGTTTCAGATCAAAAAATTATTATTTATTTTTGTTTAACTTTGATTTCTTTTCCTCTGTTTTTCCATATAATAATAACAGATAAAAAACGTGTGTTGGGAAGAAAATAAATATTTGAACTAAAATCTTATTGAAAATAAATTAAAAAGCTTTAATTTTCAAGTAGATGATTTTTTTACAATTTTAAACCACTATAAATATTTAAACGATTAGGAATAAAAAAATTTTAACTTATTTTATTTATTTTTACAATTTTTTTACCATTATAAAATTATTATTAATTTAATAAACAAAAAGTATAATTGATATTGGTCAGAACGATCAAATTATCGCACATTCTTATTAATTTATTTTATGACAGTTGGAGTCGAAAATACTTACAAAACTAAATAAGCTCACAGCTAGTCTACCATTAGAAATTGCAATAAATTTCACAATACACTTTAAAATACTAAATTTCATTATTTTTAAATTTTATTAAAATCTTTACTCTGATACAAAATTATTAACAAATTTAAAATAATTTCAATAAATTTCAAATTAATACACACAAATAAATTCAAATTGATTTTAAATTGACTTAAAGAAATTTAAATTTTTTAAATTGATATGTATATATTAACATTAAATTAAATTTATTAAAATTATTTTTAATTAATTAATTTAATAATGTTATTACTTTATTATTTAATTTAGTGACCATTTAATTAAATTAAATAAATTTTACACACTCACAAACTAAAAAATACATAGAAAATATAGCGAAATATCAATAATTTTTGATTGGTTATAAATATTAAAAGTAAAACATTAAAAAAACATAAATTTTACTTTCAACATTACAAGTGGTACCAATTTAAAAACAGATTTTATTCAGTCAATTTCTAAGATAAATAAAAAATTCTAATGTAAATAAAATAAATGAATCTAACAGTTCAAACAAAAACTTCTCAACTCAGATCATACAAAACAATGAATAAATACATGATTCACCGAAAAGTTTTATGTAATTTACAATTCAAAAATGATTTTAGTAAGTTTTTCGAAGGAAATTTTCCAAGATAAATTTTTCTTGATTAATTCAGACGGTTTTCGCGCTTGTTGTGGTGATTGGAATGATTGGGGGTCAGACCGATGTCCAGAAGAAGACTCAAGACTGCATAGAGGAACATGTTGCATGCAATGAAAATTGTAAAAAAGAATGCGAGAAAAATAAGCACTCTTGTTTTCTCGGGTGTCAGTTCAATGTCCAGACATGCTTTATAGATGCTGCTAGTAAATAATTAAAATTCCCCTTGTATATCTATCAACCCACGACACTATGCAATAAAATTTTTAATTTCTCGTTTTTTTACTTTGTTTTAATATTCATTTGAAATTAAATTTAGAATTGAAATTGAAATTAAAACTATAAATAATTCAATTTTTTATTTAAAATAGATCCTGGCACTCAAATATGAAATTTAGATTATGTTTCTGATTGAATATTCTACTTCTCTTGCTTTTGAATTTTATATCTTAAATATAATGTCAACAACCAGCGAAGTAAAAGGAAAAAAAAGATTTAATAAGAAAGATATGCTAGATTTCACATTTGAGTGAGCTAGACCCATTTTAAAAACTTTCAATTAATAAACACTGTTTTAATTTTCAAATAATAAATTTTATGTCTCACATTACATTTTTAAATAATTATAATTTCAAATGAAATTTAAGAATTTATTTATTATTATTTTAAATATTAAATTGACTTAGAAATATAATTTTAATAATTGATTTTTTATTTTTTTTTATTGAAATTATTTTTTATTATTTGGCAATTTATTTAAATTTTGATTGTTTGGTTAATTTTTTTAAACAAGATTTATTTTATAAATTTATTTAATTTTTTTCTTAAAGTATTTTATCATTGTTATCACATTTAAAATGCATATTTTCATTACTTTACATAATTTAGATATTTTATTAAGATTCGCGTAAGAAAAACCTTTTGCATTAGCAGGTAATACATGAAGCTATTGATAATAAGGTAAATAAATTAGCATAATTTGTTTGCAGTATTCAAACAACATACCACATCAATCTACCACGTATATTCATTTATAAGAAAGCGCCATTCACACACAAGTTTTAAAATATTTTTTTCAGATTCAATGTCATTATCATATACAAACCCAATGAAATAATTTAGATAAAATTTATTTATTTGAACAAATTATTACTTTTTTTAAAATTTTTTAATATTTTTTTTTAAAATTTAAAAAATTTTACTCAAAATAAATGTAACACTCCGATTAGTATCATTATTTTATAGTATTAAATGTATTTTGCTTGAACTATAAATTTAAAAGTTAATATAAACATTTTATTTAGTTATTATTTATTTAATACATTAATTTAATTAAATTCACACATCCACCTTCCTTAAATAAAAATTTTAACATAATTCCGATCATATTATACGTAGTAAATTTTATTTAATTATTTTAATTATCCAATAATATTTAAATAAAATAAAATTTAAATTATTATTATCTCTATTAGTGATGTTATATCAAGAAATGTTATCAAACAATAAAAATGCCTTCACCTATCTCAAGATATGAAACAAGAAAATCCAAATCTAATTTACATTTGACAAAGAAAACAATAACAAAAAATCCAAACATATCGCGTAAAACTTTAGCATTACGTTTATTCAAAGATGGAAAAACCTTTGAAGAAATCTCCAAGGAATTAAAAACATACCCGTCAACTGTGATGCATTGGGTCAATGCTCATAGACGGGCTGAGGAAATGCATGAAAATACTAATGCAAATGAAGAAAACAAGAGCAACAATTCAGAAATGGTCATTGATAAACTGTCAAATAAAAGCAGCAGTGCTGGTGGCAACGGCGGTTCCGAATCCTGTGACAATGACATCAAACCTTCAATAGAAAATGTGCCAAATGATCCGATTTGCATGGATTCAACAGAGTCTTTATCTACAAATAATTCAATAAAATCTGAAAATATTATATCAATAAATGACAACATTATTGATAGTGCAGAAATCAAAAATTCCCCAAATTATATAGAAACTTTATTATTAAATATCAATAATATTGACAAAGTTAAAACAAATAAAAATAGTGAAATAAAAAAAGAATTAGATAAACAAATAGAAATAATTATCAAAAATACTAAATTAGAATCAGAAAAGCTCAAATATTTTTGTAATATTTTAAATTATTTTGAATAAATATTTTTTTATATTTAATTTTTACTATATTTTTAATGTTATAGCTTATTAAATTAAATAACATACTTAAGGTCTACAATAAGTTTGGACAAATGTATTCAAATTTTTAAAATTTTGATTTTTAATTATTACAATTATTTTTTTATCATTTTAAATTTTTAAATTTTAAATTATTATAAAATTCATATAAATATATTTATTTGTTTATTTTAAACTATTGATATTTTAAATAGTTGCACTATTTAAATTATAACACTTTTATACAACACTATATGGTTTCAATAGTGAGTCAAAAATATTTATGATAATATTATTGACTCACGTTAAATTATATTTCTCTTGTACTCTTTGACCACACCGGAAATACATCAAATTTGTTTCGTAGTAATTAGATTTCGTTTTGGAAAATTAGTATTAATAGCATCCATAAAATAATATCGATTCAAATGTTTGTTAAATAACAACAATAATAAAACCAAATATTAATTTGTTTGTGGAGTTTTTCTAAAATAATATTTATTAAATAAGTAAGGATTTAAACTTACAATTAAACTTACATACCTCATACAATCATAATTTAATATAAGTATTTTAAAACAAAAAAAAATTAAAAAACATTTTTATATTTTGATATTTTGCAATTTCCAATTATTCATTGCGTCATATCAAAATTGTATTAAAAATAAATTTTAATTGATAACTAGTTTCTCCAACTACACAAATGTATTGTAACGCAATAGTTTCTTTACTTATATATAATTTATGTATTTGTTGACTTGAATGATTGATATCTGGAAAACTTTATTTTTATCTCAAAAATTCAAATTTCATTGGGAAAATTTTATTATTGTCGAGTTTCTTTGTAATTCAAGTTTTCCTTAAGATTGAAATTTTCTCGAATCTAATTTAATAATTTTGCTGACATCTCCGGTTTTCTCAATGCTTGAGTTTTCCATTAGCCAATTAATTTTTAATTAAATTTTATTTTTTAAAAATATTTCCTTTTAGTGATTCCTTATTGATTTGATTTGATTTTATTCATTTGCCATATGACTATATAAGTTTCCAAGGAAAAATATGTATTTTAAATTTTTGGAATTTTCGTTTTTTTAATTTTTTATTAATTTTAATTATTATTTTGAAGTTGATGTCTTTATGATTTACACTTAATTTTGAGATTTTCCTTTTATCTTGTGCTTGTTTTGTTAAATCCCATTAATACTCAATACAAGTTTTCAACATTTATTAAAATATGAAGTTATTTAAATTTTCAGCAGAACTTTGTGTTTCTAAGTATCTAAGAATTATTGATGTAAACACGCAACAACTGCAGTCTAATATTCCATATATTAATAAATATTATTTTATTATTGATTTTACTAATATTATTTTTTTATTATTATTTTATTATTTATTATTATTATTGATTTTATTAATATTATTTATTGTTTTTATTATTATTATTATCACTATAATTATTTATTTTATAAATATTATTTTTTACTATTATTATTTATATTATAATTGCGATTATTTATTGTAAAAATTCACTTAATAACGTATATTTTGTGGATTTGTTTTTTTGAAGTCAATCGTATTTACATTTTGTTTGAAGCTTTAACCACAACAAGCAAGCATTTTCTCAGTTTCTATTATTTACTAATATTTTTCGATGAATAACGTCAAAATAAAGGTAGGCCCCTGAAAATTTAAAAATAAATTCTTTTCACATATTTATTGAGAAATAATCTTTCTACACCAAGAAATAATATATTTCAGATTGCTCGAAATAAAAAAGTCAAGCGTGTATATTTATATTGAAAAGTTTTGTTTAAAAGGTAATAATAAAAATTTAAAAACATTTAAACAAAAAATTATCCAAAAAAATTTTTTTTGTTATATTCTGTTTTTGAAATTCTATGAAAACATTTAGCACTTTAGATCTAAGATTTAGGATTAAGTAAAACGTGTCAAATATTTTTTCTAGAATAGTTTATAATAAACAAATCTAACAATTTTTATGTAAATAAACAGTTCAAACTAACTGCCGAAATCTTCTGATCTACTACAAACAATTAAAAGAATATAAATAAAATTTTGAACCGACAATATTCATTATTTCTCCACCGATGATCCAGGTAGGTCCATATCTGTTTTGTCACTTCTTCGGGTTTTACCCCCGATTCTGACAGTGTTATATTTCATTATTTTATTTATACACATATCTATATTTAAATGTTTGCAATTTAGATACTTATTATAACAATAATTGCGATCAGCATCATTGAATGTCAAACTGATGTGCAGAAAAAGACTCAAAATTGCATAGAACAGAAGACAGCGTGTGACGAAGCTTGCAAAGACGATTGTACAAAGAATAAGCATTCATGCTTCCTTGGATGTCAATTCGCAGTCCAAAAATGTTTCTTGGCAGCTGCCGGAATCAAGCAACAATGAATATATTTCACTGTTATTTGTAAAAGATGTCTTTAATATGAGCTTTAATAAAAAGGCTGTTTTGAAATATGTTCGGAAATATTTCATGAAACTCTTCACTTATCTGCTATTCCACAATTTAAAGGGTTTGCCTACCTGTATGAATAGGAGGAAGCTGAGGGGTATAGTGTGATAAAGCCCTAAATATGATTATTTAATTGAGTTGTTTAAAAAGTAGAATATTATGTAAAGAAAGTTTTAGTTTGATAATCAGTAATAAGTCAAAAGACAAGAAAAACTGAAAAGATTTTGTAAAAGTACTTGAATCACATCATACTATTAATTTAATTTTCACAATTTTATGTTTTGAACTTATAAATAATATATTTTTGTTATATTTTTTTTTGTAAGTAGTTACAAAAGTATTAACTATTAATCAGAGCAATTCTTGTATTAATAGCATCCATAAAATAATATCGATTCAAATGTTTGTTAAATAACAATAATAATAAAACAAATATTAATTTGTTTGTGGAGTTTTTCTAAAATAATATTTATTAAATAAGTAAGGATTTAAACTTCCAATTAAACTTACATACCTCATACAATCATAATTTAATATAAGTATTTTAAAACAAAAAAAAAATTAAAAAATATTTTTATATTTTGATATTTTGCAATTTCCAATTATTCATTGCGTCATATCAAAAATGTGTTAAAAATAAATTTTAAATGATAACTAGTTTCTCCAACTACACAAATGTATTGTAACGCAATAGTTTCTTTACTTATATGTAATTTTTGTACTTTAGGATAATTTGATAAGATTTTCCACACATATATACTAACTGGAATTTATGAGAACTAAATCTTTTAGATTTATTTAAAAACTTTTTCAACTCAATTTATGAAATTTCTTATCCCCAAGAATCTAGCAAGTTTTATACCACGACTAATATTACAGGACAAGCCAATAGGTTTTGTCCGGTGAAACATGCCTAAATTTAAAAACAGCAAAAATTTCAATCATCTGTGTCAGAGAGAAGTTCAAAATATGCACCATTATGAAGGACACATAGGCGCCATCGAGCAGGCTTTTTCCTGATTCTATCGGTGACAAACCTGTGTGCTTTACTGTCCAACCAAGCCTCCTGAACCACTTGAATTTCATTAGCTCCGTTGAAATCTCTTCGACAAATCGCAGATTTCAAAGACATATCAAAGTTAATAGCAATGTTAAAAATTATTAAAAAAAGTGTTTTTTTTAAAATTTTACAAATCTACAACATATATAGCATAGACACAAAGTTGCAAACCTATACACTCATTACAGCATTGGAAAGCTGAGTATGAGCACCGGACAAAACTTATTGGTTTATCCTGTATTCAACAGTAAGATAAATAGTAATTATTGCACATATTTCAAAAATTTGTGTCATTTTTAGGGGTAAGTGCAATAATTACGGATAGAACTCTATGCTGGTATATTAAATGTGAATATAATAAATGGTATAATAAATGGTACTATAAAATCTGAGTACTATTTACACCAGTTTTTTTCAAAGTGGGTCCAGAAAAAATGGGGTCGTTGACATGGGTTAAAAGGGCGATGGTAGATTTGTAATTTCATTTACTTTATATTTTAAATTTCACTAAAATTAAAACCTACCTACTACACAATAACGAATAATTAGTTTATATTTCTACCCTGTATGATGGTATAAAAACTTAAAATACTTAACATAGATTTCGGAGGATAGCCCACACGCTGTACGCAATCAATTTGTAACAAGTTTCTGATAAATAACGCTATTCGAGCAATCCGGTAGCAATTGTTCTGTACCATTACAACTTATTTACATGTAATATATTTTGTAAATTATACAATTAAATAATCTTTATGGGCGGTGACAAATCAAATTGTGTCTTAAGAGGGCGATGGTTAAAAAATAGCTTGAGAAACACTGATTTACACGGAATAGCATAGAGTCAGACTGCCTTACGATACCACTTAAAAATGGCTCATTCATTAATATTGTAGCAGGCACTGTATTATTAGAGTTAGATATTTATCTATTTTGTCTAATTCTTTTAAAGTTTTTTTGTTAGAATTAGAAAATATATATAAAAATCGTGCGTAAGTTTTTATTATTCAACCAAAATTATAAATTGTTGATATAACATTGTTTTCATATTTTGAGACTCATTGTATTTTATTCATTTATCGCAATTTAAACATACATTGATTATTATAAAAATATAAATTAAATATAAATTAAATATAAATAAATATACAAATATTATATTTAGCACGTGAAAAATTACATGATGTACTGACAATCTATAATAACAGTCGCCATGATCATGTTGGCTTCCAACTTAGCTATACCTGTGAGTTTGTAATAGTATTTCTATTATAGAAGGGTACCTAGGGTAAATAACACCTATGCCAAAAACCGATCTTACGTTTTATTTTCTAAGAACTACTTCAGAATTGGGTAAAAAAAATCACACAAGTTAAAACTATTAACACTTTATTACAAATTTATCTTTCTTGGTTTAGCTGACGCAAATTGTTTAATTATATTATCAAAGTCAATTTCTTCGGTCATTTCTCGTTCTATGCCTAGTAAAGCAAGATCACATAATCGACTTTGGCCAATCGAGGTTCTCAAATATGAAAGTGTCAATTTTAATTTGCTAAATGATCTTTCGCAACGGGCAATAGAAACTGCGATTGTCAGCAAAATTTGCAATGTTATAGCCATATTGGGAAAAACGTTTTCATTTCCATACTGAACTATAAAATTAAGTAATTATTCGAGGATTGATATTTTTTCGGTACGGCTTGTTAGCAGCGTGGTTTTTCCTACGAAGTCTTTTAATACATATATTATAAAACAAAAAGGATAAATTTGTTTAAATTGTATTAAATTATTTTGATAAGTGACAAGTTCTTAGATTATTTCTAACTGCATAGTCCATTGTTGCATCTCGTTCCACTTGGGCATTTCGAACAGGCTTTACCAACTTCATAGGGTTTCTCTCTGTTCCAATTTCCTCTTAAAACAAAACATTTCAGTCACATTCACTAACTAAAAAACTAATTTTATACCCGGGTCCATAATTGCAAAATAAGAAAATCTTTCCCAGGTTTTGTCGTGAACAATCAGCTATGCCACATCCGAATTCTTTGGTTTTCGCCCAGACAAGCTAAAAAATAGGAAAGAATCAAGACTAATTTTTTCTTCAAATGAAACTTGAAATTACAGCAGTGTAGTGCAAGCAGGTGAATCCTGAACATTGGTCTGAATTGAAATTGTAACCATTAACTTCATCGTACCACATTTTTACTCCTCTTAAATTTAAAAAACAAAAAATCAAAATAAATCATTTTTTAAAATTTCTTACTCTGTCACATCATCGCTTGACCAGAATGCAATATTTTGACCGACCCAATCATAATTTCCAAATTTACGATCTCTGGGTTGATCATGTCCGAAGACGCATTTATTAGCACTGTTTTGAGCTCGCTGTGCGGCTTCATTATTCCATTTCTATAAAGAAATAATAATTGTTGAAAATATTTCATAAAAAGAATCGCCTACCAATTCCAACATATTTGCAGCAGCTGGTTGTCCTCCAATTTTACCTTGGGCAGCATCTCGGCGGTATTTATTGTGAGCATCAATCAGTTGCTTCTGTTGAGCGGGAGTCACTCCACATTCGATAACCGACAAAACGACACAAATTATTAATCCAAATAATATAGAATTTCTCATTTTCTTTTTTCAATAAGTTTTTACTAATTTAGATATTATTTATACTAGATTTTGTAGACTTCTTTTGTCTAATGAAATGCAAATATATACTATTTTGTTTGAATAAATAAATCCTAGGAAACACATATCATAGAACTAATAGCTAATTTAAAAGCAAATCGGACTGTAAATAAAATGAAAAATAATTCCACCGACAAAATTTCGAGGTTTTTCAAATTTTATTTGATTTCTATAAATTTAACAATATATTTTGTTTAAATTAATTTCTTTTTTTCTATTTAACATTTAGCAGACACTTGTCTAAAAAGTTCCGGAATATCTGGTTTTTATTTATTTATTAATTCTAGTTTTTTACATTATTGTCAATTTAAACATTTCATTAATTTTCATTACGATTTTAGATCAAATTTTTCTCCTGTGTAACACAAATTGTCTACACTAGTAAAATAGTAAAATTAATTAACTATTAAAAATATTCACATTTTTTAAAATAATTGGCGTTATGGATATTATTAGAAAAGAAACATGTTATTATTGCAGAAAGCAATAAGTTTAGCGTGGCAGATATTATAAATATTACACCAAGCCACGTTGAGACAAATCACCTATAATATAAAACAAAAATCAATAAATTTATAGCATATCAACACACCAACTCATCTTGAGGTTGCTTGCAAAATAGTCACTGAGACAAACCCTACACTATAGAAAATCAAAAAGTGTAGAAAATAATGCACATTAACACAACCTGTAATAAAACATGCATGTAAACTTTTAACATTTAGCCATCAGAAGTTGAAAAAACCCCTATAATAAATTAATTTATAGACATTTTTGAGATATTTTTAGAAAGAAAAATGGCGAAAAAATTTTTAATTTAAATTTTGAGGTTTTTGCTAGGAAATTTCGAGTAAATGAGGATGTATCTTTATAAGATTTACCTTTAAAACTAAAATTAATTTAATTTTTCAGACATTTCTGTCGAAAATAAACAAAACCTGAAATCGGAAAAGAAAACATATATTGTAAATTTTATTAATAAGTTTTGAAAAATAATCATAAACCCAATTATTTTGTGTACATATTTGAAGATTTTTTTCAAAGGATGTATAAAAAAATAATTATTTAATGCGTATTAATTATTTTTATAACTTCAAAAATAATTTAACTCACTTTTTTTTAATAATTTCCGAAAAATAAGTTATCATAAAATAAATCATTTATAATCAATATTAATAATAATTAACATAAGATTGTAGATCAAAAGTTATAATTATAAGTTTGAATAATGATTTAATTTCCTTGTAAAATTGTAATTCAAATCTTAAAACTTTATAACTTTAAGCTTTAAACTTTAAAAAATAACTTACTTTGCAGTCATTTCAGAAATGGCTGAAATCCATTGATTTTTCACAAAAAATAAATTCCAATGAGTTGATTTATGTTTCAACTTGCATTATAGCTGAATTTATCTGAACTTCGCTTGGTATATTCACTGGCGTTAGAATATAATGTACATAGCGAGTCATGTGATCTTTGCTACTTTGACAGTTCTATCAACAAATGATAAATGATATACCGTCCGAGTTTGTAAACTCCAAACCGATAGGACTTCTTGACTCTTCCAAAAAATTACACCATATCAGTCAAAAAACCCTACACCTAATTTTATTAAAAATTCTTGTTTTTATTAGTAATTAATGATATGATTCACAAATCTATGTTATTTATAATACAAAAGTATTAATTTGATTTGTTACGTACTTATATATCTATAAAATTACTTAATGATTAGTAAATGCCATTCAAACACACGTTATGATAAGTATATCTAGTTTGCTCCCTTTAATTTCTCTCTTTAATTTCTGCAATAATATTGAATTCATAATTAAATTCACAATTAAATTTTGTAAATCAATATATTGCCACTGATACATATGAAATTTAGATAGATCTAGTTCAGTTTGACCAATGTAAATAGGTCTATCCAAAATCAATATAATAAGTAATTATTTTGAAGCCGAATTTCCTGGATTTCCGAATTCCACGTCCATCACCATCTTCGAACGGACTTTTGAGCTTAACCTTGCACTCCCTTCCGCTTAACGATGTCTTTAAAGGTGGGGAAACTCGCCAATATTATCCGGGACCGTTTTCCTTGCAGCGTTCCATTATTGCTTTCGTTTAATGGCGCAATCCTAAAAGATGATCAATCACTTCTTGACGCTGGTATCACCCCAGGATCATTTATTACTTGCTTTTCTCGTTTGTGTGGTGTAGTACCATCCAGTATCGACAGAGACGCCGAAACTA
Source organism: Schmidtea mediterranea (assembly GCA_022537955.1). Classification (NCBI taxonomy): domain Eukaryota; kingdom Metazoa; phylum Platyhelminthes; order Tricladida; family Dugesiidae; genus Schmidtea; species Schmidtea mediterranea. Next base: position 12,415,513 of record CM039682.1, on the reverse strand, counting down.
ACGTAAGAAAACCATAGAAGGTTACTAAAATGACCAAAACCGCCAGCAGTTCAGAAGCAAACTTTAATTGTCCATTTTTTCAGATGAGAACATTCGACGTGGTTACTTACTTTCGAGACATTACTGGAAAGCTGTAACTTAATTTCATCGAGAGATAAATTTTATCGCATTTATCTCTTATTCCACAGGAACATTTAGGCCGTCTTTCTTCAGTAACACGTCGCATGACTCCAAAATCTTTTCAGACCTCTTTCGAGGAACTCAGTACCGGTTTACTGAACCTATTTAAGGTCACTAGACAAGAGATTTTCTGTAAATATTTCAAGAAGCCGCAAACTGTCAGAATTTTTTCAGAAAGCCATCGCAGATCTTGAACAAATGCAAGATGGTACTACACTGGACCAGAACATTTTGTACCCATTCTTTTTGAGTGTCTTACCAACGCAGACACAATAAATTCTCGCACTATCTTCTCCAGAAGATATTTATGATCTCGCAAAAACGGCTGACAAATTCATGAAATCGTCATTTTAGGCAGCACTACAAGCCAATCAGTAAAAAGTCTTCCCATCGTAAGTCCACTGATTCCAAAAATTAATTTGGATTTCGTTTTTTTATGTATTATTACAATGCCATTATAATTTATTACAATGCCGAAAACCACATGCGAAAGAAGATGAAGAAATATGGCAAAGGTATTTCCAGTGAGGGTTATATGGTGTATGAACAAACTTGAGTTTTACATAAAAGTTCGAGACGAGCTGGTAAAGTCCAGAGACGGTTTCGGATTAAGAGAGGCTTAAGATTAAGAGGCAGTAGGTAGATGTGAGCCCCATGAAAACGTATGAGTTATCAAGCGGGTATACCCCCTCTCCCCCAGCTCATTTTTTCTGGCAAATCATTATGATGTATTGCGCTTATATTGATTTCCAAATGCAATTATTGATTTTTGGGTGCAAAATGTGCAAAAAGGTGCAAAGTGCATTTCTGACTATAGTCAGAGGTATATCTTGGTTGTTCTTATTATTTTGTCGAAACATCATATATAAAAAAGATTTGTTCAATGACGTCACACAAGGTTTTCCAATAAAATCATTGAGAAGATTTCTTTTTCTTACTAAATTCGTGTTTTTAAGGAATCTTTTTGGGAACATTGAGAACGCGACATAATTTGTCAAGACATACTTCGTGAAAAAGTTGCGCCTTTGTTCTACTAAGAAGATTTCAAAATAATATCATCGAAAAGTTTCTTGGTTCTCCCTGGAATTAAGAAAAGGTAGAATCAATCGGACTGCCGAAATTTCGTCATTTGTATTTATGACAGATAATCGAAAAGTCAACATATTTTATGGGGCTTGAAACTTTCTAAAGTAAATTTGAATGAAGATCTCGAATATTTGTTCAAAAGTATAATATTACTGCTAGAAATATGAATATTTGTTTAATATTTAGAGCCTACATGAATAGAGATTTTAATACCAATGTTTCTGTTTTAGATGTAATTCTTGGCGGTGAACTTTAATCTTTGTTTAAAAATAAAATATTTGAACGTGAAATTTTAAATTCTTAATATAAAAGTTTACATTTTAGATTTTGAATAAATTAATCATCAAAATATTATAAAAGATTATTTTCACAACAAGTCAGTAACAATAAAACATTTATTAAAACCAATCTATTTGTAATAAAATTGTGCTTAATATTTATACAAATCATTAACCAGAATATTTATTGTTTGTTTTCTTTTATAAGTAAAACTTTCCTGGCATTTATAGGGACAACCAAAAGATTTGAGTATCCATACATCATAAATTTATGATGAAAAATGATACATTCAATGTTTATCCCTTGTAGCCTGAAATATTTTGTTTGGTATAGTTTCCGGAGAGCAATTCATAATGATTCCTATTTGATTTCCGGATAAATTTCGGTTATTTTATTAACAAGAATTTCTATTAATCTAAACATAATTTATAAATATTAAATATAAATACAGATTTGTACCGATTTCTGAAAGTTGTGTCATTTTAAAATGAAATGATTATTAAAAGTTACAATATTTATAGTGATGGTGAACCAATCAATTCTTTTACATCTTTTTCAATCTTTAGAACAATCCACTTATAATTTAAAGTTCTTAATCCGAGTATAACTATTTTCCCACTAGAAAATAAATTTACACACAATTGTTTATAAGTTACAAAATGTAATCGAGAGAGTATTTCCTATTCATATATACATTTTGTTTTCTTTGATAAATATTGCAAGTTAATTTTTTGTTTGATATCTATAGTGATTGTCCATGTTTGTAGTTGAACATCTTTAATATCATAATGTATGCTTTCAAGAGGTTTCATACAACCCATTATTCGACATTTCCCTGATTTGAAAAATATTATTGGATAATCTTCATTTTTATCTATTTGTTGTGGTTTGTCTGAAGGAAACTTTATTTTTTGTATAATTTTTAAGGAAACACGTCCACGGTAATTAATGTTTACTAACATCAAAGAAACCAATTGTTAAATTGATTATATTTTAAAATTTAAATATTATTATTATGACAACCAAATCATAACAACAAGAACTTTTTCGTTTAAAACATCTTGTAGTTAATGTACAAATTTACCGGTAAATGTATACATAATGACATTTTGTACTTTAGCCGTAACATATAATAAAAAATGTATTTACATTATAATATATGTATATTATAAGTACTTTACAATTAAATTTAAAAAAAATTTATATGAATCTTAGAAGTCACAAGTATAAATACTTTTGCGTTTGGCCTAAAATGTAGAAATTATTATAATTCTTTTAAAAAGGTTTTGGAAATTAAAAATAATAATTCATATTAAATTTAAAAAAATGTTTATACAAATATTTTACTTCTGAAACCTTAATTTACTTTAATAATATAATCGCAAGAAATTCTTTCCAAATTGAAGAGTGTAGTATAGATCTGAGGGTACTTTTATACACTGTATCGTATTGTATAACGTCTATTATCTGAAGAGTCTTTGAAGTGAACGAGATATTTTTAGGTTGGTGGTGTTGAACTGAAAATATCTTGAGTAAGAACTGAAGTAGATATATTGAATGCTGAGATGTTTTTGGAAAAATAGTTATTTTAGCCGAAGACGTGAACAAATTTGATGGTGAAAGTTGATAGGTATGTGGTATTAACATGTAAACAGTTTGATAGGTCTTTAATGGTAAGAAAGTAAGTGAAATGTATTATTGTTAGTAAAAATATACAAAAAACAAAAATAAATTATACAAATATAAATAATATGGCAAATATAAAAAAATGATAAAAACAAATAGAATGAAAAATATAATAATGAAAAATATAATAATGAGAAATATAATAATGAGAAATATAATAATGAGAAATATAATAATGATAAAAACAAATAGAATGAAAAATATAATAATGAAAAATATAATAATGAGAAATATAATAATGAGAAATATAATAATGAGAAATATAATAATGAGAAATATAATAATGAAAAATATAATAATGAAAAATATAATAATGAAAAAAATAATAATGAAAAATATAATAATGAAAAATATAATAATGAAAAATATAATAATGAAAAATATAATAATGAAAAATATAATAATGAAAAATATAATAATGAAAAATATAATAATATAAAATATAAACTCATGTTACAAATATAAAAATAATATAAAAGAATATTAAAAGTTAAAGAAGTAATATTGAAAAAATTTATTTAATCTATAAAAATATTTTAAACAGCTTTGTATTCAAGTTTTGACTCCAGCTTTTTACTATCTCCTACTTTTCTGACGGCTTTCACAAAGTCTTCGTTTATAACGTACATTCTTTCAGCTCTCATTGCAAACATGCCTGCTTCCGTACAGACGTTTCTTAAATCGGCACCGTTGAATCCTTCTGACATCTTTATTATGAAATCAAAATCAAATTCTCCATGTTTAGATAATTTTGAACTGTGAATATTGAGAATGTCTAATCTTGCAACTTCATTTGGAAGTGAGATTTCAATTTTCCTATCAATTCTTCCCGGTCGAATAAGAGCTGGGTCAAGAATATCTGGTCGATTGGTTGCCATTATAATTTTAACTTTACCTAGAGTATCAAATCCATCCATTTGATTCAAAAGTTCCATTAAGGTTCTTTGAATTTCTCTGTCAGAACTATTTCCATCAGTAAATCGTTTGCCACCGATTGCATCAATCTCGTCCATGAAAATAACACAAGGTTCGTGAGATTTTGCATATGCAAACATTTCTCTTACAATTCGAGCACTTTCTCCAATATATTTGTCAACAATGCTACTTGATACGACTTTTACAAAATTGCAGTCAAGTTGTTTCGCAACTGCTCGAGCTAACAAAGTTTTCCCTGTTCCTGGAGGACCGTACAACAGACATCCTTTTGGAGGTTTGATTCCTACTCGCTCAAAGATTTCTGGATTTTTAAGTGGTAATTCAATTACTTCTCTCAATTGTCGTATTTGTTCACTCAGACCACCAATAGACTGATAATTGACGTCTCCAGGATCTTCCATTGTCATTTTGTATACTTTTTCGTTAACTTCTCTTGGTAGAACTCTCATGATCGTTAACGTGTTCATGTCCAAAGTAACTCTTGAACTTTCTGTTAACTTATTTTTTGATATAGCTGCACGACATCCAACGATAAATCTTGATCCTCCACAGACCTTTACAACATATTTTTCATCTGTAATCTTTTTGAGAATTTCTGCAACAAGATGACCAACTGTTTGGAAAGCGTTGCTTTGATCTTCATACTTTTCGTGTTCTTTTTCTGCATCTCTCAATTTCAATCTTAAATTTTTCGATTCAGTGGCAACTTGAGAATGAAGAATGACTTTTTTTCTCCATTGTTCTATTAAAGAATTATTGTTTCTAACTGTATTTGATGAGTTCATCTTTTCTGTTTTTATTATTTTAATTTTGATAAATGATAATATTTAACTGAAAAAATTGGTTTAAGCTTTGATTAAAAGTAATTTTATAACCAATTATTTTGAGTAAAAATAATTAAAACAGTTTTTAAATTATTTAAATTAATTTATATTAATTCAATTTTAAAATTTTTTAATTACTATTTTAAATTTACTATTTAAAATTTTTTGTAAAACCAAATGAAAAACATGGAAATATAATAAGTTAATAATCTATTGAAAAAGTATTCTTGATATAATTTGGGAAAAATTTTAATTGATTCAAATTTTAATTATTAGTCAAAATATTATTTAATAATATTAGTGCAATAGTTTCATGATTAAATAGTTTCATAGTTATTTAATTTATAGATTTTGATTATTAATTTAAATGATTAATTGCAATTTAATTTAATGTTTAAGATATTTTAAATGTTATTTTGTTTTATTCATTCAGAATAATTAATGAAAATATATTAATGAAAGATTCTTTAAATATTTTAATTAATATATATTTATTTTTTAATTTTTAAATTTTAAAATTTCTTTTAAATTTTAAATTTAATTTTTTTAATTAAAATTTTTTTTAAAACCTGTTGGGCCAGAACAAGGTTTTGTTTAAATGAATTGTAAATAGCATTTTCACAGAATTGTAACTTGTTAAACTTGTTTTAACTGAAAAACAAACTAAGTTTTAACCAACTTTTGACGGACCAAGTTCTACTCAAGCCAATTTTACTATTCAAGTGGATGATCTGAAACTTTTCCATACAGCGTATAAGCACCTTCAATGTAAGCACTACTTGAGGCTTGTATGGGAAAAGTTGTTTGTATGATGATATTATGCCAATTATGTCAACTATGTTATGCCAGAATAGATGCTTCAAAGATAATATGTTCCTCGAAAAATTTTATTATTCCTCGAAATTGGCAATTAGCTATTGGCAATGATGAAGAACTGAATAAATTAATGGATGCTGATTCGGACCGAATCAAACATATATATATATTTTTAAAGGAAAAGATAATAGGTAACGAAGTATCTGTTGTGAAACTAATGTTTAAATATTTGACATGATCTCTGTTGTCCTGTTTCTTCATTGTTGACTTGGGTCCCTAAAACGAGCAAAAAGACTTATTCGATACTATTGTTTTCATATACAATTGATTAGATTAATTACAGCTGTAAAAAGAATTTGAAAATTTTTCCAAAAATTGAGTTTTTCCTTTTTTCCTTTTCCTTTTTATACGATCTTTCTAACAATTTTACTTGGCTTCCATTACTTTTAGTGGAATTTTTCTTGGATAATTTTGAGAGTTTTTTACTCTTGAGGTTTTTAGCATATAATTCTAAATCCTCTGTGCTTGTACTGACATGGGAAAATAATTGTTTTTCGGTATTTGTCGAGTAATCTTTGGTTTTGATAGATTTATTGTCGTTCAGAATGTCGATTTTATTGCTGGAATTATTTGTATTTTCTAAAGCAAAGGTTTTGGTGTGAGATTTGTCTGCTTGGCTCTCTGATCCGTTCTTCATGCTATGCCGCATCTCCTCTATGAATGGGGAATGGAATCGTTTCTGCTCATCTTTACTAAACATTTCCAATTCGCAAAATAAAAATTCAAATTGAAAAAAAATATTGAAATTCGAAATGAAATCATTTAATTGAGCAGTTGATGACATGATCAACTTCTGATGGTATTTATCAGGAATCTTTGCGTATTCCTGGTACGTCATGGCGTGGATTTGATACTTTTCCGGAATATAAAAATATTTGACAGATTTTGAATCAACAAGTTGAATCATCAGCGCAATCGGATAGGTTAGATTTCTAAATTTTACGCAACTGAAACTGCCAATCAGACGAAAGTCAATATAAAAAGAACTAAACACTGCAATTTTTGTCATGTTTTTTATTGTGAAGAAAAGGCTAGTCAACGGATTTGTGGAGAATGATTTCAGGAAACAAATATCACATTTGCAGACTTCGCAATTTCTTAGATCGTTAATAAATAAATTTAATAGGCATTCATAATGGTAAATATGATTACAAGAGTTTGGGGTAACCCCTAAGTCTATGTCAACTTGCATTTGGCAGTGGACACAAGTTTTGGTTTGAGAAAATTTCTTCATAATAATTTATAAAATAATAGTTTCGTTTCGTTCTTTTATTTTAAAAAATAACATAATATATCATTAATATTATAATTTCCTCAATTATTCTTTTACAAGAAATATGTAAGTATTTATATAGTAGGTAAATTTGAAAGAAACAAAATGAAAAACAAAAAAGGTTAAAAATTAATAAATATTTTTGAGAGTTAAAATATTTAAATTTTAAAAAATAAAAATTTAAGAAATAAATTGCCAATTTAAATTAAGAAATTAATAAAAATTTAAATAGAATAACACAATTAATTTCAAGGTCAAATTTGTTTTATCGCAATAAAAATAACAAGCAAGGTTAAGGTCAAATTATAGGTATATATACTAAAGTGTTTTGACAAATTTTCAGTCTTACTTTTCAGTCTGATTTTTAACAGTCTTATTTAGTAGTCTTATTTTTCAACAGAAGTTCTAATCTGATTTGAGTTAGTGTGCATAACTAACTGAGAGCCGTGCATTCAGACAATTAACACTGGTAAGTGTTTTGTCTGAACACGTTAACTCTCAGATAGTGTACGGGTATTGATTTATATGATTACTGCTATGTAAATTTATGAAGTGTTATGAATTAATGCCATATGAATTGTGATCAAGATGATTTTATGAATTGATATTTGCGAATGAATTTATGGACGATGTAGTATGCCAAATAAATATTTTAAAGCCAACAATTTTGTGCATTGAAACTTTTACTCAACTGATATGGTAAAATTTCTTTATTCAATTTTTTTGTTGAAGGAAATAAAAACTGATATATTCAATGAAAAGTTTAATAATGATTTTAATAATGAAATTGCGATTTAGAAAGTTGTTTAAAACTTTTTTTAAAATTCTAATTCCTCGAATTTTTAATGATTCTTTTTTAAAAATCTCATAGAATAAAGAAATGCTGAAATAAATTATACATAATTTCACAAAACACTTAGAAATAAAATAACAATATTCGATTTTTCATGTTTTTTAAAATTTTTAAAATGTCATTTTTAAAAAATTAATTTTCGATGAAAAATTAATTTTTATGAAAATACCTCAAATATTTATTTTCAATGATTCTTTTTAACATTTTAATTAATCGCAAATGTGATAAAAAAGAATTAATATATTTTTTAATTATAAAAATGACAAATTATTCTTAAAGACAAAAATATTACTATTTTTCTTTGAATTTTAATATTATTTAAAACTTTTTTAATTATAAATTTTTTTGTTTTCATAATTTAAAAAACAAGTTTTATTAAGTAATTATTGTGCAGTAAATTTTGATTTTATTTTATGAATTTTTCAGAAACCGAAATAAAATTGTTTATTGTTAATTTAATAAATTTTAATATCGTACATCAAATTAAAATAATTTTTTAATTTATTTTTTTGAACGTATTTTAAAATTTTAAATAAAACGATTTTTAAAAATTATTAAAATTATATTTAGCCAATGATATGTGTAATAAATAAATAAAAATAAAGAAACAACCACATTATTAACAATGAATTACATCAAAATTATCAAATAATAAAATGCACTCGAATACCAACGAAAACAAAAGTCATTGTGAAACCGTTACTAAATTGGCTGACCAGTGGAATTTTTATTATTTCAAATTAGATAAAAAGAAACAATGGATAGAAAACATGAATAAAATCTTGACAATTGACTCAATAGAGTCATTCTGGGGCATCATGCATCATTTGAAACCAATTTCCACCTTGAATTTTGGGTCGGATTTCTACTTCTTCAGAAGTCATATTCGACCAATGTGGGAAGACACATCCAACCAAAACGGAGGAACTTGGATAATTTCATCACACAAAAGTAAACGACATACAGAATTAGATATTTTATGGATGGAATTGCTGATGTTTTTAATTGGTGAAACGATGGATGAAGATTCCGATTTAATTTGCGGTGCTGCAATAAATATTCGGGGAACCAACGATAAAATAACCGTTTGGACTTCTGATTCGTCAAATTTGGAAGCAAATAGAAGAATCGGAATGAAATTGAAATCCATTTTAAATTTACATGACACAATTGAGTACATTTCTCATATAAATAATCAAAACAAAAATAATTCCTCGGCAAAAGTTACATTGACAGTTTAAAAATCTATTTTTATTGAAATAATAAAATTTGTAATTCGTTAATGTAATTGTTTTTATTATTTTTTTATAATGTTTTACAAGTCAACAAATAATTTTTATAATTACATTAAGGCTTTTTATTTAACTAATTTGATGTGTATAAAATGCCAATATATGTAATTACTTAATAATTTAGATATAATCAGTTACTTACAAATTGTCATTAAAAAATATCTGAAATAACAATTAAAAGTCGTTTAAATTTATATCTAATTTATAAATATAATATGATATATAATATCTTATTTTATAACCAAATTTAAGTTATTGTCATTGTTTTTAATACAATTTATAAAACATTTTCAAGCAAATTACTACAATGTTATTAAACTATTTTGATTTAATATATAAATTGCCAATAAATGTTAATTAATTAATAATTTAGTTATAATCCGTTACTTACAATTATCAGTAGAGAAATTTATTTATAAATCTAATACTATCTCTGTTCCACAATAGTTGTCCTATTTGATGCATAAATCTTGTCCCATAATACTTGACACATTTGGTAAAACTTTTATATGTATAACTTCGCGTTTGATAGACCGATATTCAAAAGTAATAGCTTGTTGAAAAGGGCTACTCAAGGATTTCTAACAAGCCTTGGCACTTAGAAATAGGTGATCAATAGGTGAATAAAAAATTGCGAGTCAGAAATAAGTTCTTTATTAATTTTATAGTAATAACATTTATTTCAGTTATTCAATATTTAAAAATTTTTTTTGTATTCTCCACGGCTAGGGATTAAATTTATGGGAAGTCTACTTTCTCTTCAAAGTTTTTCTTTATTTATATCTTATAAAAGTTGTTTCCATTTGATAGTATGATATTTTCCATACATACTTGTAGTGGTAAGAATACGCTATCAAGTGTGTCTCGATCCATTTGCTGGAAAGCTGTTTTTACTGCACTAATTAAATCATCAATATTTTTAGTGACCATCTGATGTTGCAATGCTTGTATTGAATTAAAAAAACCCAAGATCCAAAACATTTAGGTCTGTACTATTCGGAGATTGAGATTTCAATTGCAGACTCCAACCTTCTTTTACATTTTCTTCTTTTAAAGCAGAATCGTTATTTGTTAAATGAGTTTTGGCATTGTCTTGCTGTATGTAAACAGTACGTGATTTTTCACTTTTTGGAAATTTTTCGCGTATAGTTGGCAAAACATTTTTAATCATCATATTTTGAATTTCTTCTACAAACTTTAAACAAGGCACATTTACACTATAATACTAATAGTATTATGTTGTGAGTAATACTACTAGTACTTTATTTCTTTAATTTTTAAACTAAATACTACTGTTTTTTTCTTAAATTTGCACTTTTAGAAAATAATTAACACAGTACAAATTAAGCAAATCTTTAACAAAATTAGTCAAATAGCATACATTTTCAATAATCGGACCAAAAATATCCAAATATGACAACTATTGTGAAATTGTATAATTAAATCGTGAAATATTATTTTACAATTAGTTGTATTTATCCATTAATAATAGTATTATTCCACTCGATATTGAAATTTTGAATCATTTTGTGTCAATGTAAATTTGTATAGAATTGTCTTTTTTAATGAAAGGTTATGTTGTCCAGAATTCGTGTTGTTATCTACTCAGACTAAGTTGGATAAGATCAATAATTATTAATTTCACATTTCACCGATAACTCCAACTGTACAAGTTACTTTCTTAAAAAAACTTAAATGTTTTAACAAACGCATAGAATCTAGAATCACAATACTACTCATTGGTAAGCTAGCTATTATGAGAGTTACACTTTTTGAATGACCAGGACATATGTCAAATTTAATAAACAATTTTTTAATAGTAATTTTCACATTATTGCCTTTATTAAATTCTAGATAATTTCATACAACTTCTACAACACATCCAAGAATTTGATATTATAATCTGTCGGAATTAGATATGTAAAAGTTGTAAACTAAGCTAACCATGATAGTCTTAAAACCAATGTATAGCAATTTTTAGAGTAGCATTCCGTCCTTATTTTATGGAAGATTTCCTATTTTATTTATTAATTTGCTGTACCAACTGCATTTTCGTCTTACTTTACCTCTTGTTTTTCCTTGTATTTTAAATTTGAATAACAGTTCCTTAACTTTTGGTGCATTTCTTCATTTTATTTTTAAACACTCCAGTCGATGTTTCCATCAAGCGCCTTGGTTTTTACAACGTCATGTCTGCAAAATCGAAACCACTAGGACATGATCAATTCTGCGGCCGTTGAAAGATCAAGAAAGTACTCATTAGTTAGTACACCCAGTCAAAAATAACTGCCCTATCGAGTTTAGGGTTCAGACTCTCTAAGAGTTCTATTACAATACCAAAAAGTATCCTCGACAATCCAAAATGATATTTAAGTTTATTAAAGAGACGCATGAGCAAAACTGATTAAAAAACAAAGACATATAGAAGCATTTATTAACTTTTAAAAAAATACATTGAAAATGACAAAAATACAAATTAAACTACTCACCGCTACAAAAATCAAATCAGTGATGTCTGAGCTAGCGCTTAAAAGTCAATGAAAAATTCTGAAAAAGTTGATAGAATGAAATTTACCAGTCTATTTATTGCTGAATCATGGTTGAATTGCGGTGAGATATTGAATCTTAAATTCTCTTGGTGCGGCTTTAATGCTATGTATTTTAATGCTTTTTGTGTTAAAAACAATGAATTGATTGATTAATTACAGTTCTGACCATTGGATTAGGCAAATTCCTTTCACTACTTTATATTCTTTATTTCCTTTATTCTTCCACCCACTGATAAATCTTAAATGGACTCCATAATGCTCAACTAAATTCGAATTTTGTTTTTATCCAGTTTAAAACCAAATTAGATTTAATATAAAACTTTTGTTTACAAATTTTTTTGCAGAAATTTCAAAAATATTGATTTATTAAGCTGGTAATTTACTAAAAAATAGTAGCTTAGTAAAAATCCATAAAAGTTTTGGGTTTCAAAAAAACTTACTAACCAAAAAACAGGTAACATAAAATAAAATATCATTAAGCCAATGACAATTTGAACAAATTTCATTGGTCAACTAAATATCCAATGAAATAATAGTATTATTAAAATTGAGCCAACCAATAAAATGATAAATTATTTGATAAACAAGGTAAATTTCCTTCTCATAAAAACAAAAAATCTAAAATTTACTAATAATAAAAGCATATAAATTTGAAAAAAATCAACAAAAAATTTTTTATCGATTAAATTTTTCTATTTAATTTTGATCGAAATTTTGAAAATGCTGCTTGGCAATCAACTTCATTTGCTCAATAACACTCTTGGGATTATTATCCTTGGTAATAGCTGTGCCGGATACTATCATGTTTGCCCCGGCCTACACAAAAGGGCGCAATTAGCACAATAATTGACAGCATAATTGCGCTTACTTCAAAGCAATCTTTCACAGTTAACAATCCGACCCCACCGTCCACCTCAATGTCAAGATCTTCGTATTTTTCACGCAAGATTTTTATCTGAATCATAAATTGTAATTATTTTTGATTGGAAAAGGACAAAAATGTATTGAGGTTTTAAAATTAAAAAATATTTTAAATAAAACAAAATCAAGGAAAGAATTAGTAAAAACCGGAAATATAAGCCGTCCATAAATAAAGTTACGCAACAAGGGGGGTCACATATTTATGATATGTGATGAGGGGGTGTTTAAGAACTGTAACTTCACATCTTAAATTTTGTATTTTTTTTAAACAGAATTTAATACTAATTTCAGCTTTCTAGGGCTTCCTATTTAATACATGTTTTCTCATATGATATTAGAGTGCAGCATTACACTAAATACATACTAAAATGTCAATAAAGTGATTAGAAACATGTTCATTTTCAAATATGAAATACGGCTTTTTAGAGGGAGCAAAGATTTTAAGGGGGTTTTAACGTCTTGTAGCGAGGGGATAGTAATAAATGATTAATTTTTGGAAAGATTATGTCTGATCTGTTTCCATTTACTGTATCATTTACTGTTTCGGTCGAGTAATGAATTTTATTGCGTTTGTGTGTGTGTAGCTGATATTTGTGCTTCTGTGAATTTTAATTATTAGATTTAATGATTATATGGAATTTTTATGATTTATTGAATTTTGTTTATTCAAATCAATAGGAAATTGATTTGTGAAGTATTTTGGATTTAATTGAAAGTTGGAAATTTATTTGGAATATATTTTTGAAACTTATCTTATGGTTCAATCTTTGGAATTGTATTATTTGAAAATTACTGTGATTCTATATTAAATTATAATATAAAATATTTATTAATGCGTATAAAAAAGAACAAATAGCGTTCTTTAATTTATATGAATACATTATTCGTTGAGTGTTAGTAGTTTATTGTTTAAATTAATGAGAATTTTATAAAACAATCATTAAAAATATAAAAGGTTAAAAATTTATATATTTAAAAATTAATAAATATTTTTGATAATTTAAATGTTTAAAAAAAATCATGACTGTTTTTACAAAATACTATTTTTATATTCATAATTTATTAAAAAGTATATTGAGAATAGTGTAGATAAAATGACGACTTGTGGTGAGACTCCTCAAACTCTCAAAAATACAATATGATATATCATATGTATTATAAATATATCATAAATATAACCATAAATGTTCTGAAAACATTAAACGAAGGAAATTACTAATGATATTTTCAATGAAATTTCTAGTTCAAGAATAAACAATAATAAAATTGAAATAGGTGAGTTTCTTTAAAATTTCATAATGTCATTATTTAAATAATTTTTTAAAATTTTAAATCCTAATATTTATATTTGAGTTTTTTAAAGAATTATGAAAAATCTATATTTGATTTTACCAAAAAGATTATAAAACCAAAGAATGCAAAAATGCAAAAATAATTAGAAATTTTATTAAATAGCGGAAATGATATTTTATGATGCAATAATAGTAAACCATAAAAATCTTTTATTTATAATTTCTAAGATTCTTGTCTGACTTTCATGGGCATGCTTAGTTTACAAGTCATCAATTGGTCGATTCACAAAATTTACATATCTAGTTCCGACAGATTCTGATACCAAATTCATAGCTGTATTTTAAAAAATGTAGGAAATTATCCAGAATTTAATAATGATAATGTAAATACTTGTAATTACCTGTGAGAAAATTGAATAACGAATCGAAAATTTAAATACAAGTTATATAAAATATATTGAAGATGATTATTTGACTTTTTAATGAAGTGTAATTATTATTGTAATTTAAATACAATTAACCGGGAAAGAAAATAGAATAAATAAATTGTTTATTGAATGTGCCATATGTCCTGGTCATTCACGAAAAGTAACTTCTCTCATAACAACTAGCCTACCAGTGAGTATTAATGTGATTCTAGATTCTAAAGGTTTGATAATGCAGAAAAGTTACTTCCACTAATAAAAACTGTTGGAGTTATCAGCGAAATTTGAAATTAATAATTATTGATCTTACCCAACTTTGTCTCAGTTGATAACAACACGAATTCTGGACAACATAACCTTTCATTAAAAAAGACAATTCTATACAAATTTACATTGACACAAAATGATTCAAAATTTCAATATCGAGTGGAATAATACTATTATTAATGGATAAATACAACTAATTGTAAAATAATATTTCACGATTTAATTATACAATTTCACAATAGTTGTCATATTTGGATATTTTTGGTCCGATTATTGAAAATGTATGCTATTTGACTAATTTTGTTAAAGATTTGCTTAATTTGTACTGTGTTAATTATTTTCTAAAAGTGCAAATTTAAGAAAAAATCAGTAGTTTAAAAATTAAAGAAATAAAGTACTAGTAGTATTACTCACAACATAATACTATTAGTATTATAGTGTAAATGTGCCTTGTTTAAAGTTTGTAGAAGAAATTAAAAATATGATGATTAAAAATGTTTTGCCAACTATACGCGAAAAATTTCCAAAAAGTGAAAAATCACGTACTGTTTACATACAGCAAGACAATGCCAAAACTCATTTAACAAATAACGATTCTGCTTTAAAAGAAGAAAATGTAAAAGAAGGTTGGAGTCTGCAATTGAAATCTCAATCTCCGAATAGTACAGACCTAAATGTTTTGGATCTTTGGTTTTTTTTAATTCAATACAAGCATTGCAACATCAGATGGTCACTAAAAAGATTGATGATTTAATTAGTGCAGTAAAAACAGCTTTCCAGCAAATGGATCGAGACACACTTGATAGCGTATTCTTAACACTACAAGTATGTATGGAAAATATCATGCTATCAAATGGAAACAACTTTTATAAGATATAAATAAAGAAAAACTTTGAAGAGAAAGTAGACTTCCCATAAATTTAATCCCTAGCCGTGGAGAATACAAAAAAAATTTTTAAATATTGAATAACTGAAATAAATGTTATTACTATAAAATTAATAAAGAACTTATTTCTGACTCGCAATTTTTTATTCACCTATTGATCACCTATTTCTAAGTGCCAAGGCTTGTTAGAAATCCTTGAGTAGCCCTTTTCAACAAGCTATTACTTTTGAATATCGGTCTATCAAACGCGAAGTTATACATATAAAAGTTTTACCAAATGTGTCAAGTATTATGGGACAAGATTTATGCATCAAATAGGACAACTATTGTGGAACAGAGATAGTATTAGATTTATAAATAAATTTCTCTACTGATAATTTTAAGTAACGGATTATAACTAAATTATTAATTAATTAACATTTATTGGCAATTTATATATTAAATCAAAATAGTTTAATAACATTGTAGTAATTTGCTTGAAAATGTTTTATAAATTGTATTAAAAACAATGACAATAACTTAAATTTGGTTATAAAATAAGATATTATATATCATATTATATTTATAAATTAGATATAAATTTAAACGACTTTTAATTGTTATTTCAGATATTTTTTAATGACAATTTGTAAGTAACTGATTATATCTAAATTATTAAGTAATTACATATATTGGCATTTTATACACATCAAATTAGTTAAATAAAAAGCCTTAATGTAATTATAAAAATTATTTGTTGACTTGTAAAACATTATAAAAAAATAATAAAAACAATTACATTAACGAATTACAAATTTTATTATTTCAATAAAAATAGATTTTTAAACTGTCAATGTAACTTTTGCCGAGGAATTATTTTTGTTTTGATTATTTATATGAGAAATGTACTCAATTGTGTCATGTAAATTTAAAATGGATTTCAATTTCATTCCGATTCTTCTATTTGCTTCCAAATTTGACGAATCAGAAGTCCAAACGGTTATTTTATCGTTGGTTCCCCGAATATTTATTGCAGCACCGCAAATTAAATCGGAATCTTCATCCATCGTTTCACCAATTAAAAACATCAGCAATTCCATCCATAAAATATCTAATTCTGTATGTCGTTTACTTTTGTGTGATGAAATTATCCAAGTTCCTCCGTTTTGGTTGGATGTGTCTTCCCACATTGGTCGAATATGACTTCTGAAGAAGTAGAAATCCGACCCAAAATTCAAGGTGGAAATCGGTTTCAAATGATGCATGATGCCCCAGAATGACTCTATTGAGTCAATTGTCAAGATTTTATTCATGTTTTCTATCCATTGTTTCTTTTTATCTAATTTGAAATAATAAAAATTCCACTGGTCAGCCAATTTAGTAACGGTTTCACAATGACTTTTGTTTTCGTTGGTATTCGAGTGCATTTTATTATTTGATAATTTTGATGTAATTCATTGTTAATAATGTGGTTGTTTCTTTATTTTTATTTATTTATTACACATATCATTGGCTAAATATAATTTTAATAATTTTTAAAAATAGTTTTATTTAAAATTTTAAAATACGTTCAAAAAAATAAATTAAAAAATTATTTTAATTTGATGTACGATATTAAAATTTATTAAATTAACAATAAACAATTTTATTTCGGTTTCTGAAAAATTCATAAAATAAAATCAAAATTTACTGCACAATAATTACTTAATAAAACTTGTTTTTTAAATTATGAAAATAAAAAAATTTATAATTAAAAAAGTTTTAAATAATATTAAAATTCAAAGAAAAATAGTAATATTTTTGTCTTTAAGAATAATTTGTCATTTTAATAATTAAAAAATATATTAATTCTTTTTTATCACATTTGCGATTAATTAAAATGTTAAAAAGAATCATTGAAAATAAATATTTGAGGTATTTTCATAAAAATTAATTTTTCATCGAAAATTAATTTTTTAAAAATGACATTTTAAAATTTTTAAAAAACATGAAAAATCGAATATTGTTATTTTATTTCTAAGTGTTTTGTGAAATTATGTATAATTTATTTCAGCATTTCTTTATTCTATGAGATTTTTAAAAAAGAATCATTAAAAATTCGAGGAATTAGAATTTTAAAAATTATTTAAAGGATTAAAATTTGAAATAAATAATAAATAATAATAAGAAGAATAAAATAATAAGAAAACTATAAATGATAAAAATAAATAATTAATAATAATTATAAAAATAATAATTGTAATAATATTAAAATAATAATAATAATAATAAAATAATAATAATAATAAAATAATAATAACAAAAAATAATAATATAATAAAATAACATGAAAACTATAAATGATAAAAATAAATAATTAATAATAATTATAAAAATAATAATTATAATAATAATAATAACAATAACAATAATAATAATAAAATAATAATAATAAAATAATAATAACAAAAAATAATAATAATAATGAAAATATAATAAAAATAATAAAATAACAAGAAAACTATATGATAAAAATAATAATAATAATAATAAAAATAATAATAATAATAATAATAATAAAATAATAATAAAATAATAATAATAAAATAATAATAATTATAATAATAAAATAATAATAATAATAAAATAATAATAATAATAAAATAATAATAATAAAATAATAAAAAATATAACAAAAAATATATATAAGAAAATAAGAAGAAAACAATATATGATAAAAATCAATAATTAATAATAAAAATAATAATAAAAATTAATAAAAGTAATAATAATGAATTACATTAAATAAATAATTTTAATTAATATATATGTAGATAAACACAATATGGAATTTAAAGTTGGATTTAAACCGAAGAATGATATCAAATTAAATTATTCACAAGCATTATATAATAAATTACAATCGGAAAAAAATCACAAACTTTGTCAAGCATATCGTGCATAAACTTTTGACCTCCAAATCCCGGCTCAACTGTCATAATAAGGATCATGTCGACATCATCAACATATTGGAATACATTTTCAACAGCAGTTCCAGGCTTGATTGCTAGCCCTGCCTTTAATTGAAAACATTTTACAAAAAAAGAAATCCGATTTAACAAAAAATTACACTAAAGAAATTATTTTATTATTATTATTTTGATTTGAAATTATTAAAATTAAATAAAGATTTAAATAAATATTCTTTGAGTTTATATTGGTTTCAATATCGGAATCAGCCCGTCACCAATTCACACATTTGACAATAAATATTTAAGATTTTTTATTAGCCATTGATATCGTCAGCTTCGTGGGTTGAATGAGTTTGAGAATGAAGCACAAACCATATGTTGTTGAAATAATTTTTTTCCTCGACTTTGATATGTTACCATTTACGATATTATTTACCTTCATTTGGTTAGTAGTTTTTAATATAACACAAAAAACGTTAAATATAAAAAAAAATAAAAAATAGGTAAGGTAAGAAAAGAATAAGTAAAGAAAATTTAATTCTATGCAAAATAAATGTTGATAAAATTTTTGTTTGAGCCTATTTTTTCTAACACAAAAAAATCAAAGAAAAAACAAAAATATGAAAAGATAAAGTAAGAAAAGAATAAAAAGAATGGAAAGAAAAACAAGAAAAAAATTAATACTTTTTTTTAAATTAAAAAAAATCTAAGTCCATGCAAACTGAATGTTGATAGAACTGTTTTTCGATTAAAAATGTTTGAGTTTATTTCTAGACCTGTTCTATATTAAAAGTACCGTGATTAAAAATAGTTATTTCCACCCATAACGAAAATACCAACTTTTTAATATAATATAATGCAACTTTTTTATAAATTCATCACCACGTTTGTTAAAATATTCACATTAGGCACGGAGAGAATTAAAAAATAACTCTATTATTTAAATAAAGATAGATTAGTAAATACATTAAAACGGATATGCCAAAAATTTGTGTAAAATTTATTGATTAATTCGATGAATATTTATAATTTTGTAAAAAAGAAATTTAAAAAAAGAAAATAAAAGATAAAAAATAGGTAAGGTAAGAAAAGTATAAGTAAAGAATATAGGATAAAAAGAAACGAAAATAAAAGAATAAGTAAAATAAAATCGTAAAAATAAATTTAATTCTATGCAAAATAAATTTTGATGAAATTTTTGTTTGAGCCAATTTTTCTAACACAAAAAAAATCAAAGTAAAAACAAAAATATGAAAAGATAAAGTAAGAATAAAAATAAAAAAATAACTCTCTTATTTAAATAAAGATAGATTAGTAAATACATTAAAACGGATATACCAAAAATTTGTGTAAAATTTATTGATAAATTCGATGAATATTAATAATTTTGTAAGGGATTTATCTATTTTTAGCTTTTATTCTTAGTTAAACATAAAATAGATTAGTGATTTATTATATTAGGTCTATTAATCTAATAAAAATCACAAAACCTTCATTCCGGATTCTTTGATTAATCGAATACAATTAGTGGGATTATCAGTAGCTTCTAGATGAAATGTATATTGATCAGCTCCTGCTTTTTTCATTGAAGTTACCCACTATCAATTAACGATCAATTGTGTTTGGAAACGTTATTGTTTTACCTTCTCAGGGTGAGCAACCATCATATGCATATCGAAAAATACATTTGGTATTTTAGGACGCAAGCATTCGACTATCGGATGACCAAAGGTGATATTAGGCACAAAATGACCGTCCATAACATCCAAATGCAAATAATCTGCCCCACTATCAATTAAATTATTACATTGATCAAATAATTGAGATAAATCTGAATTGAGTATTGAAGGTCCAATTTTCACAGCTGGAAAAGATTTTTTTGAACAGTGCATTTCTAAAAAGATTTTCCTGAATCAAAATGATGACTTAATGTTACTTAAATTCTGAAAATTAACTTTTACAATCTAGTTTTAAATAAAGGGACTTTTTAGTTAAGATTTTCAAAAAAATATTTTTGTTGGTTCTTTAAAATAATGAATAATTATAACTAGTTAGAATAAAATATTCACTGAGGTAAAACAAATTCAAAATTTTTTAAATACCGTGAAATATATAAATTAATAATAATAATAGTAAACTTATTCATTTAATTTTTGAATTAAAAATAATAAAAGATTTGTTAATTAAAATTTAAAATCGACTAATGTTTTTTATATAATATTTTTTATATTCCTATCTAACGAAATTTTTCTCTAAATCCAAGTTATAGTTAAAAATAAAACAAACCTCAACTTAAAAGGTTGTTTGACATTAAAATTTTTTTGGGGTATCGAAATGGAGTATAGAGATTTGAAGTTAAATTAATTTCGAATTTATTGTATTTGATGATGAATCTGATTAAAATCAGTTTAAATGCAAATATATTTTTTATAATAAATAGGTTTAATCATAACAAGTTATAACAACATTGGAGCTGGCTTTTTTAAAAAAAAACAAATCGGTAAAATTGTGTTAGTGGGTTTTTGTCTAGTAAATTTATAATTAAAATAATTTCATTAAATATGTATTTTTTTGAATCTCCATTTATTTTATTTTAATACACTAAAACCTCAATTTGCGTTTTTGAAATTTTGTTGTTTCAGAGTTGCGTCGTTAAAATTTCGATTTGCGTTCCTTAAATTTCCCATATAAAATAAATTTTCAATGTAAAATAAATTAGATTTCCCACATGAAAATAAAGATAATTATAGTTTAAGTAAGTTTTTCGAAAATTTGCAATATAAATATGTATAATGTAGCAAATTAGAATTTAAAAAAAGAAAGTTACAAATTGTTTCTGTGCAATGAATGTTATATTTTGTTTATTTTATGTATTTTTTATTTTGTTTTTTTTTTTTTTATGTTATTTAATGAACTTATGTTTTATATTTTATTTAATATTTTAATATATTTATGTATTATATTTAATGTTGGTTAATGTATATATACATAATGATTGAAATAAAAATAGTTTTAATCCAAGGGATCTTTTGTTTTAGTGCTAATTAACAAAATATGGAAAAATTATTTTCGATTTGCGTCGTTTTTTATATGGAAATCGATTTTTAAATATATTGAAATAAAGATATCATGTTGTCGATTAAAATTAAAATTAGAACAAAATTTTCGACTTTCGATAAAAAATGTTAATTAATTATATAACAAATATTAATTGCTTATGCAAAAAGCACCAAATTTTAATTATTTCCATTAATAATTTTAAAATTATATTTATATTCATTATGCAGCATTGCAGTCACATTTCTTTATGTCAATTAAGTCGAATATTAAGGCGAATGAATATATTACGTTGTCTATTCTAGTCGTTGTTAACGAGATTCGGTCGAAATTATCATTACAAATTTTAGTCAAAAATAAAAAATCTGTTTGGCAATTCTAATAGTAGAACTGTGTTCGTTACAATTGCATGCAGTTCTTCAATTCTCTCCAAATTTAAAATGGGTGAGAAATTCATAGACACGTAGCATGTTCTCGGGTTTCAATCGACACACACACATTCACACACGCGCGTCAGTTTTGGAATACATACATTATTTAACGTGACGCGGCGTTATCATGAATAATGTTTCAACGTTCTTGGTCGATAATCGATATTTGAGTGAGTATTCAGTGATTACTAGTCGTTTCCTAATTCAACAATAAATTCTCCAGCCGTTATTCGCATTAAAAACACATTATCTATCAATGAATTCGAATTTTGGATTCAATAATGGAATGACAATTCAAATACCGGCATTCAATATAGCAAACGATCAATTGTTTCTTGCTATTCAAACCTATTTCGATAATAGATTCAACGAATTAAAGGACCAAATCCAACAAATCCAAATAAAAAGTGAGAAACTAATTGTCAATACAAAGAAAATTGAATTAGAAATCAGAAATTTAAAAATGAATAAATATAAAGATGTAAATAGAGGAAAAAATAAATTGAAATATCGAAAATCTTTATCGAAAATTACGAAAAAAGGGAAAGTACTGGAATCGGATGTTAATGAATTAAATCCGAAAAAAGATTGCATTGACCAAAATATGGAATCCAATGAAATATTGGAAACTAATTCATTTTTGTTGGGAATTAACAAAATTGAAGACCTGGAAAATAAATATCCAGCAGAATTATCTCCTAAAAACTTTGAATTGCCTCTTGATAATATAATTAAAAAATATTTAAAAGCAAATGAATCTAAAATTGTTTATAAAGATATTTTAGAACCGGTAGTTATCGTTAATCCGCAAGAGAAAAAAGAAATATTTGTAGGAGGTAATGAAAATGTTAGATTACCATTTTGGGCTTACAGAAAATGTTTAACTTGTATAAGAGGCAAACCAAATGAACTAAGTTCAAGATTATGCTTAAGACTCTTACAGGCCAAATTTGGAAGAAAATATATGTTGAGTCACAATTATAATGGGAGTGGCGATAAAGTACCAATAGACAGACAAATAATGTCATCAATTTTGGTTCAAGCTAAAATGCAATTCCCTGATCAAGAAGATTTTCAGAATAACCCAGCAAAATTCGCTATGTTTAGAGATTATATAAATAACGCTTTCAGAGTTGTGGCTTATCGACACAGAAAGGGAATACAATCAAATACACCATTTTGGGATCAAAATGGAGAACCAATAGCTGATTTAGATCCTCCTTCATGGATAGCAGATAATATTAACTAAATGTGGTTTAAATCTATAGTATAAATTAATTGTCGTTTTTAAATCACATTAACATAATTAAATTGGTAAATATTTTTTTTACAATTGTATAAAATCTTACTTTACTTTGCATAAACAATTTTAAAACTATCACGTTTTATTCAAACTATAGCTTTTGAAATATTTTTAAATTTGCATTTTTATTTAAACACAAACGTAATATAATATAATTTCAAAATATGATTGAAAAATAAAAATGTTATTTCCCTTTTTTCTTTTCATTTGTTCCTATTCTAAATATTTTGAATCATTAATTTCTTTTTTCATAACTCGTAACGTTGAAATTTTACCATAAACCCGTGAAACATTTGGAAAATTTATCAGCTTACGTTGGAGAAAAACTATTATTAAGTGAAATTTGTTCCAACAACTTATAAACTAGGTACTAATGGTGGTTGCCATAGGGCAGGTGATCCCAGCTTTAGTGTCCCGATACCAACAAATGTCTCACTCATTAAATCAACATATTTTCTCTGTAAGACTAAATTCGTAGGGCGAGACTGGGGTTCTAGCGCAATCAATGTGTTGGGCCAGAACGTAAACGGCCTTCAAAATGTTTAAATGGATCAGAAACACACACGCAAATACAACACGCAATTCAAATAAACCCCAAAACACCAATTAAACCATATAAAATCCGAGAAATAAAAGAATTAAATATAAAATAATAAACATAAAAATAAATTAAAATATTAACAAAATGCACCAAGATCCGCACGATACCTACACAAATACAACAAGAAAACACGACAAATTCGACGAAATTGGAAAAATCAATTAAAGTTCATTAAAGCAAGATTTAAATCGAAAAATTTGAATTAGCAATAATTCAATAAAAATTCTAAATAAAAAATCATAAAAATAAATCGAAAAATAATAAAAATAAATAATAGAATTTGCTAGAAAACAACAAGGTCGAATTTTGTTTTACTGCATCAAATTTTACACACCAAAAATTTAGGTATATATACTGATCCATTTTCACATTAAAGTTAACCATTTTTGAAAAACACACTGTGTGTAAAAATCTTTCAAACTATTTGAATCGTTTTAAACATTTTAAATCTGTTCGAGATCATTATTTTGAAATTTTTTTAGAAATTTTAGGTGAGAAGCATTGATTTTGGAACCCTCTTTCCACGCCCCGTGTCTTGCATCTCTGTAGAGCTCTGCTCGGGCGACGGCGTGGGAAGAGAGGCATTTGGTTTATTATGTAAATGTATGCTAAATTTTTATGAATTGGAAGGGTAACCTGTTATATTTTTCTTATAATTAATAAACATTACTATGTATAATTTGTTTCATATGTATATAACTTATTTTATTTTAAAATATGTCGAAATTTTTCCGGCCCACAGCCGAAACATAATGCAAGTAAATAAAATATACATAGTGCAGATTCATGTAAGTGCGTGGAAAATCGCCAATGATATGCACCCGTGAAGACTCAGCGTGCGCAACGCAACGGTCGGAACGTCAATATTAATTCCCTATAGCTGAATCGAGAAATAAGGAAGAAGTCTCTGGCTGCTTCCTCGTTTCTCAATTCTGTAAAATCGACTTAAATTATATCACACACGGCTCAAAATCACCACACCGAGTAGTCCAGTGGGCACTCATTAACTATAATATGAACATAATTTGCGTCTAAGGTCAATTAAAGGCAGGTGACGGGAAGCTAAATGAAAAAATGGAATCGTTGTTATATGCTATAAAATCATGATCATAATTTACATTATCTATCTTAATGTCAAATTTAAATTCATAAAATTATTCATGAGTTCAGATTTTCTATAGTAACTCTGTATTAGTTAAACCAGATTGATAACTCATATCATTATCCGTACATCTTTGGTTGGCGATCAACTCTTATTGTGAACCTACTATTTATACGATTCATCATCAATCCTTTTAGTAATAATAAATGGAAAAATCTATTAAGGATAAATTTAGATTATTAATTTGTAGATTAATCTCATGGTAAACTCTTTCATTAATAATATCTTCCTATTGATAAGCGTAAATCATCGAGTAATAAGAAAGTCATAGTATTAGTAGAACCATTTTGACAATCACTTCATAATATCAATTCATATGGTTAATTAATAGTAAATTGAAAATCATTAACTGTCGAACAATATTGATAATTCCAAACCCTTTTAGGTAATTAATTATAACTCTTTAAGTGGAAATAGCCCTATTCAAACTCACATTTAAACATTCATAATCTTTAAATAATTAATCATAAAAAATCATTATCACCGATAAACCTTCATCTCACGCTATCAATTCCATCCATGTCTCAACTTGGTTATCAATGCTCAATCGTTAAAATTAGTTCACGTTATAAATTCACCACAAGCCCCGTTCATTCCTTCCATGATTTATTTAATAGTTGATAGCAATAGCCTCAGCGTGTAAAAAACTTTAGATTGTAATCCCCAACATCAAGTCGAAATTTAATATGAATTAGGTTTAAGAAATTTTAACACAAAAAATCATCTATGTAATCAAAAACTTACAAACATAAAAATCACAACGATGGTATAAATCACAGTAAAATTAATAATTCCAAAGGGAAAAGCATAGGAAAATCAATCTTCTTTTGAGGAAAGTTCGACGTATAAATCCACGAAAATCTGAAACTTCATCATAGGCCAGCACGCCGAAAGAGCTTCCATCCAACCCCACGAGAATCTCGATACAATGAAAGTCGGATGGAGAATAACCAATTTAGCCACATCAAACGCCCATTTTCGTGCTAAATAACAAACCTGAAACTGCAGATTCATCATTAGTGAAGTAAATTTCAGCTAAAACTAACCCGTCGATAGATAGAAACCCGTACGGAGAGCCGACAGTGTCATCTCGAACTATAGAATTTTCTGAAGTTTCCACCAATTCCGAAAATGTAATCTAAAATTAATATATACAAATATCGATAACTCGTACCAACCGGAAACTTACAAATAAACAGTTTCGCCAATCTTAGATACACGCGCCGAAGTCCAATTTTCTTAAAAGCGCCGAC
The DNA here is from genome assembly GCA_022537955.1 of Schmidtea mediterranea. Lineage (NCBI taxonomy): Eukaryota > Metazoa > Platyhelminthes > Tricladida > Dugesiidae > Schmidtea > Schmidtea mediterranea. The sequence goes on along the minus strand of CM039682.1, from coordinate 12,389,151 downwards.
CAGTATTTACAATAAATATGATGAAGATGAACTTGAACCTCGACATATCCGGTCAGTTCATAAAGTCGACGATCAGTTAAATTATGAAATTTTAGATTACAATGCTAAATTCAATTAAATAACTCTTGCATTTTCACCGAATAACGAATGAATATACAATCATCTAATCAATGAATTTATTTTAAAAACTATATAAATAGGATACAAATCTTCACCGAAACTCAGTCAATCAAACGTACCAATGAACTCATCACAAAATCCCAAGAAGCGAACCATTTCGAATAGCCCAACCGGTAGAAGGTCCACAATTGAATCCGAACACGCAGGTAATGATCTGTGCACATATGATGATTAAACATGAGGGTTTAATGAGTACACGCCGCATAATGATATTAGCACCTTCGTAAGTATATTCACATCAATCATACGGTCGAAAACACCACGATAGATTTCGAAAGGAAAACGACACAGATTATTCAAGTCATTGGAAATTCTTTCTCCCACCGAGAACGGGTGATGTCAATAATAACTGTTAGCAATGGGTAAGAAAGCGTTAAGCGGAAAGAATTTGTTACACGTAACATAGTCAAACCCGTTAACATCCCACTTAGAATAACGGAGACGACCATATCACCATTCGTTATCTTATACAAGCAACATACTAATTATGAATCATTCAGGAAATGCAGACCCCGATCTCATCCCAATGCAACTCGCCGACCGATGGAGGGAAGCCTGGAAACTCTACGAGCACTCAAAATTCCCATCCAACTTCCGACGTAGCAGCGGCAGACCAGAGTATCTCGACCGAACTCACGAGGTACCAGAACCGTTCTGGGAGGAGTGGCACCCCACGGCGGAGATCTACGCCCATGCGCGGTGTCTACTCGACGACCTTCTCGAACACCAGCAACAAGTGGATCTGAGGGTAGCTCGAGCCCGTCAATGTTTGGCAAACATTGAGGAGGATCTCGAAGCCGGCAGGATTGCCGATATTTATTATCATCCACGATCACGCGGACACCTGCATGAAGACGCCGAGAAAGTAAAAAATGCACAGATGACGAGAACTCACCGAGGTCGAAACCTCAGGAGGCCGGTGATGATTATACCGAATTGCTCCCCCGAAGATTGGGTAGCCAGAGGCTTCTCAGACTCATGAGAATTACATTGTGAACTCTTTTTAGTTTGATATTTGTTGTTAAAATAGAAATTGCGTTCGAATAAACATTTATTTTGTTTTATTTTTGGTTGCTGTTATAACAATTCATTAGGAAGTTTTGTTTAATTAGTTACTTCGGTGGTGATAACTATTGTTTTAACGTTATAAATTCCAGACATGGATTCCACACACACTCTGAGGATGGAACTAGCTACAGCCCGAAAGGATAACAAGAACCTCTATAATCAAATAATTCAACTAACCCGAGAGGTACATCAAATACGAGCCACCTGGATAGATCCAGTAAAGGTTAAATCCTTATACCAGAGGCTCACGGCTGCTCAGAAAGGATGGGCCGAAGAAAAACAAATCAATCAAAGTTTACGCACACAAATCCGAGGACTGGAGGTCGCCCTATCGGCCAGTCAGGAAGGAGCGGCTGTCACCTATCCGCTCGTGTTTGCACCGGCTCAGTTAGCGTACCGGGAGCCGGCAGCTGCTTCAACTTCGACCCCAAATCCTACAACGAGCATAAAGACGTACTCACGTCCCGGACGCAAAGAGAGAGCTAGACGTCGTGCCGCCAAACTACCAATTTGATCCGAGTCAGATTTCACAGACCATTGTAGCTCCTGTATAAAATACATTTTTGTAGTTTGATTTCATTAATCATGTGAGAAGATCCAGAAAAGCATGATAGAATTCCTGAAACTCACCAGACTTTAAATGATATAGGACGTAAAGGGGACCAATTACAAAGAAAATCGAGCACATGTCTTCTAACGACGGCTCGTTGAACCCGAGGGTTGTCCGAGCAATTATAGTATTAGCAATAGCACTCACTTTTTGCGGACAATCCACCCGCTCGAGCACATTTCCAACGTTGCCTAGCAACGGGTGTCGAGTGGTAGGCAAAGTAACATTTTGTATGGCGTTACTGGGGCAACTATTAACAACCCTTGTAACCCACCATACAAATTTGGGGGCTCAGCCGGGATTGAATGATTGTTTTCACGATAAACCCAAAGTAAATATAAACATATGTGTAAAGTCTAAACAGAAAATGTCGGGACGACATTTTACCGAACACCGGAGAGATAAGAACGACATGAAACAAAATTCAGAGAACGATTGATGGAAAACGAACAACCTGATAAGGAGAAATGTCAAAGAAATAAACGACTGTGATAACAACGAAAAACGACCCAACCGACTACAATTGAAAACCATCAAACCGACTACACCCAGTCATAAAGAGATAAACAATGATTAGTTTGCAAAAACCCAAGCAAACAAACTGATATGAAATTATGTTAAATAGATATCAACGCCAAAGTATTCAACATCCATTAATGCTTGATGACACAACACCCTTGTAAGATACCAACAACACGACAAGACGCATAAGCAAACAACATATAATTAAAAGGGCAAAATGCGGGATAAAATGAAATGGGGTAAGTAAGGGGAATAACGACAAACGGGGAAAAGCAATAGAACGATAATAAAATAAATAACGAGTAATTATAGTAATTAAAGTAGCAGCTTATTAAAACAAAACATTAAACTAAGAGTTGAATGAATAACATACAATTCAGTAAATTAGTATTTAAATAAATTCAATGGGTAATTAAAAGAGATTTAATAATTTTAGAAATGGAACCAACAAAAATAATAGAAAAACTAAAGGGGATTCTAAACATCGAAAATAACAATCTTGAGGAACTAATTAATAAACAAAAGTTAATTAAACGAGCTAAAGAGGATATATCAACGATTCCCAACCTATATTCCGACGAACATTGCATATTGATAAAATTGATTGACATTGATAAAGACGTGACAATGGAAAGAATATACGAATTTCTATCTATGAGATTAGAAATAACCAAATTCGGAAAAAGCTGGAACAAATTAATGGAAAAAGTCAAAAATATTGAAGACGAGATTGCAACAACAATGAAAGAACAAACCAAGGCTTATTTGGAATGTTATGCGTGCAAAACAGAGGAAGCACGAGTAATGGTGATACCTTGCGGACACCTGAGTTATTGTCATGGATGCGCACAAGAATCGCACTGCATGTTATGTCAACGAAAGATTAAGGAAAGACTAACTGTTTACTTTCCATGAATTGTTATGATAGGAAATAAATGTGTATTGTTCATTATTCAAATTATTATCAGATGGTGAAATAAATGAGTTGTGTAAAAATAACGTAAAAATAAATATGCAGTGTACGTAGATAAAATAATAACCTGACAACGATAAATAAAGGTAATAGACCGAATACATGAAAGCCGAATTAGGGAAATAATTAAAACACATGCACAGAGACACAAATATTGGACGGAAAAATTTCGACAACCAAACTTCCTAGAGTATAATTCTTTTTGTTTTATTGATATTATATTTATCGATACTATATGGAGATAGGACGAGGAAAAATGGTTAAACCTGAGCTATCTAATGATAGTACGCTCACCCAAGGGAAACCCTGATCAACCCTACTGAGAAAGGAACTGGTAGGCCAAGTCGCGTATGTCAGCAAGTAACCGGCGAGAGATTGATCACCTCTTTTGGGGAGCTTGTTGATGCGATTACCACAAATTTTGAAGGGGGGAGTGAAGAGATAGACCGAGAGGTGAGAGAAAGAGTGTACACGGAACAGAATTAATAGTTTGATTAAAGGTACCTAGAGATGACTTCTTTTTTTTTCCCTAGCTGGTGGTGAGGCACCAGAGGACAGCTACGGACTGTCGTGTTCAGGTTGTTATCAGCCAAGGGACTGATGGCGCTGAGCCGTTCGATACAAAAACCCGGATCACACACCGAGTATCGAACGATTTTTTTTATTGCTGGGAGGAACTCGATACAACAACCCGGATCCCACACCGAGTGTCGAGGGCCAAACGGTAGGTGAGACGTGAACTAACCGGTAAATGGTTCATACTCAAAATGTCCTACTAAGGTCGGATAAGGGCGGCCGAATTGAGCCGGGAAATCCGATGGTCAGATAAGGGCGGCCGAATTGAGCCGGGAAATCTGATTGCAGAGGCGGGCAGGGATTAGAAATTTTTCCGCGCCTATATTTAATCGCTTCCTTTTCTTTTCACTATTCGGGAAATCAAGTAAACCGCTTTTGGAACTTGATTGAACGTCTAGGCATTTCCATACTTTTATATTCTCCGAGGTACACAACCCGGATCCCACACCGAGTACCGAGGGAATGTTTTTTTTATTGCCCAGCGAGGAGTTTGGTACAATAACCCGGATCCCACACCGAGTACCAAATATCCGAATGGCGGTGAGTAAAGCGTAACCGGAAGAATGCGCGGCCAAAAGACGCCATGGCTTGAGAGTCAGTGTGAGGCCTCAAACATACCCAAAAGTCACTGATGAGCTCAAGTCCGGTGAAACAATGAGAAATAATATGAATAAGATAAATATGAAAATGAGTAAAGATGAAATCGATAGATATGATTACGATTAGATTAAACAGTAAAGATGAAATACAATTATGATTAGATATTAGAGGCCATAGAGTGCCAGATGAGATATAATTATGATTAGAGGCCATAGAGTGCCAGATGAGATACAATTATGATTAGATATTAGAGGCCATAGAGTGCCAGATAAGATAGGATATGAGTAAAGATGAAATATGAATATGAATAGATATTAAGGTCACAGATGACCAGTAAACGAGTTAAAGCCGAAGGCCGAAGAGCCAACGGAAATTATAGAGGGCATAGAGCGCCAGCGATTGAGGATTAAGCAAATGAATTTTTTGGGGAGACATAGGAAAAATAATTAATGGATTGATTGAGAATATGAACATGATGATTTTTATATTATTGATATTATGACATAGATAATTGATACGACTATATAGATAACTGATAAGACTATATAGATAATTGATACGAGATTAATAGATAATTGTTACGAGGTATAGATAATTAAAAATAGACTTAAAATAAGGGGGGGTGAGTCAGATAAAGAAGACCACCACGATAAACGCGAACAAGGGATAATAACGTATATAGTATGATAAATGGAGGAGAAATTGGTATAGAGTATAGAATATTGGAGTGTTATTTATATTTAGGAATCGATAGTCCAACAAAGCAATCCAAGCCAAGTTCAAGCAAAGCAAAGAGAAAATATTTCAGAGCAAACGACAAAACAAAGTGATAATAAAGAAACTCGAATAAACAAGTAGAAAAGAATTTGTAATAAACAGAGTAGCTACGAGCAATAAGCAACCAGAATTTCAAAGCAGCCAAAGCAAGAAAAGAGAAACGAGAAACCAGTCAAGCAGACAAATAACCGTAAACATTGATAGCATCAGCAACCACACGAGAAGCAAAAGCAAAGAGAATAACGAAAAGAGTTTATTAAAGACAGAAGAGAAGAAAAAAGTTCGCAACAGTAGAAGTGTCAAGACCGGAATATCAACTACAGCAGCAACAGGAACCGGCACAGATAGCGGATTGACCGATTTTGAATTCAACAGTAGCGAGGAAAACGAAATAAACAATATCGAGAACCAATTAGCAACAGTAGAATCAGTAAACGAAGAAGAGAATCTAGACAACAATCCAAACATGACAACTTCTATAAATTCTTCAATTCCGGATGCAAATACAGTGTCAAATAACAACAACGTGATAATGGGAGAATTCAGAGAAAAGTTTAGAGGAGAACCGTTTGACGGTAGTCTCAACAAATTGGATACATTCATAAAGGAATTTGAAGTGTATAAAAATATCTGTCATTGGACGGATCAAAAAGTAAAAGAGCGACTGCCTTTATACTTGAAAGGGAGCGCACAAGATGTATTCGTGGAAGAAGCGAGAGATGTAACGAAACTGACAACGTGGATAGAAATTAAAGAGTTCTTAATAAAAATATTTGGAATAGAGAAAAAGGGAAATAGGAAGATATTGGACTTCCTACATCGAAAACAAAGACGAGATGAATCAAATGCAGTGTACGCATGCGAATTAAAGAAATTATGTAAAGAAGCCTTCGGAGAAGCAGATTTGCCCGAAGATAAAATGGTAGACGTTTTCATAAGAGGAATCAAAAGAGAAGACATACGAGCCAACCTTGGATGCTTGGCACCAGAGACGTTAGATAAAGCAGTAGCAATCGCCAATAGATGTGAAGCCCATCTGGGACTGGGATATCAAGTGGCAGTCTTGGCCACAGAACCAACAACATCAACAGTCAACGTCAACAATCAAAACAACAATATCAATCCAGCTATGAATCAATTCATACCCAGAGCACAGCAGATGTTCAAGCCACCAGCAACAAGAAATCCAGAAGATAGAGGTAATAACCAAGTAAGCTATAATCATAATTTCAGGAACAAGCCAAACGCAAACGAACAATGTTCCACATGTCAAAAAATAGGACATCGATCAGAAAATTGCTTCCGAAATTACAACTGCCAGATATGTGGAAAACGAGGGCATACTGAGAGAATATGTCAGCAACTTAACAGCAAAGCGTGCTATAATTGTGGTCAACAAGGGCACATCGCAAGGCGATGCAACATAAGAGGAGAGTCAAACCAATCAAGACCAAACAATAATCCTACAAGAAATCCACAAATTAACGTGGTACAAGAAATAGACATGTTACGGGAAACATTACAGCGAATGCCCATGGAATTAAAAGAGATGATGCAACAGATGCCCGCCAATATACAGCAACAACGAATCAATGTAATGAGAAGCAATGAGGAGATTCAAGAGCTGCGAACTAGAGAATATCAAGAGCAACAACAAGCTGAATGGCAAAGACTTCAAACAGAGGAAGCCCAAGAAATCCAGCAAAGATGGGAAAATCGAAAACAAACCCCGAAAAGAATTAATATGATGAGAATGGAAATTCCAGATGAAATTCACACTGCGGAGCAGTGTGTTGAGAACGAAGGGGGAGGAAATATGATAACTGATAACGAGAAAACAGTTGAATTAAACACGAGGGAGAAAATAGAGGCCATCAAAGAATTTACAGAGGAGGAAAAACAAAGACGTCGACAGTTAAAAGAAACGATAATGGAGAAACCGAATGAACCGGAAACTAAAGAGATGAAACAAGCAGAAATGATGATAACGGAGGATCAAAACAAGGAAACATTAGTGTACGAGATAGACGAACTCGAAGAAGAAATTATGACACAAAAGACAGAGAATACACTTGAGAAAATAAAGCAAGAGGAAGTTGTAGAACAAGAGGAAGATCAATTAAAAGAAAAAGAAGCAATCCTAAAACAAGAGAAAGCGGAACTTAGAAAGAAGGCACTAATATTAAAAATAGACGGAGCGTTGAAACATTTAGAACAAGAACAAGCACTAGATCAAAAAATAGAAGTGATGGCAAAGAAAGTGCTATCGCAAGAAATGAAAGAGCCAGAATTGAGAGATGAACAGGAAGCATCAACGTCACAAGAAAAAGAAAGGATATCAGAACCAATAATAACAAAAAATCGAATCCAGAGGATACTGCTACACAAAATAGAAACAAGAATCAGAAAAGAAAAGCCCACGTGGAGTAAAGCTCAAATCGAGAATAAAATGAAGGAGATATGGTTCCAAATAAAAGGGCCAACAAAGATAATGAAAGAGGAGGAACAGCCACATATTAATATGCTGAGACGAATACCAGACGATCAAACAGATGAAGATGAAAGCGAAATAAGTAGTCTGGGCGGAGAAATATTTCAGTCATGCGAGGAAAACAAACCATACAAAGACGAACCAAAATCCGAATTAGAGGAAATGGAAACGAGTGTACCAAGAGAAGACGAAACCGAGATATTAAAAGAAATCAACGAGATTGTAGAAGAAGTAGATCGAAACCAAATGTTCCTAAACCTCAGAGATACAACTGCATACAGCAGAATAATGAAACTGATTGCGAAAGGATATCAACAAGATAACGGTACATTTACGACATCATGGAAAGACATGATAAAAAAGTACCAAGAGAATCTGAAAGAGTATGATAGAGAGGAATACCAGGTAATTATTGATTTTCCAGAGATACCGAGACAGATAATAGCCACAAGAGGCGAGAGTACAAACGAGTTGTATGATTGGGTAGTGAAAAAGCTAGGACCCAGTTATAAAAATAAACCTTTATATTATCAAGGAAGGAAAATAAAGCGAGATATACACCTAGCGGATGCTCTAATATGGCCAAAAGGAATAAACGTGGTAACATTAAACAAAAATGAAACCGAGGAAACGACAGCAGAAATATGGCAAAAAATTCAAATATTACACAACAAAGAAATAAAACCTGAATTAGAAAAAGAGAGACAAAAGATAATGAGGCAAAACCAGATAAAAATGACAGAACAAGCAATAGACCAGGCTAGAAAATATATTAATCGATTATCATTGACAAGACCGATCTCAATGAAAATGTTCGTAGAGGCTGTACGGGATACAGACATAATGAGATTCGATAATGAGAGAACAGATGAGTTGATAGCCAAATATGGAGAACACCAAAGAGATATGAGAGGAGATGAACCAATAAAGATAAAAATAAAGCTACCGAATGATGAAATAAAGGAAATACTGGTGCACCCCGATTGCCAAATGCACGAACTATACCGACGAATAAATCGAGAAATTATACAGCCGATAATCGAAAGTAGTGATGACGGTATGGTAGAAGACGTGGCAATAATGTACCACAAACGACAAATAAGTCCGCGAGAGCGAACCCCGATATACGAATTAGGTATATGGGAAGACGGACAAACCATTAATATCATAGCCATGGATGAACCAGAGAGAAAAAATACAACAAAAAGGGAACAACAGATCCAAGAATTTCAAGAGGAAATGAAAAGAAAGATGGACCAAATATTAACCATCTACCAGTTATGGAGACAAGATGCGAAGTTGAGTACAAAATTACAACCTATAGACGACTCAAGATGCCGATCAACACCATGGAAAAAGGTGCATGATGAAAAGACAAAAGAGTGGAAATGGAAAACGGAGAGAACCGAACCAAAATGGAGAAAATACGTACCAGGAGAAGCGCCAGAAGATGCAGCTAATGAAACAACCTTGGAACTCTATGAAGATGAACCATACGAAAATCTACCAGAGGAAATGTTAAACGAAATGGAATGGCAACCAGAGGAAGACGAGGAAATAAATGATAGAGCTCGATTAGCCCCATACACATGGAAAATAGGTGGATGGGCCGAGAAAGTAAAATCGGCTGAAGAAGAGAAAATCATCGGTATTACAAGTCATCAATTCTATACAGAGATCGGAGGATACCGGATGAAATTGAGAGTGTACCCGAACGGAGATGGGGTTGGAAAAGGAAAATATCTATCAGTGTATTTTTTATTGGCAAGAGGCAGATATGACGGGAAATTAGAGTGGCCATTTAACCGAAAAGTCACAATTTCAATCGCTAAACCCGGAAAATGGGAAGAGCGACATAGCGAAAAATTGGGAGTAGACCCAAGATCAATGATAAGCCAGAAACCAAAATCCACTGAAAATGTTGCGGGAGGAGTACCACGGTTTCTATTGAAAAAATATGTAACACCTCAGTTCGTAAAAGATGATACGATATACATCACGATCGAAGTAGAAACGGAACGAGAAATGAAAATACGAATTCAACAAGAACAAGCGAGACCGCGAATTAACGTACTCGAGAAACGAATTCCAGGAATAAAATACTTGCCCACAGATATAGACGATCCTGTGGAGGAAGGATTAACAAGATTAACAGAAACGCAAAAATGTAGAGAACTAGCAGCGATATTGAGAACCGGAGCAAAGAATCAAAGACGAACTGTAACAGATTTAGCAAAATGGATAATCGATTCGTGTAGCAGAGTAGAGAACCTGCGAAATATTGTAAAGGAAATAGAGGAATATCGGAGAATGTATGCGTGGTACCCAGAGCAATTCCGAGAAATTATCCGAAAATGGAAACATACCGAATGGGCAGCCGAAACAATAGAGAAGTACAGTTTAAAAATTATGACGCCAGATTTCGAACCAATTGAAAGAGAATTTTATATCACCGCCAAAGTGAGTGAAGTGAAAAAGAGAATACCATATGAACCGCCATTTCATTTACAATACGAGGGACGATCATTAGACGACGATCTTGAAATCGGAGTTACACAAATGCAACTGGGATTAATAAATATATTAACTGTGGCAAAGATCGCGGGTAGAGAACTCAATAAAAGAGAAATCAGAACGAAAACGCCAATAGGGCGACAGGAAAGTCTAAATACGCCAGAAGTTCCACCTGCAGCAGATGAAGTAATCGTCATCACAACAGGAGATGAAGAGATACTGAATGATCTAAATGATATTGTGGATGAGGAAACAACCAGGAGAATACCAGAATCAAGAGATTTGTTCATGACAGAAAACGAAGACGATATGATAACAGATGAACCAGACGAGCTAGTATGCGGTCAAAGACAACCAGTCGAAATTATAGAGCCAGATACCGAAGAGGAAAATAAAAAGAAAAGAGAGAAGACGCCGAAGCTCGACAGGAGACGAATGGGATAACTGGATAAATGAACGAGGGGCTACAACATCCAAAGAAACGACAGACGAACAACCCAAACGAAAAGAAACAGGTACGGCAATGGAAAAGAAATCCAGAGGACGACCAAAGATTGATAAACCAGCTCCAGAAAGGAAAACAAAAGAGCAAATGCAGATGGATCAATTAACAACGAAATTAAACAAGCTTAGTCAAGTAACGAAGCAGTTACAAGGAAAACTGAAAGGCCAAGAACAGGGAGCAAAGTGGATCAACAGACTAATAACTGATATGCTGGGATTAGCCAATCCAGAAATAAAGAGAAATTTAAAACTTAATAATATCGGAGCAGAAGCGAAGCAGCTTTGGGCAGCAATAAAACCAATAATAAATAAAATAATGGATAATAAAGTACGAACCACAACTAAAGATCCAGAGGAATTACTGTTGATAATAAACCACTTAACAAAACGATCTGAGGACCCAAACAGATATTTGGTAGGAATGGCCTATCTAATGTATAATACGATAGTGATATACAGAAAGCGAACTCCAAGATACAATCCAAACGGATATGAATTCGCAATAACGGATATTATCAGGAAAGTAATTGAACCATTCATCTTGACCCAAGGTGGATGGCAAGCTTTTATAAATATCGTAAGTAAAGATGATCAAACTGAAATAATGCAGACAAAGTTGAAAGAGTTATTAACAGAATTCGAAACAACAATTAATGCAAGCGATCCAAAAACAGCTAGAAAAGGAATGAATGCGATAATCACTACAATACTCATATGGATGATGTGCGTAAAAGGAGTAGAACCGTTTGTAGTATACGATTGTGATAACATAAAGATTGGCGATAAATATTCATTAAAAGAAACGGAAGAGTGCAAAGCTGCAAACCCCGGTAGATTACAGACAACGGCAACAGCGGTATCGTATAATGTATATCAAGAAGTAGATTTCATTAAAACGGAAATCAAAGAATGTTCAGTAACAAGGAAAATCGTGGCATTTCATTGCGGACACCACTCACATTCAACAATTATAGAAGCCGGAACGGAAACAACAGTAGTATCAGTAACGCGGAGCGAATGCGAAGAAGGATTCACGACAGGACGCATCTCAATAGCTGGACGAGTGAATGTAGCAGCCGAGGAAGGGAAAATAAAAACTACCCGAGTATATGCTGCGGGAAGAATAACGGCTGGAGACGGAACGTGTCAAGGAGGAGAGTACACCCTATTGAATCAATTAGTCAAAGGGAGTAGTAGTAATCGAAAGCTACCAAGTAAAATTAGAGAAGTATCAAGGATATTTTGATCCAGATACGCAAGCGATGAAAAAGTATCCCCAATGTCTAGCAACAGATAGATCATGCAATACGGGAATGTCAACGATCGTATATCACGCCGATACCAGAACTTGTAGACTCACCTTATTGAAAAGCGCAATATTTGATGAAGTGCAAGGACGAGTGCACAGTGAAACAGAAACTAACACACAAAAGAGCGCACTGGACGAATTACGGAGAACCGGAAGAATCGGAAAACCAACGATCACCACGACTATCGGGATCAGAAGTCACGCCAACGGTAGTAATATCAACTGATACCACAATCGGAATGAGATTCATAAAAGGGCGAATGGTGAGCAAGTGCGACGAAATGGTAGCTAGTACGAATTATAAAGGAATATTCTTATCGCGAACAGCAATACCAAACGCAAAAGCGCAAATAGACCCCAAAGATGTGAAACTATATTTGTATATAAATAACAAGATGGATTTCCTATATCATAAAGGATTGGCATCAACAGAGAAAATATACTACGATTTAGTTAAAAATGATTGTATCTTGAACAGAGAAATACTAAAGACAAAATTGGCCATGGCAATCACGAATCCAGACAACGCAATCCCGCTATTACCACTCCAAGAAGGATATTTTGGAAGAATCGTTGGAGAAGTCATGTATACATACAAATGTGAAAAGACAATTGCGAAACTGCCAGAAAATTCAACAATTCCAAGAGATAAATGCATAAACGAGTTAGAAATAATGCATAAAGGAAAAATCAGATTCGCTCAACCAGTAACAAGGATGATAAATCCAGAGAAATTCGTACCTAATATGTTCAGTTGTAGCAATGTATATGGACCGTTATTCGAAATAAGAGATGGAAGTTGGTTACAATTTCCAACCCGAGTAATAGTAGCACCACCAAAAATATTTGGACTAACAGAATTGGCCAGCGAAGCAGAATTCAAACCAGTGGATATATCACAGAGTGGAATATACCAAACAAAAGATCTGGAACGAGCCAGAGAACATTTATTATTTCCAGCACAAAGGCAAGCAATACTATCTAATATTGTAACGATAACGGGAGGTAACAACTATGGAGAGAAACCCAACTACGAATTGTTACTATCGCCGGATCATTTTCAACATGCAACAGCAAATATGATGAAAGCCATGTGGGGAAGATTCTTAATCTTCGGACAAATGATGGCAGGAATCTTAGGAATAATTCTTATTATTCAAATTGTAAGAGTAATCTTAACACAAATGTTAGCATGGTTTCGATATTTATAAAAGAGAGAGAAAAATCAACTGGAAAATGGCAATTGGATTCTTACCGTTCTTAGCTAAAACAATGGTGTTACATGGACACTCAAAAGATATCCACAAGATAAAAAGATTAGTAGGAATCCTAACTAAAATGAATGGTACTGATGAAGAAGTCGGACGAAAATTTAAAGCAATAATGAGACTAGAAGCCGAGAAAACCAGAATGAAGCGACAAAAAACGAGCAACTGGAAACGATGGATAAATTTCAGAGATGATAGCAGTAATAACAGCGACAATGATGAAAACCAAGGAGGAACACGGATGCTAACGCAAGAGCAACTCAAACAATGGGAAAATCGAAAGACAAGACATAGTGGACATTTCAATCATCCACCACCAGTATATGAATGTCTAAAGAAAGCAGCATCATCAGTAGAGAGAAATATGCCGGTGGATAGACAAGTTCCGATACCAAGACCAACAACATTACGAAATATCTATCCAGTACCATACGAACCAAATTGGGCAGACTTAGTACCAAGAACCAGCCAAAGATCGAGAAGTGTGGATCAGGATCCAGAAACTCGAACCATAGCTATGTTACAAACATTAGCTGGACCAACATTAACGGTACCCATAGAGATAAATGGAGTAGAAATAAAAGCAATGATTGATACGGGAGCAAACATCTCAGCAATAAAAATGGATAAAATACCCGGAAGATTGTGGCCATGTATAGAAGAAGCTAACATGGATGTAATAACTTGTAGCAAAGAATCAGTAGCGGTCATCGGAAAAATCTGGTCAATAATCGAATATAAAAATGTAAAAATCAATACGTATTTAGCAGTTATCAGGAGATTGAGTGCAGATTGTATAATTGGAACGGATCTCATGCCAGAATTGCTAAAAGAGATAATAATAGATCTAGGATCGATGGAGCTGAGAGATAAAACCGGACGAATATGTATGTTGAAATCAGAAGTAAGATGTTCAGAGAAAATAGTAGTGCCAGGACGCACACAAATGATTTGTTACGTAAAAGTGAATGAAGAAACCAGAGGAGAAATGATTTTCGAACCTAATCACAAATTTGAGAAAAAGAAAGAACTGCCATTAGCCAGAGAGATAGTATACGTAAACGATAACAGTGAAATACCAATCAACATTACAAATTTTGATGAGGAAGATAAAGTCATTTACGAAAACGAAAGATTGGGAAAGTACTAACACCGATGATGGACATTGAACTGCCAACAACAAAAACTGAAGGAAATGAGGAAGAATTATGGACAATCGACAGTCAGCTACTAAACGAAAACGAACAAGAACAACTACAAAAACTGCTAATGGAATTTAAAGATATATTGCAGCATCGACTTAGAGTCTCGTACAAAAGCGATGTAACGCAACACAATAACCATAACGGATGATACCCAATATAACTTACGGCCATATCGATTGGCAGAAGCTCAAAACCAGAAGCAGAAAAAGAAGTTCAAAAGATGTAGACGCAGGAGTGATCGAACCAAGTTGCTCGCCATGGCAATTTCCAGTAGTCATGGTAAAGGAAAAAGACGGAACACAACGGTTCTGTATAGATTATCGACGACTCAATGCGGTAACAAAACGAGATACATACCGTTACAGACATAAATGAAATGTTACAGAACATTACACGAGCAGCTTAGTTACATAGCTAGATTTAAAGACAGTGTTACTTGGCAAATAAAGTCAAAGAGGAAGACAAGAGAAAACTGCTTTTACAATCGGAAAAGACTTACCAATCAAGAAAATGCCTTTCGGATAACTAACCGCACCAGCTTCATTTCAAGAGATGTATGATTGTAAACACTGGCATAAAACAATGGATAGGTATTAATTGATGATTTATTAATTTATTCAGTACTTTCGAGCAACATTAATAAGTACCGTTAATGTATTCGTTCGATTGAGACAATGGACAGTTAAATTGAAACCCTCCAAAATTTAATTGGGCAAAGAAAAGTTATAGAGGATTCAGCGCACAACGCTTGATGGCAAGACTTCAAACAGAGGAAGCCAAGAAATCCAGCAAGATGGGAAATTCGAAATCAACACCCCGATAAAGAATTAAATATAGATGGATGGAACATCCATGATGAAATTCACACGTGCGGAGCACTGTGTTTAGAACGAAGGGGTGAGAAATTATGATAACTTTTGATAACGATGTAAACAGTCTTATATTGAATACGAGGATTGAAAATAGAGGCCATCAAAAGAATTTACAGAGGAGGATAAAACAGAAAGACGCGACAAGTTAAAAGAAAACATACATGGAGGAAATCAGACATGGAAACCGGAAACTCAGAAGCAGAAATCAAGGCAGAGAGAGATGATAACGGAGGATCAAAACAGACAACCATTAGTAGTACGAGATAGACGAAACTCGAAGATGAAATCATACGCAAACAGACAGAGAGATACACTCGAGAAATAAACCAAAGGAATTGTAGAACAAGAGGAGATCAATTGAAAAAGAAAAGACAAATCCTGTGAAACAAGAGAGAAACGGAACTAAGAAAAAGGCACTAATATTAAAAATAGACGGAGCGTTGAAACATTTAGAACAAGAACAAGCACTAGATCAAAATAGAGTGATGGGCAAGAGTGCTATCGCAAGAAATGAAGAGCCGAGAATTTGAGGATGCAGAGCATTCAACGTCACAAAAAAGAAAGGATATCAGAACATAATAACAAAAATCGAATCAGAGGATACTGCTACACAAAATAGAACAGAATCAGAAAAGAAAAGCCAACGTGGGAGTAAAGTCAATCGAGAATAAATGAAGAGATATGGTTCCAATAAAAGGGCACAACGATAATGAAAGAGGGAACAGCCCACTTAATGCTGGAGACGATACCAGACGATCAACAGTGAGATGAAAGCCGAATAAAGTAGTCTGGGGCGGAGAATATTTCAGTCATGCGAGGAAAAACAACCATAAGACGAACAAAATCCGAATAGAAGGAAATGGAAACGAGTGTACCAAGAGAAGAGAAACGGAGAAATTTAAAAGAAATAACGAGATTGTTAGAAGAAGTATCGAACCAATGTTCCTTAAACTCAGCAGATACAACTGCATACGCAGAATAATGAACCTGATTGCGAAGGATTCAACAATAGATACGGTACATTTACGACATAATGGAAAGACATGATAAAAAGTACAAGAGATCTGAAAGAGTATGATAGAGGAATACAGGGTAATTATTGATTTTCCAGAATACGAGAGATATGCCAAGAGCGAGAGTACAACGATTGTATGATTGGGATAGTGAAAAAGCTAGACATTATAAATACCTTTATATTATCAAGGAGGAAATTAAAGCGAGTATCACCTAGGATGCTCTAATAATGGCCAAAGGAATAAACGTGTTAATTAAACAAAATGAAACCGAGGAACGACAGCAGAAAATATGGCAAAAAAAATTCAATCTTAACACACGAATAAAACCTGATTAGGAAAGAAGAGACAAGATATGAGGCAAAACCAGATAAAAATGACCAGAAAGCAAATAGACGGCTGAAAATTATTATCGATTATCATTACAAGACCGTCAATGAAATGTTCGTAGAGGCTGTACGGGATACGACATAATGAGATTCGATATGAGAGAACGATGAGTAGCAAATATGGAGACACAAAAGAGATATGAGAGGAGATGAACCAATAAAGTAAAATAAAGCTACCAGAATGATGAAATAAAAGAAATACTGTGCACCCGATGCCAAATGCACGAATTATACCGACGAATAAATCGAGAAATATCACACCAATAATTCGAAAGTAGTTGACCGATGTATGGTAGAGAAGACGTTGGCAATAATGTACACAAACGCAAATTAAGTCCGCGAGAGGACCCATATACGGATTAGGTTATGGGGAGACGGAACATTAATATTCATAGCATGATGAACAACAGAGAGAAATACAACAAAAAGGGACAACAGATCCAAGATTTCAGAGGAATGAAAAGAAGATGGACCCAATATTAACATCTACCAGTTATGGAGACAGATGCGAGTTGAGTACAATTACACCTATAGAGATCAGATGCCGATCAACACCATGGAAAAGGTTGCATGATGAAAGACAAAGAGTGGAATGGAAAACGGGAAACGAACAAATGGAGAAATACGTACCAGGAGAGCGCCGAAGATGCAGCTAGAAATCAACTTGACTCTATTGAAGATGACATATGAATTTCCAGAGGAAAAGGTAACGAATGGAGGCAACCGAAGAAGACGAGGAAATAAAGAAGAGCTTCGTAGCCCCTACACATGGAAGAATGTGGATGGGCCAGAAAAAAGTAAATCGTCTGAGAAGAGAAATCATCGGTATTACAAGTCATCAATTCTATACAGAGATTCGGAGGATACCGGATGAATTGGGAGTGTACCCGGAACGGAGATGGGGTTGAAAGGAAAAGTATCTATCAGTGTATTTTTTATTGGCAAGAGGCAGATATGACGGGAAATATAGAGTTGGCATTTACCGAAAAGTCACAATTTCAATCGCCTAAACCGGAAATGGGAAAGAGCGACATAGCGAAAAATGGGAGTAAGACCCAAGATCAATGATAAGCCAGAAACCATCACTGAAATGTTGCGGAGGAGTACCCGGTTTCTATTGAAAAATATGTAACCTCAGTTCGTAAAGATGATACGATATAACATCACCGATCAAAGTAGAAACGGAACGAGAAATGATCTCGATTCAACAAAACAGCGAGCCGCGAATTAACGTAACTCGAGAAACGAATTTCAGAATAAATACATTGCCACAGATATAGACGATTCCTTGTGGAGGAAGGATTAACAAGGATTAACGAAACGCACAAATGTAGAGAACTAGCAGCGGATATTGAGACCGGAGCAAGAATCAAGACGAACTGTAACAGATTTAGCAAATGGATAATCGGATTCGTGTAGCAGAGTAGAGAACTGCGAAAATTGTAAGGAATAGGAGGGATATCGGAGAAGTATGCGTGTACCAGAGCATTCCGGCGAATTATCCAAATGGAAACATACGAATGGGGCAAGCGAAATAGAGAAGTACAGTTAAAATTATGACGCCAGATTTCGAACATTGAAGAGATTTTTATATCCCGCCAAGTGAGTGAAGTGAAGAGAATTACAATAATGAACGCATTTATTTACAATACGAGGGACGATCATTAGACGGACGATCTTGAATCGGAGTTAACAAAATGCAACTGGATTAATAAAATATTTAACCTGTGCAAAGATCGCGGGTAGAGAACTCAATTAAAAGAGAAATAAGAACGAAAACGCCAATAGGGCGACAGGAAATCTAATACGCAGAAGAAGTTCACATGCAGCAGATGAAGTATCGTCATCACAACAGGAGATGAGAGATACTGAATGATCTAAATGATATTGTGATGAGAAAACCGGAGAATAACAGAATCAAGATTGTTCATGACAGAAAACGAAGACGATATGATAAACAGATGAACAGACGAAGTAGTATGCGGTCAAAGAACCAGCGAATTATAGAGCCGATACCGAAGAGGAAATTAAAAGAAAGAGAGAGACGCGAAGCTCGACAGGAGACGAATGGATAATGGATAATGAACGAGGGGACAAACATCAAAACGACAGACGAAACAACACGAAAGAAACAGGTACGCATGGGAAAAGATCAGAGGACGACCAAAAATTGGATAAACCAGCTCCAGAAGGAAAAACAAAGAACAATGCAGATGGATCAATTACAACGAAATTAAACAAGCTTAGCCAAGTAACGAAAGCAGTTTACAAAGGAACATGAAAGGCAAGAACAGGGAGCAAGTGGTCAACAGACTCATAACTGTTATGTTGGATTAGCCAATCAGAAATAAAGAGAATTTTAAAACTTATAATATTCGGGGCAGAAGCGAAGCAGCTTTGGCGCATAAATCCAATAATAAATAAATATGGATATAAAGTACGAACACAACTAAGATCAGAAGGATTTATGTGATAATAAACCACTTAACAAAACGATCTGAGGACCCAACCTATTTGGTAGGATGGCTATTATGTATAATACGTTAGTGATATACAGGAGCGAACTCCAAGAAACATACCAACGGATATGATTCGCATAACGGATATTATCAGGAAAGTAATTGAACCATTTCATCTTGACCCAAGGTGGATTGGCAGCTTTTATAAATATGTAAGTTAAAGATGATTCAACTGAAATAATGCAGACAAAGTTGAAGAGTTATTACAGGATTCGAAACAACATTAATGCAAGCGATTCCAAAAACAGCTAGAAAGGAATGATGCGATAATCACTACCATACTCATTATGGATTGATGTGCGTAAAGGAAGTTGAACCGTTGTTAGCATAGATTGTGATAAAATAAGATTGCGGATAAATATTCATTAAAGACGAAGAGTGCAAGCTGCAAACCCGGTAGATACAGCACACAGGCAAACAGCGGTATCGTATTAATGTATATCAAGAAGTAGATTTCATTTAAACGGAAACAAGAATTGATTGATAATAAGGAAATGTGCATTTCATTGCGACACCATTCACATTCACACATTATGAGACCGGACGGAACCAACAAGTAGTGTCAGTAACGCGGAACGAATGGAAGAAGGATTCACGACAGGACGCATTTCAATAGCTGGACGAGTGAATGTAGCAGCCGAGGAAGGAAAAATAAAAACTACCCGAAGTATATGCTGGGGAGGATTAACGCTTGGAGACGGGACGTGTCAGGAGGAGGTACACCTATTTGAATTCAATTAGTCAAAGGAGTAGTAGTATGGAGATACCAAGTAAAATTAGAGAAGTATCAGGATATTTTTGATCAGATACGCAAGCGATGAAAAGTATCCCAATGTCTAGAAACAGATAGATCATGCAATCGCGGATGTTCAACGAATCGTATATCACGCGATACCAGACTTGTAGAATCACCTTATTGAAAGCGCATATATTGATGAGTGCAAGGACGAGTTGCACAGTTGAAACAGAAATACACACAAAAGCGCACTGGACGAATTACGGAGAACCGGAAGGATCGGAAAACCAACGATCACCACGACTTTCGGAATCAGAAGTCGCAACGGTTAGTAATATCACTGATACCACAATCGAATGGGATTCATAAAAGGGCGGAATGGTGAGCAAGTGCGACGAAATGGTAGCTAGTACGAATTATAAGGGAATATTTTATCGCGCACGCCAATCACCAACGCAAAAGCGGCAATAGACCCAAAGATGTGAACTATATTTTGTTATATAAATAACAAGTGGATTTCCTTATCATAAGGATTGGCATCAACAAAGAAAATTATACTACGATTTAGTTAAAATGATTGTATCTTGAACAGAGAATACTAAAGACAAATTGGCATGGCATCGAATCAGACAACGCAATCCCGATTTAGCACTCCAAGAGGATATTTTGGAAGATCGTGGAGAAGTCTGTATACATACAATGTTGAAAGACCATTGCGAACTGCCAAGAAAATTCAACAATTCCAAGAGATAAATGCACATAAACGAGTTAGAAATATGCATACAGGAAAATCAGATGTCGCTTAAGGGCGGCGATTGAGCGGGAATTCTGAATTGAGAGGCGGGCAGGGATTAGATTTTTTCTGCGCTTTTTTAATTCGCTTCTTTTCTTTCACTATTGGGAATAGTAAACCGTTTTTGGGATTGAAGTTAGGCATTTCCATACTTTTATTTCTACGAGGTCCAACTCGGATCACCGAGTACCGAGGAATGTTTTTTAATTGCCAGGAGGTTGCTTTGGATACAATAAACGATCCACACGAGTACAAATATCGATGGCGGTGAGTAAAGCGTACCGGAAGAATGCGCGCCAAGAGCATGTGTTGAGAGTCAGTGTGGGCTCAACATACCAAAGTACTGATGAGCTCAAGTCGTGAAACAATGGAATAATTGAATAAGATAATAGAATGAGTAAGATGAAATCGATAGTATGATTGTTGTTAAAAGTAAAGAGATACAATTATGATTGATATTAGAGGCATAGAGTGCAGATGAGATATATTATGTAGAGGCATAGTCGAAGATGAGATACAATTTGATTGATACTTAGAGGCCATAGAGTGGCAGATGATAGGATATGAGTAGATTGGAAATAATGAATATGATAAATATTAAGGTCACAGATGACAGATAAACGAGTTTAAAGCCGAAGGCGAAGGCTACGGATTAAAGAGGGCATAGAGGCAGCGTTGAGGTAGCAATGAATTTTTTGGGAGAATAGGAAATATAATTTAATGGATTGATTGAGAATATGAAATGATGATTTTTATTTATTGATATTATGATAGATATTGTACGACATATAGATAATGATAAGACTATTGATAATTGTACGAGTTAATAGAATATAATGTTTAGAGGTATAAGATAATTAAAAATAGATTAAAATAAGGGGGTGAGTAGAAAGAAGACCACCCGATAAACGCGACAGGGTAATAAGTATAAGTAGTATGATAAATGGAGGAGAATGGGAGTCAGATTGGAGTGTTATTTATATTTTTGATGATAGTAAAAAAAGGATCCAAGCCAGTTCAGAGCAAAGCAAGGAAATATGTTAGAGAACGAAAAACAAATGATATAAAGCTCGAATAAACGTAGAAGAATTGGGAATAAACGTCCAGAGTAGTACAAGGCAGATAAGCAACCAAGAAGTTCAAAGCAACAAAGCAAGAGAAGGAGAACCAGTCCAAGCAGACAATAACCGTAAAACATTGATAGCATCAGCAACCCGAGAAGCAAGAAAGAGAATACGAAAGAGTTATGTAAAGACAGAAGAGAAGAAAAAGTTGCAAAGTAGAGTGTCAGACGGAATTAACTACAGCGCAACAGGATACGACAGATAGCGGATTGCCGATTTTGATAACAGTAGCGAGGAAACGAATAAATTATGGAATCAATTAAGCAACAGTTTAGAATCAGTAACGAGAGAGGATCCTAGACAATCCAAATGAACCTTCTATAAATTCTTCAATTGGATGCAAATACGTGTCAATAACACGTGATAATGGAGATTCAGAGAAAGTTTAGAGGAGAACGTTTGACGTGTAGTCTCAACAATTGGATAATTATAAGGATTAAGTGTATAAATACTGTTCATTGGACGGATAAAAAGTAAAGGGCTTGCTTATACTTGAAAGGGAGAGCACAGATGTATGTGGAAGAGAGGAGATTCGAACTGACAAGTGATGAAATTAAGAGTTTTATAAATTTTGGATAGAAAAGGGAAATTAGGAGATATGGACTTTCACTCGAACAAAGCGAGATGACTCAAATGCAGTTAGCATGCGATTAAAAGACTTAATGTAGAAGACTTCGAGAAGCAGAATTGACCGGATAAATGGTAGACGTTTTCATAAGAGGAATCAAAAGAGAAGACATACGAGCACTTGGATGCTCTGGCCAGAGAAGTTAGATAAGCAGTAGATCGCATAGTATGTGAAGCCCATTGGGACTGGATTCAAGTGGAGTTAATTGGAAGAACAACAAAAACAGCACGTCACAATCAAAACAGAATATAAATCGCAGCTATGAATAATCATACCAGAAGAAGAGATGTTAGCACAAAAAGAAATCAGAAATGAGGTAATAACAAGTGTCAATAATCTAATTTCGGAAAAGCCAGAAACGAAATGTTTCCCTGTCAAAGAATAGGACATCGGTCAGAGAATTGTTTCCGAAATTACAATTGTCAAAAATGTGGTAAGACGAGGGCATACTGAGAAAATATGTAGACAACCTAATAACAAAGCATGTTACAATTGTGGACAACAAGGACATTTCGCAAGGCAATGTAACATAAGAAGAGAACCAAACCAGTCAAGATTAAACAACTCTTATGGGAAAATCCACAAATTAACGTGATACAAGAGATAGACATGTTACGGGAAACATTACAGCGAATGCCATGGAATTAAAAGAGATGATGCAACAGATGCCCACCAATATACAACAACAACGAATCAATGTAATGAGAAGCAATGAGGAGATTCAAGAGCTGCGAACCAGAGTTAAGAGCAAACAGCTGTGGCAAGAATTCAACAGAGAAGCCAAGATAGCAGATGGGAAAGAAAATCAACCGAAAGATATATGATGAGAATGGAAATTTCAGATGAATCTCACACTGCGGAGCAGTGTGTTGAGAACGAAGGGGAGAAATATGTAAATGAGTAAGAGAAAAGTTGAATTAAATACGATGGAGAAAATAGAGGCCATCAAAGAATTTACAGAGGAGGAAAAACAGAGACGTCGACAATTAAAAGAAATGACAACTGAGAAATCAGACGAACCAGAAACTCAAGGGAGTAATCGAGTAGAAAAGATGATAACGGAAGAGCAAAACGAGGAAACACTAATGTACGAGATAGATGAACTCGAAAATGAAATTATGACAAAAACAATAGAGAGTACACTCGAGAAAATAAAGCAAGAGGAAGCTTTAGAACAAGAGGAGGATCAATTAAAAGAAAAAGAAAGCATCTGAACAATGAGAAAGCGGAACTAAGAAGAAGGCCTAATTTAAGATAGACGGTAGCGGTTGAACACATTTGGAACAAGAACAAGCTAGCTCAAAATAAATAGAAGTGATGGAAGGAAAGTGCTATACGAAGTTGAAGGCAATTGAGAGTGAAAGGAGATCAAGCAAAAGAAAAAGAAGGATATCAGAACCAATAATAACAAAAAATCGAATCCAGAGGATACTGCTACAAAAAATAGAAACAAGAATCAGAAAAGAAAAGCCCACGTGGAGTGAAGCTCAATGAGAAAATAGATAAAAGGATATGTGGTTCCAAACAAAAAGGCCAACAAAGATAATGAAGAGGAAGGAAAGCCACATATAATTGGAGCGAATCAGACGATCAAAAGTGAGATGAAGCGATAGTTAGTCGGGAGGAGAATATTTAAGTCATAGCGAGGCAACGAAACATACAAAGAGAACAAAATGATAGAGGAAAATGGAAACGATGTAAACAAAGAAGAGAAACGAGATATTAAAGAAATAGAGATTGTAGAAGAAGTAGATCGAAATCAAATGTTCCTAAACCTCAGAGATACAACCGCATACAGCAGAATAATGAAATTAATTGCGAAAGGATATCAACAGGATAACGGTACATTTACGGCATCATGGAAAGACATGATAAAAGTAAAAGAGATTGAAAGAGTATGTAGAGAGGAATAGGTATTTTGATTTTCAGAGATACGGAACAGATATAGCAAAGGCGAGAGTTACAAGAGTTGTATGATTTGGGTTAGTGAAAAAGCTAGGACCAGTTAATAAAATAAACTTTTTATAAGGAAGGAAATAAAGCGAGATACTAGGATGCTTTATGGCCAAAGGAATAAACGTGGGTAACATTATCAAATGAAACGAGGAACGACAGAGAATATGGCAAAAATTAAATTTAAACAAAGAAATTAAAACCTAATTAGAAAAAGAGAGACAAATAAGAGCAACAGATAAATACAGAACAAGCAATGATACAGGCTGAAATATATTATGATTCATTGACAGAACGTCTATGAAATGTTAGTAGAGCTGTACGGATACAGAATAAGGATTCGATAATGAGAAGAAAGATGAGTTGATGCCCAATATGAGACAAAAGAGATTGAGAGGAGATAACAATAAAGATAATAAACTACGAGATGATGAAAATAGGAATACTGGTGCACCCGATTGCCAATGCAGAACTATACGAGAATAATCGAGAAATTATACAGGGAAATCGAAGTGTGATGAGGTTGGTAGAGACGTGGCAATAATGTACCACAACGACAAATAAGTGCGAGAGCGAACAGATATAGAATTAGGTAATTGGGAAGCCGGAAAATATTATATCATAGCATGGATGAAGAGGAAAAAATAAAAAAGGGAAACAGTAGAATTTCAAGAGGAAAGATGAAAGAAGAATGGAAATATTACATTACAAGTTATGGAGACAAGATGGAAGTTAGTAAATTTCACTTAGAGCTCAAGAGCGATCAACACCATGGAAAAGGTGATGATGAAAAGACAAAAAGTGGAATGAAACGGAGAGAGAAAAATGGAGAAAATACGTAACCAGGAGAAGCGCAGAAATGAGTAATGAAACAACTTGGGAACTCTATGAAAGATGAACATACGAACTACCAGAGGAAATGATAAACGAAATGGAATGGCAACCAGAAGAAGACGAGGAAATAAACGATAGAGCTCGACTAGCCCCATACACATGGAAAATAGGTGGATGGATGAAAAAAGTAAATCGGCTGAAGAAGAGAAAATCTGCTGTTTAAGTCTCAATTCTATACGAGATGGAGGATACCGATGATGAGAAGTGTACCGAGGAGATGGGGTGGAAGGAAAATATATATCGATGTATTTTTATTGGGAGGCGATTGAGGGAAATTAGGTGGCTTTAACCGAAAGTCAAATTTCATCGCTAACCGGAAATGGGAAGAGCGAATAGCGAAATTGGGAGTAGACAGATAATTGTAAGCAGAACCAATCCATGAAATGTTTGGGGAGGAGTACCACGGTTTTTATGAAAAAATATGTAACCTCGTTCGTAAAGATGATACGATAATATCACCATCGAAGTAGAAACGGAACGAGAAATGAAAATACGAATTCAACAAGACAAGCGAGACCGCGAATCAGTGTACTCGAAAAACGAATAAGCAAGCGAACAAAATACTTGCCAAGATCTAGACGACCTGGGGAGGTTACGATTTAAGAAACGAATGTAAGAACTTAGCAGCGATATTGAGAAAGGAGCAAAGATAAGACGAACTGTAAAGATTAGCAAATGGATATGATTCGTGTAGCAGAGTAGCAGAAACTGCGAAATTGTAAGGAATGAGGAATATCGGAGATTATGCGTGGTACGGCATTCGGAAATTTCGAAAAGAAACATCGAAGGGCAGCGAAAAATAGAAGAAGTAGTTTAAATTTGAGCAGATTTCGAACCAATCGAAAGAGAATTTTATATCACTGCCAAAGTGAGTGAAGTGAAAAAGAGAATACAGTATGAACCGCCATTTCATTTACATCGAGGGACGAATAGACGAGACTTGATTCGGGAGTTACACAAATGAAACTGGGTTAATAATAACATTACTGTGGCAAAGATGGGTAGGAATCAATAAGAGAATAAGAAGAAAACGCAATTGATTAGGGCGACGAAAGTATAAATACGGCAGAAGAAGTCCCACTTGCAGCAGATGAAGTAATCGTCATCACAAACAGGAGATGAAGAGATACATAAATGAATTCTAAATGATATTGTGGACGAAGAAACAACCCGGAGAATACCGGAATCAAGAGATTTGTTCATGACAGAAGATGAAAACGATCTGATAACAGATGAACCAGACGAGCTAGTATGTGGTCAAAGACAACCAGTCGAAATTATAGAGCCAGATACCGAAGAGGAAAATAAAAAGAAAGAGAGAAGACGCCGAAACTCAACAGAGACGAATGGATAATTGGCGATAAATGAACGAGGAGCTAAAACATCCAAAAAACGAAGAAGAACACCAAACGAAAGAACAGTACGGCAATGGAAAGAATCAGAGGAGACCAAAAGATTGATACAGTCAGAAGGAAAAAGAAGAACAAATGCAGAATGGATCAATTGACAACGAAATTGAACAAGCTTAGCCAAAGTAACGAAGCAGTTACAGGGAAAAATGAAAGGCCAAGAACAAGGAGCAAAGTGGATCAATAGATTAATAACTGATATGCTGGGATTAGCATCGAAAATTAAAGGAATTGTTAAAACTTATATTCGGAGAGAAGCGAAGCAGTTTTGGGCAGCAATAAACCAATATATAAATGATGGATAATAAAGTAGAACACACTAAGATGAGAGGAATTACTGTTGAATAATAAACATAAAAAACATCTGGGACAAAAGTATTTGGTAGGAATGGCTATCTAATGTAATACGAGTAGATTACAGAAAGCGAATCCAAGATACATCAGGATTGAATTGCAATACGGATATTATCAGGAAGTGTTGAAACATTCATTTGAACAAGGTGGATGGAAGTTTTATAAATATCGTAGTAAAGAATAAAACTGAAATATGCAGAAGATTGAAGAGTATTACGAATTCGAAACAACAATTAATGCAAGCGATCCAAAAACAGCTAGAAAAGGGATGAATACGATAATCACTACAATACTCATATGGATGATGTGCGGAAAGAGTAGAACCGTTTGTAGTATATGATTGTGATAATATAAAGATTGGGATAATATTCATTAAAGAAACGGAAGAGTGAAAGTGCAACGGTAGATAAGCAAGGACGCGTATCGTATATGTATATCAAGGTATTTCTTAAAACGAAATCGAAGATGTCAGCTAACAGAAAATCGTGGCATTTCATTGCGGCCATAACATTCACATATAGAACGGAACGGAAACACATTATCAGTAACGCGGAGCGAATGTGAAGAAGGATTCACGACAGGACGCATCTCAATAGCTGGACGAGTGAATGTAGCAGCCGAGGAAGGAAAAATAAAAACTACCCGAGTATATGCTGCGGGAAGAATAACGGCTGGAGACGGAACATGCCAAGGAGGAGAGTACACCCTATTGAATCAATTAGTCAAAGGAGTAGTAGTGATTGAAAGTTATCAAGTAAAGTTGGAGAAATACCAAGGATATTTCGATCCAGATACGCAAGCGATGAAAAAGTACCCTCAATGTCTAGCAACAGATAGATCATGCAATACGGAATAAGATGTATATAGCCGTAGTAACTTGTAAATACTTTTGAAAAGCGCAATATTTGATGAAGTGCAAGGACGAGTGCACAGCGAAACAGAAACTAACACGCAAAAAAGCGCCTGAGATGAATTACGGAGAACCGGAAGAATCGGAAAACCAATCAACCTAGGGAAATCAAAGAATAGTCGCCAAGTAGTAATCACTGATCACAATCGAATGAGATTCTAAGGGCGAATGGTGAAGTGGGATGGTAGCTAGTACCAATTATAAAGGAATATTCTTATCACGAACAGCAATACCAAACGCAAAAGCGCAAATAGATCCCAAAGATGTAAAGTTATATCTGTATATAAATAACAAGATGGATTTTCCTATATAAAGGATTGGGATAAGAGAAAATATACTCGATTTGTTAAAAATGATTGTATTTGAATCAGAAATTAAGCAATTGGCATGGCAATACAATCCAAGACACGCAATTCCACTATTACCACTCCAAGAAGGATATTTTGGAAGAATCGTTGGAGAAGTCATGTATACATACAAATGTGAAAAGACGATTGCAAAACTACCAGAGAATTCAACAATTCCAAGAGATAAATGCATAAACGAATTAGAAATAATGCATAAAGGAAAAATCAGATTCGCTCAAGTAAACGGATGATAATCAGAGATTGTCTTATGTTCGTTTAGCATTTGGACGTTATCGATAAGAGATAGGAAGTTGGTTAAATTTCAACACCGAGTTAAGTAGCGCAAAATAGTGGAATAACAGAATTGGGCAACGACAGAGTTCAAACCAGTGTATATACACAGAGTGGAATATACAACAAAAGATCTGGAACGAGCCAGAGAACATTTATTATTTCCAGCACAAAGGCAAGCAATACTATCTAATATTGTAACGATAACGGGAGGTAACAACTATGGAGAGAAACCCAACTACGAATTGTTACTATCACGATCATTTTCAACTAGCGTCCTACAGCAAAATATGATGAAAGCCATGTGGGGAAGATTCCTTAATCTTCGGACATAATGATGGCAGGAATTCTAGGATATTCTTTATTATTCAAATCAGTTAAAGTATCTTACACAATGTTTAGCTGTTTGATTTTATAAGAGAGAGAAATCAACTGAAATGAATTGGTTCTTACCGTTTTAGCTAAAACAATGGGTGTTAATGGCTCAAAAGATATACAAGATAAAAGTTAGTAGGATCTAATAAATGAATGGTATGATGAAGAAGTGGACGAATTTAGCAATAATGAGCACTAGAACCGAGAAACGAATGAGCGACAAAAGAGCAACTGGAAAAAGAATGGATATTTAGAGATGATAGAGTATAGGCAATGATCGAAACAAGGAGGAACACGGAATGCTATACGCAAGAGCAATAAATGGAAATAGAAAGAAAGACATAGTGGCTTTCAATATCACCACAGTATATGATGTCTAAGAAGAGCATATCAGTGAGAGAAATATGCGGTGGATAGACAAGTTGATACCAACAACAACATTACGAATATATATCCAGTAACATAGAACAAATTGGAGAACTTAGTACAGAACAGCCTAAGATCGAAGTGTGGATAGTCCAGAAATCGAACTTAGCTATGTTTCAAACATTAGCTGGACCAACATTAACGGTACCCATAGAGATAAATGGGTAGATAATAAAGCAATGATTGATACGGGAGCAAACATTTCAGCAATAAAAATGGATAAAATACCCGGAAGATTGTGGCCATGTATAGAAGAAGCTAACATGGATGTAATAATTGCAGTAAAGAATCAGTCGCATCATCGAAAATCTGGTTCATAATCGATATAAAAATGTAAAATCATAACGTATTTTAGCAGTTATCAGGAATTGGTGCAGATTGTATAATTGGAACGGTTATGCAGAATTGCTACAGAGATAATAATAGATTAGGATGATGGACGCTGGAGTAAAAGACGAATATGTATGTGATCAGAAGTAAAGATGTCAGAGAATAGTAGTGCAGGACGCACCAATGTTGTTCGTAAAAGTGATGAAGAAACTAGAGGAGAAATGATTTTCGACCTAATCACAAATTTGAGAAACAGAAGAATGCCATTGCCAGAGAGATAGTGTATGTAAACGACAACAGTGAAATTCCGATCAACATTACAAATTTTGACGAGGAAGATAAAGTTATCTATGAAAACGAAAGATTGGGAAAGCTAACAACGATGATGGATATTCCGAACTGCAAAAAAAATGAAGGAATGAGAAGAATTATGGACAATCGCAGTCGCACTAAAAGAATAAGACATAAAAACTGCTATGGGAATTTAAAGAAGTATTTTGCAGCATCTGACTTAGATTCGGTACACGATGTAACGCACAACATATCGATTAACGGATGATATCATACACTAGGCATATCGATGAGAGCTAAAACAAGAGGGCCAAGAAAAGAGTGCAAAAGATGTTTGACGCAGATGATCGACAAGTTGCTTCGCATGGAATTCCAGTAGCTGGTGAAAGAAGGCGGAAAAAAGGTTCTGTATAGATTATCGACGACTCAACGCGGTAACAAAACGGGATACATACCCGTTACCAGATATAAATGAGATGTTACAACATTACACGGAGCAGCTTATTTTACATCACTAGATTTAAAAAGTGGTTATGCAATAAGGTAAGAGGAGGACGAGAGAACTGCTTTTACTGGAAGATTATAAAATTCAAGAAATGCTTTCGGTTAACTAAGCCAGTATTTCAAGATGTTGATTTTGTTAAACATGTCGCATATAAACAATGTATGGTATATATTGATGATTTAATTAATTTATTCTAGCATCTTCGAGCAACATTTAAAAGATATCCGTAATGTATTCGTTCGACTGAGACAATGGAAATTAAAATTGAAACCATCAAAATGTGATTGGGCAAAGGAAAAAGTCACCTTCTTAGGACATATTGTGTCAGCAAAAGGCAAAGAACCAGATCCAAGAAACATCGAAAAGATAAAGAATTGCCTGCCAAGACAGTCACACAAGTGCAAGAATTTTTTAGGATGATGTGGATATATCGAATGTTTCATTAAGATTATGCACATTCGCAAAACATAAGATTGGACCAAAAAGATACCCCGTTTATATGGGAAGGGGAACAACAAACAGCCTTTGAAACACTCAGAGATAAACTGATATCAGCACCAATACTCGTACACCCAGATTTTAAGAAACCGTTTTTGTTGGCAACAGACGCAAGTGGATATGCATCGGGAGCAGTCTTAGGAATGGAATGAGAGAAGAGAACGAGTTATTGGATACTACAGTCGAACGTTCAAGAAACATGAAAAGAATTACTGTGTGACTGAAAGAGAGGATAGCATATCCAGTATTAACTTCAATACTGTTATGGGGTCACGAGATATATATCACTACAGATCATCAACCATTGGTATGGCTTAGGCCAACACAAAGAAGCCTCGAGTAGATTAATGAGATGGGCGATGCAGTTGCAAGAATATCGCAGAATAAAGTTCAAATAGGAAAAGCAATGCCGAGATGTGTAGATTTGTATTTGAGGAACTGATGGTATAGATAGGAATATGCATGATAATCGGAAAATATGATTTACAAAACTGAGAAATGAGCAGAAAGAAGACGAGGAGTTAAAAACAATAATCGAATTCATGGAAACGAATGATATGAAAATCTTCGACAACAACAGCAAATTGAAAGAGCATATGGAGAAACACAGACATCGATATACCATGGAGAAAGGATGGTTATTATTAATGGATGGCGAGAAACGACTTATGTGCTTACCAGAAAGTAGACGAAAAGAAGTGATATGACACGAGGAAACTTGGAGGACACAGTCAGCAAAAAAGACGGAAGCAAGACTGCGTCAAAAATATTATTGGCCAAATATCGGAGAGGACGTAAAAGGATGGATAAAGAATTGCCTAATATGTGCAACCAGAAAAAGCACAGGAAGTAATTGAAGGCAAAGCAAAAGCAGTGCCATTCACAGAAAATGACAATGAATTGCATGGTGTA
Source organism: Schmidtea mediterranea (assembly GCA_022537955.1). NCBI lineage: Eukaryota > Metazoa > Platyhelminthes > Tricladida > Dugesiidae > Schmidtea > Schmidtea mediterranea. The sequence goes on along the minus strand of CM039682.1, from coordinate 12,356,985 downwards.
GTAGGACTACGAAATAACGATGGAATCTATATATTAGTATACATATTTTATAAATTCGGAGCATTGCATAATAGATCAAAAAGCTAGAACAATAGCGAGAATCCTAGTAGAAGAAATATGCTGTAGATAGGACACCCAAACAGATCCTAACTGATCAAGGAACCAACTTTATGAGCGAAATAATAGAGGAAGTAACGAATTACTTCAGAATTGCGAAGCTGAGAACATCACCGTACCATCCGCAAACAAATGGTCAAACCGAACGATTCAACGGCATATTAATAGAAATGATGTCAAACTATGTAAGCAGACACAAAAGTTGGGATAGATTATAAATCTATGCCTATGGCTTAATAGAATGTCAATACACTCAGCAATCAAAAATGAGTCCATTTAAATTAATGTACGGCAGAGAATGCAACATGCCGATGACTTAGAATCAACCGCCAATATCACAGTAAATAATGAATTGATGTTATGTAAAGGATTCAAGAGCGAATGCAGGATTTGGAAAACGCAGGTATGAATATTAGATTTAATCAAGAAAGTTATAAAGAATTACATGATAAAAAGCGAGACGTACGCGAGCATAACTTTCAGATCGGAGACTGGGTAATAATCGCAACGCCAGAAATTATCCCAGGAGTAGCCAGAAAACTACAAAGATGTGGTAAAGGACCATATGAGATAATGTATGTAAGAGAAAATGCTCGAGTTTAATTGGTTAATACCCATCCTAGGCTATCTAGTAAAGATGAGCAGATGTAAAGGTAACTGAACAATACAAATGAGAGAACCAGAAATCGAGGTATGCAAACCAGATACACAAACTCAACAGTTGAGAGTATAAACGGAGAACTAACGATGAGTCGGAAAAATAGAAGCGACATCAAATAATACCGTAGAGGAACCGAAACCGGATGAATCCAAAATAACCCTAAACGCGACTCAAGATAATGTAGATAAGATGGATATAATAGTAAAAGCCATCAGAGGAAATATGCCAGAATGGGTCGAAGGAAAAGGATGGATGAGAATAGTACAAGGGGAAATCGCAATGGATTCGCAAAGGATAAGAAGCACAGAAATGGAGTGTATCAAAGAAATTACTATATTCTATGGCAAGTGTAGAGAAAGTCTTAATATTGCAGTACAGCATAGAACATCAACGAATAATGATATATCCAACTTTGGCGAATTGGGACCAGTTCAAATATACCAAACGAAGAGGGACAAACACCACTAATGTTCGCAGTTGCAGCAGATGCTTCTACAACAGTCTGAGAGAATTACTAAAAACCGGATCATCGTTCAAAGAGAAAGACAATGGAAGAAAAAATGTTACTATGCCTGAAAAATCCAGACAGGCAAGTGCAATAAAATTTATAACCAGTAACGCGACAATTAGAGAGAAGAGATGATGGTAAAGACAATTCAAACCATTATGGGAAGCTATCGACGCCCAAACCAAAGACGAAGAAAAGCCATTGATGAAATGGACATACGTGGGTCATTAAGTATTAATGTATATATGGTAAGAAACAAACGATTTATTAAAGAAACATATGCTACTAGCATTTCAAAGAGATAAAGCAATGTTTGAATGGGAGGATGAATTACTCTCAAAGAACATAGGAATTGGAGATAGAGGACAGTTATTGATGATAATAACACAGATGAGCATTCAGCAATAGATTCAGCGAGCAAACAAGAGTAAGAGATGGATGTATAAAGCAGAATATAAAGTATACGGGAAATATTGAATAATAAATGTGAGACCGACATTTCAAAGGAAACCCCGGAGGAATAATAATGTGAGAAGAGGAAGTGACAACAGGTAAAAAAGCCAAGACGGATCAAAATGCAGAGACGAAAATAAATACCGCAACAAGAGAAAAAGGAATCATCTACGAGGATACGGCAAAAACGAGGCAACGCAAATAACGAGGGGAACGAAACAAAGGGATGATGTTACTTACAACAAAGGAAAAATCAAAACCACCGACCCTGCAAAAAATAATATGATATTAATCGACGTCCATCAAGTTAACTGAGAGCCGAAGAAAACAGTCACAAAGGAAATAGAATCGTTCAGAATACGAAATAAATGAGAAAGGAAGCGCAAGCAAGAAACGTACATGACTGACAATGAATACAAGCAAATGCGGCAATGTCGACGCAATAGGAAAACCAGGTAAAATGGAAATACGATCCGAAAACTCATCATCATGTCAAACCACCAAAGATGTATGTAGAGATGCTACAGAAGATAGAAACGTAAAATCCAAGTAAAGCAAGAAATAGGCATTAGAATAATAAACAAAGGAATAGAAACCATTGAATCAAGTAGTATACAATAAAAAAATTATGATTGTTTGGAAATGAATATGAGAGGAAGAATGTGAATGGGATGTCTAAAGGATGCGGAATATATAAATATGTGGCCACATGATATAATAATAACCTGCACATTAGCCAAAACCCTGGGAGAAAATTCACAAGCACCAAAAGAAGAGCCTTAATCAACGTTCGAGTACGAGAAAACAAAGAAATAAAATAAGTGAATCAGACCCAAAGAGTGGAGAAGAGATAATAGTCGAAAATATTGGTAATGACCATTAAAAGTTGTATTCGGAACAAAAGACGGAAGATGAATGAAGAATCAAATGCAATCAAAGAGGATATCAAAAATCAAAAATACCGCATCCCAACCAAAAGAAAGCATGGAAAGTAAATAGTACAACGTTCAGAAGGAAGAGATGATACTGGAATCAATAACAAAAAGTTACAGAAGTAATATACGACAAAACGTCCGGAAAGAACAAAGAGAAACGATATCACGCGATAGAGAGTAAAGCTAATAATACATAGGAATCGAATGCGGCAAAGAGAGAAATATTAATTGAGATACAGGTGAAAAGACTATCACAAAATCTGCGTATACGAACCTAAAAGAAACGAACCAGTAAATAAGAGAATCCAATGTGAACGAGCAAAAATATAAACGACGAAGTACGCATACCGACGAAAAGAAAAGCTCGGAAAATTGTAATAAATATCAGGAACTCACGAGCATTGGAACGAAGATAACAAACAAGGAAACCACTCAAGTCCAAATCGACAGATTCAACCTACATAACAAAACAATTCTGAGAAAAAACCAAGAAACCGAAACATGGAAAAAAGGAATGATCATGGACGACAGCCACCTTTCAATCACGAAGCGTTTACAACAGAAGCACCTCAAAATGTGCAACAAATAGAAGGATATGGAACAAAACGTCAGAGAAACACGACCATGGCAGCCTAAGGAAACGAGCTATATAATAAAAATGATTTGGGATCCACATGCCAATAGTAAGAGCCGTAGTAATGCTGATAATAATTCAACTAGTGAGAACTACCAAATGCAAAAAGAAGCCAGCGAAGAAAAGATTATGGCCAGCAGTGGAAAAATTCAACTATGATATCGAATTAGGACAATACGATGTAGAGAGAACTGAGGAATATGAAATCATAGGAAATTCTAGTACGAGCGGACTCTGGTTAAAAGAACCGCCCATTATCGAAGTACAACAATGGTCCAATGAATCTGATGTATACCAGATAATGAATGAGAAATATGGGGATATACGAACATTGCGTATAGAGTCCCCAGAGACGATGGTGTAAAACGAGAAAAGACGTTGTATATAGTGTAAAATATTATGTAGTATAGTAGTAGTAATAATATGTATATCTATATGTAAATATCGTACAAAATGCGTTAAAAATAGTAATCAGACAGAGAGAATGCCGATGAATTAACGATGTGTTATAATCAACAGATGGATCCGAATAATACAAATCAACAAAATCAAGTTAGAATACCACCATTCGTAGAAGTAATACAACAACCAGCAGCTGCCAATGTACCTATAGAGATTGTAGAATTAAATCAAGGAATATACCAAGATCAGGGAATCGAGGCAACGTGGAGACGACAATGTGAATTAATGACACTAATAACAAACAATGCGCAAACTCAGTGGACAAATACTCATCTAGTATTAACAGAAAGTGTGAACAGAGGCCTACAACAAGCCATAAGACTAGAAGAGCAACAAAGAACTATACTACAATTGCAGAGAATAAATGACCAATTAACAGATCAAGTTAGATGGCAAGCTGACGAAATTAGAAGACTACGTAACAGTCAACAGCACGTAGATCCAGCAAGTTGGGTGGAATGGATAGCATCAATGCCAGAATTCACCCCAGAACCGGATTCAACAGTAGAGTAAAAATAAAGCGTACCTTGTAAATATGTAAAAATAAAACGATCGAAGTAAAGCAACGTCAAGTAATTGAAAATTCTTGTAGATATGCAGACAATTATCGAGAGAATAAGAGGAAGCGAGAATCCATCCGAAACTACGAGACGAATAATGAAGGAAAAAATCAAAGTGGTGAATGATATAAAAGAAAGACTCAAATGTTGTAAATGTAAAGAATTACTGATTGGAGCGAGACAGACGAAATGCGGATGTAGAATATGCACAGATTGTACGATAGAAGTAATAGAAACACAAACAATAAAATGCCCTGGATGCGACGAAACGTTTGAAAGAGATGGAGATCCTACAACAATGGATAAAGCCACCAACAAAGAGATCAATAATCTACCAGTCCAATGTCAAGTAAAAGAATGTGAATGGAAAGGACTTATGAAGGAAGCGGAAAGTCACGCAAATGAATGCGAATATAACGAGATATTATGCGAAAAATGCCAAACGACCACAACAAAAAAGACGATGAAAGAACATCACCAAGTATGCATCAAGAGAGAGGAAAAATGCGAATTCTGTGGAGTTATCGACGAATGGATAAAAATAGAAATGGAACACCGGAATCCAAAAGAGGAACAAATATGTGATCTATATGAAGGGATATGCGTAAACAACTGTGACAAGAAAGATAAAGTCAAGCTAAAAGAACATTGGAACGAGTGTAGCGGCAAACCAGTCAAATGTCCATTAGAATTATTCAATTGCCAAACACAACTACCAATGGCGGAAATGCGAAAGCATATGATAGAAAATAGTATCGAGCATACCGAAATTATGATGAAAACGATAGGAATGTTGGCATGGGAAGTGAAAAGCCTACGAACAGAAAATGATACACAAAAGGCACTAATAAGAGAAATATTAGAATCCAGAAAGAATTTCGAGAGAAGCCAAGGAGACACACTCAAGAAAATGGCCGAAATGGAAAAGAAAATGCAACAGATGACCAACAGCCTAAAAGAATTGGAAACAAACAGCTCGATGGCCAGAAAACATCCTACAGCACCATTTATATGGAAAATAACCGAATTCGCAGAAAAGCTTCAGAGAGCAAAAGATGGAACACAGAGAATTTTAGACAGCCCACCAATATACAGTTGGGAAAATGGATAACAAATTGGGCATTAGACTATATCCAAATGGAGATGGGAATGCAACAGGCACCCATATCAGTGCTTTCATCAGAGTAGGAAAAGGAGATTACGACGAGCTATTAGCATGGCCTTTTAAACAAAATATGATATTAACGATGAAAGGATATGAGGATTACCGCAATCCAATCAGAACAGGAAATGAACCACAGATGGGAAGACCAACAACCGACTGGAATACAGCGATTGGGACACCACGTTTCTATCCACAACAACGATTGAGAGGAGAAGGATTCTTGCGAGAAGATAATCTGTATATAAAGTTAGAAGTGGAGAAGCCAGATAAGACGTTGTAAAAAGAAAAAAGGAAAGTGTAAATAAATGTAAATAAAATAATAAAATCAAATAAAAATCAGAAAAAAATTACAAATAACCAGAAAAATCAGAAAAACAAAAATTCAAAAATAATGACGATATTTAGATGGCAAGCGGAATCAACGAAGAGATAACAATACAGATGAGAGAAGGACCAGATTCGATATGGACGAGATTATGGAAAAAACCAGAGGAAAGAGGAAAAAATCAAAACCTTAGCAATCGCAATTCAGCACTATACCAGTTTCGATACAACCGGACGACCATGGAAAATGAGGAAAGTAATTTACTCACAGAGAAGAGTAAGATCCGAACAGTTGAGGAAAGAGGAACAGAGATATCTAACATTCAAAGATAACAAAGTATTTACCGACCGACAGAGTAAAGAAATGGCAGCACAAGGATTCTTTTTCTCAGGAACCCCCGAATTACCAGACGAAGTTACCTGTATTTATTGTCAAGGAAGACTATCGCATTGGGAGAAAGGAGAAACAGCAAAACGAGAACACCTGAGGAAATTTTCAACCTGCCCATTTAGAATCAATATTGATGTAAGAAACCAAGCGAGGAACAGAGCAGAAGGACTTCGACAATCAGAATTAGACAAAGATGAAAAAGGAGGCGAGAAAAGGATAACGATAATAAAGAGTTTCGAAGATCCAGCAGAACTAATATGGGAAAAAGAGACCATAAATAAAACATTCGAAGAGAGAATCAAAACTTTCAAAGGAAATCCAAGAGCAGCAGAATTTGCGAGTCAAGGATATTGCCAAACAGCCAGAGGAATAATGTGCGAAGGATGTAAAAATCAACAGCCAATACCAGATCAGAACGTCACAAAACTAAAGCATAAAGGAAAATGCATGTATAAACAAGAAAAAGAGTCAAAGAATATCGAAATAATAATCACCAATCAGCAAGTGGAAGATATTTTGGATCGACCAAAAACGAGAACCATAATGCTATTATCAGGAGTAGATACTCAAAAGATGAGGAAAATAATCAAAGAAAGATTAGCTAACAATTTGGAATGGTACGATTCGACACAAGCAGTAATCCGAGCAGTCAAACGATATCAAGAGAAACCAAAAGAGAATCGAGACAAATCAATGATAAAAGAAGCTATTTTGGAGCAGTATCAATGTGTGACATGTTGGCAGAAACATGTCGAAATAATTTATACTCCCTGTGGACATATGGTCACATGTGAAACATGTGGGTTAAAAGTCGATATATGTCCAGTATGTAGAAAGCCGATCAACGGGCGGATCAAAGGATTCCGTTTCGCTGATCAGTAATTAGAAATGGAAGTAATGTGTAAAAATGTAAATAAAGATAAATATAAAAACAAAAAATTATAAAAAATCCAAAAATTCATAAAATACGAGATGATGTAAATAATGATAAAATCGTGAGATGATTGAAAGGAGAGAATAATCAATTATTAATATTTAGAAAACAATTATGAATCTAAACGAGACAAAAGAAGTTGTGAAAGAGGCTGAAGAGTCAAAACCAGCAATCAAAGACCAACCAGAATCAATAAAAGTGATAAATGAGGAAGTAGAATTATGGAGACAAAGAACGTTACAATTAAAAGAAATGCTACTAATCGTAGAAGAGGAATTAGTGCAAGAAACTCTAAAAACGAAAATGATGAAAGAGAAGTGGGAAAAGCAACTAGAACAAAAAATAATTTACCCAGAAGGAAAAGAGAAAACGTACCAAGAGCGAGAAGAGGAAATGATGAAGGAATTTATACAGAACCAAACTAGAATCAGAAATCAAAGGAAAGAAATACAAACCCTAGAGCAAGAAAAGCAAGATCAACGAAGCGAAATCGAAAGATTGCGAGAAGTGATAAAAGACAAAGAAGCAGAGATACGAGAAGAAGGAGAGGAAACGATAAAAATTATACAACAAATGCAGGAGGAAATTGGGCAAATTAGCACCCAATATCGAATAGAGAAAACCAAGAGAACCCATTTGGAACAAGCCAAAGAATGGGCAAAAAGACAAGCGCGATATTGGAAAATCAAATGGACGGAGGATAGAGAACAGTCAAGAAGTAATTGGGAATCGCGAATTAGACATTATATTCAGCAAATAGCCGAAGAGGAAGACAGAACCAGAGCATACAAAGCTAAATGGGAGAATGCGAAAGAGGAAAACAATAAACTGAGAAACCAAGGGCCAAAACCAGCAAAGAAAATTAGAGAGCCCAGAGACGATAGACAAGAAAGAATGCTGACTCAGATAACTGACCAAGCAAGAAAATGGCGAATAGAATGTAAAATATGGGAGGACGCCAACGCAAAACAATCTAGCTATATAGTGAAATTAGAGCAGGAAGTTGAGTACCAACAAACCAGAGTAAAAGAAATGCAAATCGAGCAGGACGAAGCTCATCGACAAAGACGAATACAACAAATAAAAACGGAAAAGAAAGAAAGTTGGATTAAATTAGAAGCAGGAAAATGGAAGAACCAGTATCAGGAAGTCAAGAAAGAGATAAGACTGTTGCCCAAAAGGATACTAAATATGGAAGATTGGGAACTTTGGGAACAAGTCGAAGTACAGAAAGAAACAATCGAGGAACTAAACGAGCAGGTCCAAAACTTAGAATTTCGGGAAAAAATCAGACAAGGCACAATAAGAAGGCTCAGGAGAAACGAAAAGGAATACGAACAACAATTCAACGAAATGTACAAGATGTCAGCAGAAGCAAGAAATCAACTTACAGACGAAAAAAGGCAAAACCAACAATTAAACGAGAGAATAACAGAACTCCAGCAGGAGGTGAACGGACACCGAGGAGTTGTAGTATTTAAAGAAATTCAGTTGAGACATCAACTTGAAGTTAACGAACAGTTGAAAAAACAAGTTGAAGCAGAGATAAAAGCAATAAAGCAAGGATATGAGGAAAATGAACAGAATCTGAGAAAAGAGATTGAAAAGTTAAAAGCGTTGGAAAATACGCATCGATTAGAAACGCAAGTAGAGGAATTAACTGAAAACGCAGACTATCTTGCTTATCTCTTAGACGAAGAGATACAAATATCAAATACCTTGCGTGAAGAGATAAATACCTTGCGAAACCGACCACCAATCCTGCTTATGCCGTTATATCCAACTGAAATCCCAACTCAAGTACCTGCCGAACCCGATGAAGGATTCGGGGAGACGGACGAAACGATAGCATAAATTTAAAGAAAAAATTGTAAAAAGTGTAAAAAGATAATAAAAACAATAAAAATTTATAAAAACAAAAAATTATAGCCAATGTATATTCAGCATGAATCCAAATGGAATAGAAATCCGAATGAATCTAAAAAACGGAGAATACGTACCAAGCCCAATTCAATTAGTAGAACCAATCGAGCAAGACCCACTGAAATATTACAGTAAAAGATGGAGAGCCGAAAGAAAAGAATGGCAAGAATTAGTGGAGGAGCAAGAATCAGAAATCGCCCGGATAAATCAACAGCTAATACAGTCAAAACAGCTAGTCAATATAATAAAACGAAAGTTAACATCTAGCATGGGAGAAAACAGAGATCAAAAGAGAGAAAATGAACGATTGAGACGAGAATTAGCTGAAATAAAAACCCGTGTAATCCTAGAAGACTATTGGAAAATCGAAGCAGAACGAATGCGAGACAGCAGAAAAAGCGAACAGAGATACGTGCTACAACTAGAAGACAGTTGTAGAAAAGCCAGAGAAATAAAAGAAAGTCACCAACAAGTTCAGGACGAAATTAAAACATTAACAGATCAGCTCCAGGAAGCGAGACGAAAGCTGGAAAAACAAACAACCAAGCAGGTCAATTATAAACGTCAACTCAAGAGAAAACAAACAAAAGAAAGGAATCTTCAAATAAAAATTCATAATCAACAAAGAATAATCAAAGAAGGTAAAGAACGATTAAAAGAACTCCCAAAATTAACCGAGCGATTAATAAAAGCCCAAGTCCTGATAATGAGATTTTCAGAAAATAAAATTAAAAAAGAGTGCGAGAGACACTCAACCCCAGAAAAAGAGAAAGAGTAAAAAAGGGCTAAACTCCACTGTATATAGTTGAATAAAATTGTAAATAGACGTGAAAATTGATTGATATATATTAGAAATGAAAACCATCAACCCAACGTTATGGATCACAATGATAATGATGATAATGATGAGAAAGTGCAATACTGAAAACCCATTAGAAAAATGCGAGAAATCCCAACCCTTCAGAAGAGAGGACAGTACCTGTGCCAATTTCAAAGAAATCTGTATCAATCCTAATAATGAGGAATGTCAGCAAATAAACCTCCAATGTATACAATGCCCCACAAAAGAAAATAAGGACGAGATAAAACAAAATATCGAAAGAACCCAAATAATGGTACAAACCCTATTGAAAAATAATGAAGAGATAGACAACATAAAAAATGAGAATCGAGAAACAAAGAAAACCCTAGAAACCCTCATCAAACAAATTCAAAGAACAGCTAAAGCAAATCCCAAAAATAAACCAATCCAAGAAATCGCCCTATCAATCAAAAAGCAACTAGGAAAACGAGTGGGACAGGAAAATGAACCCCATACAACAAATCTATCAATCAAACTTATACTACCGATTAGTATAATATCCAACACAATACTCTTAATATGCTGTCTCATCCTCGGCTTAACAAAAAACAAACAAAAGCAAAACACCCCAATGCAGAAATTCAGAAGAATGCTCACCCAAACCCGAAAAAGCAATCAAACCAAAGAAACTTCTAGACTCTCGCAGATTTCTATCAATTACCCTGCAAGATCAATCCAGCCCGAAAGCGAAACCCAAGCCGTCAGTGATTCATTCGAAGCCAAATATAACTGATTTAAATTGATTTGAACTAATTAACGCGTATTGATTTACATTGATTTGAACTGATATTACAAAAAAAAACTTGCACTGATATTAAAAAACTGAACTATCTGATTTTAGTTGATTACGTATCGTAGTAGGACCTTAAGTCCATCTGTATCTTGATGATTAACCTTACCGTAAAAACTTTTTTTATGAATGTGAATATTGAAAACAGAATGTATGTATCATTTTATCAATTGAAATTGCGGGTCGCAATTTTACGGACCCCCGAGTGTTTTATGTTGGGCCAGAACGTAAACGGCCTTCAAAATGTTTAAATGGATCAGAAACACACACGCAAATACAACACGCAATTCAAATAAACCCCAAAACACCAATTAAACCATATAAAATCCGAGAAATAAAAGAATTAAATATAAAATAATAAACATAAAAATAAATTAAAATATTAACAAAATGCACCAAGATCCGCACGATACCTACACAAATACAACAAGAAAACACGACAAATTCGACGAAATTGGAAAAATCAATTAAAGTTCATTAAAGCAAGATTTAAATCGAAAAATTTGAATTAGCAATAATTCAATAAAAATTCTAAATAAAAAATCATAAAAATAAATCGAAAAATAATAAAAATAAATAATAGAATTTGCTAGAAAACAACAAGGTCGAATTTTGTTTTACTACATCAAATTTTACACACCAAAAATTTAGGTATATATACTGATCCATTTTCACATTAAAGTTAACCATTTTTGAAAAACACACTGTGTGTAAAAATCTTTCAAACTATTTGAATCGTTTTAAACATTTTAAATCTGTTCGAGATCATTATTTTGAAATTTTTTTAGAAATTTTAGGTGAGAAGCATTGATTTTGGAACCTCTTTCCACGCCCCGTGTCTTGCATCTCTGTAGAGCTCTGCTCGGGCGTCGGCGTGGGAAGAGAGGCATTTGGTTTATTATGTAAATGTATGCTAAATTTTTATGAATTGGAAGGGTAACCTGTTATATTTTTCTTATAATTAATAAACATTACTATGTATAATTTGTTTCATATGTATATAACTTATTTTATTTTAAAATATGTCGAAATTTTTCCGGCCCACAGCCGAAACATAATGCAAGTAAATAAAATATACATAGTGCAGATTCATGTAAGTGCGTGGAAAATCGCCAATGATATGCACCCGTGAAGACTCAGCGTGCGCAACGCAACGGTCGGAACGTCAATATTAATTCCCTATAGCTGAATCGAGAAATAAGGAAGAAGTCTCTGGCTGCTTCCTCGTTTCTCAATTCTGTAAAATCGACTTAAATTATATCACACACGGCTCAAAATCACCACACCGAGTAGTCCAGTGGGCACTCATTAACTATAATATGAACATAATTTGCGTCTAAGGTCAATTAAAGGCAGGTGACGGGAAGCTAAATGAAAAAATGGAATCGTTGTTATATGCTATAAAATCATGATCATAATTTACATTATCTATCTTAATGTCAAATTTAAATTCATAAAATTATTCATGAGTTCAGATTTTCTATAGTAACTCTGTATTAGTTAAACCAGATTGATAACTCATATCATTATCCGTACATCTTTGGTTGGCGATCAACTCTTATTGTGAACCTACTATTTATACGATTCATCATCAATCCTTTTAGTAATAATAAATGGAAAAATCTATTAAGGATAAATTTAGATTATTAATTTGTAGATTAATCTCATGGTAAACTCTTTCATTAATAATATCTTCCTATTGATAAGCGTAAATCATCGAGTAATAAGAAAGTCATAGTATTAGTAGAACCATTTTGACAATCACTTCATAATATCAATTCATATGGTTAATTAATAGTAAATTGAAAATCATTAACTGTCGAACAATATTGATAATTCCAAACCCTTTTAGGTAATTAATTATAACTCTTTAAGTGGAAATAGCCCTATTCAAACTCACATTTAAACATTCATAATCTTTAAATAATTAATCATAAAAAATCATTATCACCGATAAACCTTCATCTCACGCTATCAATTCCATCCATGTCTCAACTTGGTTATCAATGCTCAATCGTTAAAATTAGTTCACGTTATAAATTCACCACAAGCCCCGTTCATTCCTTCCATGATTTATTTAATAGTTGATAGCAATAGCCTCAGCGTGTAAAAAACTTTAGATTGTAATCCCCAACATCAAGTCGAAATTTAATATGAATTAGGTTTAAGAAATTTTAACACAAAAATCATCTATGTAATCAAAAACTTACAAACATAAAATCACAACGATGGTATAAATCACAGTAAAATTAATAATTCCAAAGGGAAAAGCATAGGAAAATCAATCTTCTTTTGAGGAAAGTTCGACGTATAAATCCACGAAAATCTGAAACTTCATCATAGGCCAGCACGCCGAAAGAGCTTCCATCCAACCCACGAGAATCTCGATACAATGAAAGTCGGATGGAGAATAACCAATTTAGCCACATCAAACGCCCATTTTCGTGCTAAATAACAAACCTGAAACTGCAGATTCATCATTAGTGAAGTAAATTTCAGCTAAAACTAACCCGTCGATAGATAGAAACCCGTACGGAGAGCCGACAGTGTCATCTCGAACTATAGAATTTTCTGAAGTTTCCACCAATTCCGAAAATGTAATCTAAAATTAATATATACAAATATCGATAACTCGTACCAACCGGAAACTTACAAATAAACAGTTTCGCCAATCTTAGATACACGCGCCGAAGTCCAATTTTCTTAAAAGCGCCGACCAGTATTTACAATAAATATGATGAAGATGAACTTGAACCTCGACATATCCGGTCAGTTCATAAAGTCGACGATCAGTTAAATTATGAAATTTTAGATTACAATGCTAAATTCAATTAAATAACTCTTGCATTTTCACCGAATAACGAATGAATATACAATCATCTAATCAATGAATTTATTTTAAAAACTATATAAATAGGATACAAATCTTCACCGAAACTCAGTCAATCAAACGTACCAATGAACTCATCACAAAATCCCAAGAAGCGAACCATTTCGAATAGCCCAACCGGTAGAAGGTCCACAATTGAATCCGAACACGCAGGTAATGATCTGTGCACATATGATGATTAAACATGAGGGTTTAATGAGTACACGCCGCATAATGATATTAGCACCTTCGTAAGTATATTCACATCAATCATACGGTCGAAAACACCACGATAGATTTCGAAAGGAAAACGACACAGATTATTCAAGTCATTGGAAATTCTTTCTCCCACCGAGAACGGGTGATGTCAATAATAACTGTTAGCAATGGGTAAGAAAGCGTTAAGCGGAAAGAATTTGTTACACGTAACATAGTCAAACCCGTTAACATCCCACTTAGAATAACGGAGACGACCATATCACCATTCGTTATCTTATACAAGCAACATACTAATTATGAATCATTCAGGAAATGCAGACCCCGATCTCATCCCAATGCAACTCGCCGACCGATGGAGGGAAGCCTGGAAACTCTACGAGCACTCAAAATTCCCATCCAACTTCCGACGTAGCAGCGGCAGACCAGAGTATCTCGACCGAACTCACGAGGTACCAGAACCGTTCTGGGAGGAGTGGCACCCCACGGCGGAGATCTACGCCCATGCGCGGTGTCTACTCGACGACCTTCTCGAACACCAGCAACAAGTGGATCTGAGGGTAGCTCGAGCCCGTCAATGTTTGGCAAACATTGAGGAGGATCTCGAAGCCGGCAGGATTGCCGATATTTATTATCATCCACGATCACGCGGACACCTGCATGAAGACGCCGAGAAAGTAAAAAATGCACAGATGACGAGAACTCACCGAGGTCGAAACCTCAGGAGGCCGGTGATGATTATACCGAATTGCTCCCCCGAAGATTGGGTAGCCAGAGGCTTCTCAGACTCATGAGAATTACATTGTGAACTCTTTTTAGTTTGATATTTGTTGTTAAAATAGAAATTGCGTTCGAATAAACATTTATTTTGTTTTATTTTTGGTTGCTGTTATAACAATTCATTAGGAAGTTTTGTTTAATTAGTTACTTCGGTGGTGATAACTATTGTTTTAACGTTATAAATTCCAGACATGGATTCCACACACACTCTGAGGATGGAACTAGCTACAGCCCGAAAGGATAACAAGAACCTCTATAATCAAATAATTCAACTAACCCGAGAGGTACATCAAATACGAGCCACCTGGATAGATCCAGTAAAGGTTAAATCCTTATACCAGAGGCTCACGGCTGCTCAGAAAGGATGGGCCGAAGAAAAACAAATCAATCAAAGTTTACGCACACAAATCCGAGGACTGGAGGTCGCCCTATCGGCCAGTCAGGAAGGAGCGGCTGTCACCTATCCGCTCGTGTTTGCACCGGCTCAGTTAGCGTACCGGGAGCCGGCAGCTGCTTCAACTTCGACCCCAAATCCTACAACGAGCATAAAGACGTACTCACGTCCCGGACGCAAAGAGAGAGCTAGACGTCGTGCCGCCAAACTACCAATTTGATCCGAGTCAGATTTCACAGACCATTGTAGCTCCTGTATAAAATACATTTTTGTAGTTTGATTTCATTAATCATGTGAGAAGATCCAGAAAAGCATGATAGAATTCCTGAAACTCACCAGACTTTAAATGATATAGGACGTAAAGGGGACCAATTACAAAGAAAATCGAGCACATGTCTTCTAACGACGGCTCGTTGAACCCGAGGGTTGTCCGAGCAATTATAGTATTAGCAATAGCACTCACTTTTTGCGGACAATCCACCCGCTCGAGCACATTTCCAACGTTGCCTAGCAACGGGTGTCGAGTGGTAGGCAAAGTAACATTTTGTATGGCGTTACTGGGGCAACTATTAACAACCCTTGTAACCCACCAAATGCAACAATTATGTGACTAAGTGAAACAACTAATATTTAATTATAACAACGATTTAGTACAAATAGATTTAGATCAGATCTTAACTTAGATAATGACTAGAGGTAACGGTGGTTATGTTTAAATAGATCTAGTTTTACTCACAACATAAATGATAACTAGCGATTATAGACAGATACGTGTAACTACTCTCTTAGTCCTCGACCAAAATAATTCGGTATAAATATATTTAATTCTACCTACAACATAAATGATAACTAGAGATGATAGGTAGATGAGCTTAACTAATATTTGAATCCTAGATTAAAATGATTATATATAAATAGATCTAAGTGATAGTTAGCGATGATGGGTAGGTAGGCTTCATTAATATTATAATCTTAGGATAAACAATGACTAGGTAAAACGACAATATCCTACAAGGAGGTTCAACTCAAACGAAATGCGAATGAAGGTCATAAGGAAAATAAGAACTAAAGACATTTGAATCCGAACGAGATTTAGGGTGAGTTGAGAATAAACCAGTGCTTAAGCAACCCAAAACTGAGTTGAAGTGAGGATCAGATAGAGAGTATGTCAGAGGTCGAATAGTGATGATATAATTACTGGGAACAAGTCAACTTCTGATCACGAGGCAGATTTAAGCAAACTTTCATTAACGCTCATTAGAGGGTACTCCACTTTAAGATTTATAAGCTATCAACCCATTTCAACTCATTCCCACAACTCTGAGAAACTGACCAGAAGTTCATATCAGTGAAGGATCCACTTCCGATATCATGTCGAGTGAAAAGAATCAGAACCTTAATATCACCTTCGGGGCAACCATGCAGAATGAGTTGCTAAGTTACCCGACAGCCGATCACACATACATTAAGAAGGTCATGCCCCAGTACTAATTAAATACAGACAAATTCACCCAATCAACCAAGTAGCCAGGCGATTAATGACGGTTGTTGGCGAATCGGACCCGATCTGCAGTGTCGAGAGAAATCGAATTTTCTAAACTTAAGGTTAGCGGATGTTGGATATAAATTATCGGCTTACCGTGCATATGATTTGATGACAACTAATTATGGAGATAAATCATCGGCCTAACGTCAATAAAATTAAATCCAAATAATTTATTGAAATAAATCATCGGCCTAAAGAAAATACAAAATAATAATGATTGGAGGTAAAGAATGACTCACCCGAGCTAGGAGTATAAATATTTCTTCTTTTACGCGATATATTCATTTAATACGCACTAATGAGACCACAAAACAAATCGAGGATCGTAAGCTCTTTCGACTCTAAGGAAGCTGTCGGAGGATCTTTAAACTGGCCAAGTTACAGTAACGACCTAGAGGTTCAGGATCCTACAATGAAGCGAATTTCCTGTACGTCTGTCGAACATGATCAAAGTAAGAGATAGTTCCTTATAATGTTGAATTTTCTTTAGATAAGCTTCCGACAAACATGCAGTAATTAAATTACCACAAGGGAAGAAAAAGGAATAACCAATTGTACACCGGCGGATAGTGGGGAAGGGCACCCTTCTCCAACCTTGCTGTTAGTTCCATTATCAACAGGACCGAAATTAAATACATTAAGAGGTGAACTCTAAACTGGTGTTAACAGTTTCCACAGAATTTCTTTTGACCAAATGTAGGAAGCATTCTGCACAAGATTCTATTATTGAAATCACTTACCTTCAATCTTGTAATATAATTAATTAAAAGTTAAATTTACGATCGACCAATTTTATATTATTTCTTAGTTCTGTAACCTATTGTAGATTTTAGGTTGCACCAACTCCCAACAACCGCATTTAAGCTGATCAAAGTGATAGAAAATACACATAATCACTGCCAACTGAAAACATAAATATTAATATTCATTAGATTTTTTTAAAAATTTGGTTGTCAACACGGTGGGTTGAAGTGATTTTAATTCACGTATATTTACAGTTTACTTCACCTTGTATTGACGACTATGTAATTAGCGTCTATTCTACATTTTAGCCGATTCTAGACCTCACGAAGAAGATACTTGGAAAGACAATGATCAAGTGACGATCAGAGTTGCTTCAGGAATGGCAGCAAAATACCGACAATAGCTCTAGGATGCCGGATACAGTTTGTCTAAGGTCGGAGAAAATAGCTGGCCAATTCGCTCAAATCTGAAGGATGATGAAATAGAGCTACTGAGTCTCGCCATAAAATGCGAGCCTGACCAAACCCATGCGCGCAAGGCGAGTCAGCGCGCAGAGTTCTCTCTATATCGGTTAGAGGAATTGGAACACAAGTTCCACTGGAAATTGGTCATGGCCAGGAGGCACCTGAACTGCGTCAATGAAGCGATAGCCGCTGGAGAGATGCCCAGCGCCGACGGGTGTGCTCCAAAGTACGGCGTATCATTCGAGCTCAATGATCTAGTATTAAACCGTATGAGCGCGCCCACTAGTGTGGTGCTCCCAGCAAAGATATTTAATACGAATTCGGTTGAGCAATAGGAGAGAAGACGATGATCACTCGTATCACTGCCGACATTTGATGAGGGGTGTCCAATGTGATCAAATGCATCTGCTCCATTTCAGGCACCGAGTAGGACTATACTAAAGAGCAGTCCCATTATCTCTATTAGTGGAAGTTGTCTCTTCTGTAGTATAAATAAATTTTAGTTTTCATTAGTTAAGAGTTGTTATTTACATCAATTAAACATTGTTCGTAAATTTAATGAATTCGAGACATATACACTAGCAACAAATCAGTAAGACAATCGTTTAAAACATCAGATATGCCGAACGCAGGATACAATCTTCCGAGATAGTTGATCACACGATTCTTATAAAACTTAAACCGAAAAAGATTTGAAACGAGATCACTCATAAGCACACCTGCACAATTACCCAATTTCGACATCCGAATCGTTTTTATCGAAATAACGAATCTTTTGTAAACCTTGGCTTAATTTCAGACATGGATGTTATCCGATCCATTAGTCAAGAATTAATTCATCTACAGAAAATGAATGCTGACCTACACTACCAACTGCTTCAGATGAGTAAGTAGTTCCAAGCCATCAAATCAACTTGGATAGAACCGAGACCAGTAAAGAACCTCTATCAAAATGTTAACGACACTCAGTGAGGCTGGTGAGAGAAGCGACAGCTGGTGCGAGCCATGCGCACTTAGATCCGCAGCTTAGAGGTAGCATTAGAGGCCAGTCGAAGGATAACTCGGTTACTTACCCCTTGGTATTCACTCCGGCTCAATAAGCATATTGGGAGCATGAGGAATCGACACATACAACACATACCCCACTTGCGTCCTGGACGATATGAACGGGTGTGGCGACGCCTACAGGCAGCGGGTAAACCTTAAGGAAGTCAGGCAGAGCGGAGAAATTCCATATCAAGATCATGATTTATAAATGATATAGACAAAAAATTTTAATTTCTATATGAATAGAATAATTAAGTTTATGTTGTAGAGTGTTTTATTTTGTCTTAATTAATGACCCTTTAACGGAATGAAAATTATAAAAGGAAAGAGTAAGGATAGAAAGCCAAACGACCGAAAGATGGGGACCGAGAAGCAAAAGTCAAGCATAGGCCTTCCAATGGCAGCTCACTGGATCCAGTTTAAGGCTGGACCTTAGTAGTCTTTGAAAAGAGGCTCACCTTTGGTAGTCTCGTAACAATTGGTTACAGTACCAACATTACCTAGCAACGGGTAACCATTGGATGGAAGTGAAGGTTTTATGTTTGGATTATAAGGTTGCGAACCACTAATCCACCAAATTTTGTTTGTCTATACCAGGGGTGGGCAACCTACGGCCCGCAGCGACGTTTTATGCGTCCCTTTAGAATTTTCACATATTTTTTTGAAACTGCGTAATCAACCAGTACTTTAACTCCGGATTATGGAAAACTTGTTAAGAAATGCTTGCAGTTGCAAAAGTCCCATTAAATATTTTTAAAAGTAAGTCACTAGGTAACTAACAAAGAAAGAACTAACTTACAAACTAGTCCTGATGGTTCTATAGTCATACCTAGCTACTAGTAACGAGTTATTCACTAGTAACTATTCAGTATGTTATATCATTATAGTTTTTTAATTTGCTCAAAATGTGTTGATTTTATTGTCTGATCCGGCTTAGAATTCTTGATTATTGAAACAAAATAGCATGCGGCCCTTCAAACTATTTTAATTTTCATACGGCCCCTTGGCCAAAAAAGGTTGCCCACCACTGGTCTATACATCCAGTTGCCAAGTACGTATTAACTATCATGCATGGAGACTTTGAGATCATTATCCATACAGTCTGAAACACAACAGCATGCATAGTAATGGTGTCATAAATGAAATCACTTAACCATCCTCATTTCTACCCATGAAATATATATTTTATGATTTAAAATTATCTTAAAATATTATATATTAAATTAAAATACTCATTAAACTGAAACTTCATTCAAAATATAAAACAAATAACAAACCTGTTATACTGAGTTGAAATATCATGTATTATATAATGTAATGCAAAACCAAAAGGCGAAGATCGACTAAAACTTCAAAATCGTAATTAATACGTTTATGATTTTAGCCAACTTGAACAGACAACTGGTGCATTCCCTATTGTCACTCAACAATACATTAAATATTACAACTAAGTAAATAAATGTAATGTAGGCATGTTAAAATATGGTATTGGCTTGAGCATTATTAATTATGCATCAGTGCGGCTACGCACCTACTTTCACTAGCAATAGAGAGAACTTGAGGGTCTATGGGAGACTACTTCATATTTTGGTATTGCTCTCAAATTTTCACCTAGTGGTTATTACACTCATTCTCCTCAAATAAGAATGAGTGTAAAATAATAATTTAAAAATTTTTCTATATAAAAACTGGCCAGGCTAATATATATCGCATTCATTACTCTAAAATTCTGTTAGATTATACATTGCAATAATAACCGACTTGGATTTAATTTTTATTACTCTATACGTCTTTTGGTCCTCATATACAATTAAACTTTTTCTTTTATAAATTATATCACCTTCGAGACAACTAGTGATAATTACTTCCACAAAACCGTTTATTTTACTTATAATAATACTGTTCTACTGTTGTTTAGTATCACGTTGATGCTAAAAAGTTTATCGATGCTCACCGAGCTATCGGGTGTGATCGTTTTGAGCCGACTGTAATTCGTGATTTCAGTTCTGATTTTTAAGTTGAGACAAAAAATAAACTAACAAGTCTACGTCTTGCTTCCGAACTTATATGTAGTTTTATTTATTCTCATAGACTTACGGTTAACTCCACACAAAAAATGTTACATCTCAGACTATGGGATACACAAAAGAATAGTGACCGTGAGTCAGATTCAAAAAATTTAGTTGCGAGTCGCATTTTGGTCCACCCACTTGCACTAGAGTACCAGCATAGATTGATGAAGAAAACATATTTATCGATTTGACGAAGTGTTATCACTTTATAAATGAGATATAATAAGTGTTTAATATGTGAATTTGATGTTTTTTAAATATTTGCTGTGGATTAAATGCAGGAATGATGAGTTTTTAGTAGTCGAGTGATTAAATTGAATTCCCAATAACCGGGAGTATGTTTATAGATCATTGAGAACCGCGCCATGTCGAAATGAGAATAAGATGAATATAAATATGTAAGTACTTTTACTGACAGTCCAGTTAGTAAAAGACAATTCATGGAGCAGTAATAGCCAGATTGGTATCTCACCCACCGGTGAGTGTTTGACCCATCATACAGTATCAATATGAGAGTTAGGTAACATTGAAAGATGAGTTGTTAGTAGCAACGTGTTAAACCCTTAATAATTATTAGTAGGTCAACTCCTCGGTGCCAACATCTCATTAAATGATGAAACATTATCTAATCAAAATTAAAGAGGGTAAAAAACAACTAGTAAACAAAGTTTTAATTATTTAAATATTATTGTTTAAATACATTTTTGGCTTTATTGAATAATTTCAGAAATTTCAACGAACAATTATATTATCATATAAACATAAATCGCTAATCAAATTTATGAATTTATAATTTGATTTCAATTAAAAATTATTTGATTAATTTATTTTATCATAAAATTACTAATAAATATTTAATAAGTATTTTGATTAAAATTGGAATTTATTGTTTATTTTCTAGCCAAATTAATAAAAATTCAATGATAAAATTAATCAAATTAAAACAAAAATTAAACTATATTTTTATAATGAATAAAAATATTTAATATATAATTAAATAATAATAATTATTAAAACAAATAAATACGTTGAATCAATAAATCAAAACAAAAGTTTATGCAAATTCTAATACTTTATTGAAGGAAATTATTTCATTTTGGATTCATTTCATCTATATAATTGTACACTTATTGATCATCTGAATAAAATAAATAATATTATTTATATATTATTTTCCACTTACGTTAACATCCATTTTCTTAGTTCTTTTTGTAAAATTTTCTATTAAAAATTTCAAAGAAATAATAATATTTATATGTGAAAATTGAATAAATTTCCTTAACAATTTACATAAAATTTAAATTTAAAATGAATTTCTTATAGAAACAAGTAGCAAAACAACTTGGGAAACCAGTTAAAATATTCAAGAGGAATTTATAAGTTTCATTTTTTTTCTTGTAGACACTTCTTTTGAAATTTTATTCAAATTTTATGGAATTGCATAGAAACAATTTGCTCAATGTTCAAGTGTTATAATAAAGCTTTCATTTAAAATAAGGAAAAAGAGGATATTGAGGATGTTTTCTAATTTATATATTTAAGAAATTAAGTTTTAATTTAAGATGATAATTAAAACAATATTTGAATAAAAAAATAGCAAGAAAACAACTTCTTCTTTTTGGAGATACATTACAGTAACCGTTCTGTAAAAGCAATCAATTTTTTTCATGTTTTCTTATTTTTAATTGTAATTTTAAAAAGAAAATATCTATAATTAATATATAATGATTATTTTAAAAAATTAACTATCAAATAACCGACACTATTTTCATCTTAATTGTAAATTATAATTCTAACACAATAAATGAATAAGAAGGGAAGAGTTTCGATGTCTTTAGAGGATAAATTATTTATTTTAAACGACTTGAAAACGAAAAGAAACCCCGAAAAGATTTATAACCACGATGAAACAGGTCTCATCTACAAAAGTTTACACAAAAAATCTAATATCGCAAATTTTAAAGAAGCGAAGCTATGGTGTACAAACTCATCTAACAGAAAATATAAGGGATGCTGCGATGCAATTGAAAGAGAGCTATTAGATACCTTTTCTATGGACGGTTTTCAAGCATATGAGAAAAACGGGAACCGATGGACGCCTTCCTCTCTGATGTAAAGTTATTGGCCACACTGGCTATAATAGAAGATGATAAAATAATCAAGAGAGCATTTGCTACAGGTTTGCCATAATCAGTATCCTAGCAGATGAGAGCCTCGGCAAAAATTCATGAAATAAGCTTTACAGAAATTGTTCGTCTAGCCCGTCGGTCGGGAACCGGAAGATCTTACTTTGAAATATATTAAAAAAAATCGCTGCTGCTATCTAATGTTCAGTATGTTTTTTAAATGTTCACTTAAGACACAAAATAAAAATATTTAATTTTAAATAAAAAGTCGTTTGTTTAGCAATCAGTATTATTGAATTATTTTTACTAGCGGTTATAACTTATAAGTTTCGTGAATTAGTTTTCTAGGCTTTTTGTATTGATAAGGTTTTATTGCTATGTATTATAAAAAATTATTTAAATAATTAAAGTTATTTTAAGTTAATTTAAGTTTTATTAATAATTCAATTGAATTATTGAACCACAATGAATGCAAGAAAAAGAAAAATCTTTGATGAAAACAGAAGATTCAATAAAATGTGGACTGAACGATTTGCATTTATAGAAGTTAATGTGAAACCTCATTGTTTGATTTGCAATTTTAAAATGCAGAACAATAAATCAAACAATATAGAATGACACTTTGATGGAAAACATTCGGATTTCAGCGAGAATTATCCAGACTGCGATAGTAGAAAAAAGCTATTCAAGAATTACAAAATAAAACAATTTTTCAGCAAGGATGTTTTTCAAATTGGATAAAATCTTCTTCGACTTCAACCGAAGCAAGTTTTGAATTGTCATTAGAGATCGCGAAAGCCAGAAAGCCGTTTACAGATGTTGAATTTAATCAACACTGTTTCTGATACTCTCTTCAAAGATTTTAAAAATCATGATGATATATTAAAAAAATTCAAGATTTACCTCTATCTGCTAGAACTGTTAAAGAACGTATCATAAAAATATCTGCAGAAATATCAAGCAGGCAACTTTCAGATATTCATTTCGCAGAATTAATATCGCTTGCTGTTGATTAATCTACAGATGTTACTGACGAATCGCAGTGCAATATAATGGCTAAATATATAACATCTTTCGGTGTTCAAGAAGAGATATTTGAAGTATTAATACTTAAAGGACATACTACAGGTGAAGAAATTTCGGAAAGTATTGTAAAATGTTTAAAGAGTAAAAATATAAATATTTATCGTAGAGCATCAATTGCAACGGATGGAGCACCGGCGATGATTGCAAAAAATAAGGGCTTTGTTAAATTGTTCTTCAATTATATTTCTCATGAAATAATTTCATTCCATTGCATTTTGCACAAAGAAGCTTTAGTTGCAAGATCGTTATGAATAATACCAAACCTAAAAAAGTAATGGATGTAGTTATGCCAATGATAAATTTCATCAAGGCTCAAGCGTTGAATCACAGATTATTTGCAGCACTTTTAGAAGAATTCAATGCTAAATATAAAGATTTGCTTACATTTACTGCTGTAAGTTAGTTGTCACGAGGCAAAGTGTTAAACCGTCTTTTTCCGAGTGCTTGCAAGAAGTTATTATATTATTAATCTCCAAAAATTATAACGAAGAACATTTTAAACTTCTCACAAACTATGTCTAGCTTGAAAATTTTTATTTTTTACTAGATATAACACAACATTTTAACAAGCTTAATCTTAATTCGCGAGAAAAAGGAAATACGGCTTTACAGTTATTAGAAGAAGTTCTTAATTTTGAGAGAAAAAAAACTAGAGCTATTCAAGGTGGATATATCTAACGATCAGTTTGGATATTTTGAAAGTTTAAGAAATTACAGATTAAATTTAACCGAAGAGAAAACAGATTGTAAAATATTCACTGATATAATAACAACAATTTCAAATTCATTTGCAAGCAGATTTCAGGATTTCAAGAAGCATCAGGAAACATTGAAATTAATCTTGCATCCATAGCAGTGCAATTTAAAATTAATAGACATAAAACCTTTTTTTGGTGTATCTATTGAAGAACTTCAGCTTGAGCTTTTGGATATTCAAAATAAAAGTATATTCTTAGAAAAACTTCAACACACGGTAATACAAATTGAAACATATCAACCAACTATGGAGGACACGCCGCAGGACAAAATATTCAGATGCTGGAATACATTCCCGAATTATTATTCAAACACAAAGAGACACTTGGCCTTTTGACACTTTTTGGTTCTACATACAATTGTGAAACATTTTTCTCTTCCATGGACTACATTAATAATAAGTACCGGAGCAGGCTGACAGATGAAAGTTTAAAAGCTTCGTTGCGATTAAAAACCACCAAATATGTGCCAAATTTTAAAAAGTTGACTGGGATGACACATGTTCAAAAGTCACACTAATCAATGTTCAATAGTTTTTGATTCCTAACTTCAATATTATATTATCCTAATTTTCATAACTTTAATAAATACTGAAAAATTAAAAATATGTATTTGGTTTTATTTATTATACAGAATGGGAAAATGCTGCCATTAAATAAAATAAGTCATTTCTTAATATAAAAAAAATTTAAATGCTACACAAGTTTTTAGCTCGAATATGTTTGTGATTGCGGCTCTTAAATTTTATTTTTTTGAAATTTTTTGTTGATTTGGCTTTTTGCTTAAAAAAGGTTCCCGATCGCTGGTCTAGCCAGTGCTTTGTTATCAGAATACCCTGACTTGGCCGGATTGGTTGCTTAGAAGATATCGCCTAACAATAAAACAATGGAAGATAGACTCTGTTACGGATGTGTCATACCTAAACACTACAGAAAATATGTCCCATGTAGGAATTTTGGACATGTTGGAATAAAGGGTATTCGTCAAGTAATGTTCAAAAATATTGCAGGAACATGCTATGAGAAAAGCTGTAGAGGCAGCGGTTTCTCAAGTATGTCGAGGATGCCGCAGGTGGTAATCAAGTTCCAGATGAACGGAAAGTGATGTGTTGGATTGGTGGACTTCGGATGATCTCAAACAATGGCATTCAACATGATTGCAAGAGTGAGGTACGAAACCAGCTAAGTCATATTGCTAGATGGTTGTAAAGTGCCTTGTGAAGGAGAAAGTCAATGCAGATTATCCTTGTTGGGTTTAATTGTTTCGGTAAATTGTGCAGGGTGGATATTGTTCTGGGAATCGACTAGTAAGTCGAGCCATCTGAGTCGAAGAGCAGGATTATTAAAATATTTTGCCCTTACCCTTTATCGAGTCGAATCACAAATAAGAAACCCCACTGAAATGTATTATCTTCTCATCCGACTAGGTCTTAAGGACACACTCCTGAAATTCAGATTACAAATAGAAATCAAATCTAAAAGACATACTTTCACTTAAATTACAGACCGATTTTCTAGATACTCTTCCAAAATCTGTCATTACCAGTAGAATCCCTAAAATAATAAATTTGCACAATCAATTAATAAATGCAGATGCCTTTCCCGAGAACGATGAAGTGTTCTGATTTAGAATTTCCACTACTAAGTTTTAAAATGATATTACCAAATCACTTTCCATTTGCAAAAATCAATAATACGCCTGTATTTCTTAGACTCTAAGACTTAGAGTGTCACTCATCAACACTAGCGTCATAGGAGGTGTAAGTATATATTTAAAAATTAAATAATAACTGTAAATATTAATTATATAAAATATTATTAAAATAGTATTTTCAAATTAACATATAAAATGTATAATATAAAAGGTTTTAAATTTAAAATAATAAATTTAATATGTTAATATGAATTGAATGTGTGAAGAATGAAATATGTCCTTCTGAAAATATCAATAGTTTACAGTTTAGAAAAAATCCTCAAAAATATTTTGTGTTTTAATAATATTGGAAAAAGATGAGTTTTTGAATTTTTGTGAAATAAATTAATTTCGAAAGAGTTTTAATTATGGATGTAATAAATACAAAAGCTTATATCACATATTACTTATAAACCATTTTAGATGCCATGAAATTCGGATCTTTACGACTTTTGATGAAGTAAAACAAAATATTAAAACAATTTCGCAAAATAGTTTTTTGTTGTCTTTATTTAATAATTAAATAATATTTTTACTAAATTTGAGAATTGTTTTAATTTTTTGCATTTTTTCGGATGAGTTAACACTTATAATATTTAATTTTGCTGCTTATTTTTATATTTAATTGCCGCTGAATACACAACATTCAAATTACTTTTCCATTTCAACAACATACAATTACTTATGAGCACACTGAATATTTTGAAAAGACACCTCCACAAAGATCATAGAGAACCTAAGAGCAAAATACACCAATTGAAATCACTTATCGTGCAACATAAAAATGTAATAATAAAGAATGTTGGATGTCTTATAGGAAAATTATTTAAGATACTCCACCATACCAACTTATGGGAATTCCATTACTACTAAAATTATTTTCATTCACCAAATTTCTAGCGATGTGATTTATTTTAATGATCAGAATTTTTAAAAAAATCAACACTACGGAATTATTACTAATTTATTTGAATTGTTTCTATAATTACTTTAGCACACTTTTCAATTATGCTATTCAAATGCCGCCATTTTGCTTGCTTCCATTTCCTCGAATTATAATTCTAAGTATTTTCTAGATTTCAACTATTGAATAGTTCCAAAATAACGCATCGCATTGCAAATAGACATTCCAAACTGACACTGCAGATTGCAGAAAGCAAAGTTTAAGCAAAAACAAATACTTCAAACTATCAATCCAAGATGGATTTCTGTCTTGCGAATTTAGCAAACAGTTGCACGGAATATTAATTGGAAATATAATAAACATCAGCTTTAAAATTGTCGACTGATAACCTCGAATCTCATTTGTTTTAAATAAGTAAAAACTTTCGCGCAACAAATAAATCACTGAAGACATTATTAATAACTTCACAACATCTGATTTCATAAGCTGTCTAAAATTTTAACCTAAAACAATTTGAATTTATTAAAATATCAATACAAAATATTTATCGAATTCTGAATTTTTTTATAATGTATTACAAAGCAAATAAAAGAACTAATTTAATAACTAATGAAAATAATCATAAAATTAATCCAGAAAAACGTTTTGATATTGATGTTCGATGCAATTCTCCTTGACAGTGACCAATCGAAATCCGTGCTCGTCATCGCCCAATTGATAGCCAACAGCCGACGTGACGACAATTTCTATCGATTTGTTATTATCATTCGTATACCTTTAATTAGACAAGACAACTCAACGCAAATTTCCAATCAATTATTAACCATCCTCCCGCATTCTTATGAGTATGCCCAGTAAAAATTTTCGTCACTCCTGCGTTGATAAACTTTGTAATCATTTCCTTGCGAATGTCAGATTTCAAATTGAAATATTCATCGGGTTCATCCATTCTGTAGATAAACCAAGGAATGTGCTATAAATTAATTAAAAACTATATGGAAAACATCCAAATTTGCTGCAATATTAGTATTACAAGCATTGTACCTGGAACATAATTAAATGTTTCGCTTGTTTATTTTCTTCATTGCCTAATTCTTCTAGCAACCAGGAATGATGTTTTTCTGCGTCTTCCACACACATCGATTTATCGTGGAAATATTGTGAATTTATTACAATAAATTTGACACCTTTCACCCAAAAACTCATGTAATCTTCTCCGAAATCATTGCGATACTCAGACAAAGTTTCCGGTGTTGGAGTATTTCCGACATCATGATTTCCACAAACGCACACTAAGGGTATTTTTGGTGATACTTCACGAAAACCCTGTAAGATTTCACCAAATCAAATATCAAAATTTCGAATAACATACTCGAATGAAATCAGAAATCTGCTCTTTCCTGTTAGCTTTACCGGGAAAAGCATTTATCATATCTCCACACACTATTATAAATTCAGGAGCAGGATTAATTTTATTAATTATTTCTATGCACTTCAAAGTATATGAAATTTCAATTTCCCAATTATCATCTTTGCCGGTTTTAAAGTCTTCTGTTAATCCAAACTGAGTATCAGCCATTTGAATAAAGCTGAATGTATTTTTCCATGTACCATTATTATCGAAACCGAAACCTTCCAATAAACGATTTTTTCCTTTCAAAATTACTTCGTCTTTATTTTTTAAATTCATGAATTTGCATCAAGTTTCTTTTCAGATTTCTAAAATAATTATATAAAATACAAAATTTTACAACTGCTAATTTCAAAAAGTTTGAATGTAATAGCTAAAAAGTAAGTTAAATCTTTTTAGTATATAGTGAAAAGGAAATTATATTGAAAATTAAAAAATTAATAAACCATTCGCTTGTTGTTATTTATATATATGTATTTACCATAACAAAACTTAAATTCACTAAATTATTTTAAATGGAAAATTTTTATTAAATATATTTTGTTAATTGCAAAACTAGATATTAAAAAAATAATGAATTTAACATAAAATAAACATTCGAAATAAAGTATTTGTCAATTATTTGTCAATTTGAATTAAATTTTGTATAACGAAGTTATCGTATAAAATATTACTTTTGCTATGAATGATTGACCTATATTTAAATATTTCTTGTTTTAAAATTTGATCAACTCAGTAAAAAAAATTCAATCGCATTATTGCAATAATTTGGCAGATTGACGTAAGTTGGTATATTAAACCGTAAATTTCTAAAATTTAATGAAATATTATTTTCAAATTAATTCCAAATTTTCAAATTTAATTTATTATTCTTAATAACAATGTAAAAACCGGCGATTCCATGGTAGCAGCATAAATTAAGATATCAGATAAGTGAATAATAATCACGTTTAAATTATTCTAGAAATTTTTAAATCCAAGTGAAGTAAATTTTAATTTTATTGTTATCAGGAAACGAAAGATTTAATAATTAATTCTTTCAAATATTCTAGTATTGCGTGATTTCCAAGATTTAAAACAAATTCATTACATTATCAGCTTCTTCAAATTGTGGAGCAATAACATAAGTTGTTGGTGATTCTTATTTAAAAAAATGCCGGATTTAGTCATGCCAAGTATACTGCTGTTGCTCGTTGATGTGTTTCGGTTATTGCTGTACTGCGTTTTATTTGTCAGAGCTCTTAAGGTTCATATATCTTGATGAGAGGGAAATATCTTGCACTGATCGAATCTAAACAGTTTCGCATCTGACAAAATCAGTAGGAATATGCTGTTTGTTGGTGTAAGTAGTCGAGTGAAATGAGTTTGTGTACTTGCCAAGTCTAACTCAGGAAGTTGGTGATTATGGACTCTGAAAAAATATTTCCTGGTATTGCTGTCGATGCGATAAATGTTGGGCAAAAATTAATTTTGTTTATCTGGCACGAAAACCGATAAAATTTTACAGCGGAGAACTTGAATTGACAAAAAATCAAAGATTAGACGACAAAAAGGATAAAACTAATAGAAATATTAAAAAAGGTAAAAATAAATAAAAACAAAACTAGAAAAATCATCAAAATTTCCATAATAAGCTTCAAATTTATAGAAAGTGATTCAATTTTAGAAAATACATACAAAAATCAAACTCTAAATTGAATTCGAAGTTAAATTAAAAAGGTAAGATTAAAATCTGAAAAGTAGAAGAAAAGTGACAAAATTTGGAAAAAAACGTAGACGATTTGTGAGGTAATTGTTATTTTTAGACAAGTAAATTCCCCTAATATTTTTGATTAAAAATGTGAACACTGAAATTAATTAAGATTTGTTTGTTTGTACGAAAATTATTTTAATTTATAAAGTATGAGTAGAGGTTACTTTCTCGTTAAATTACAATTACAATTGTGCCAACAGAAGATATCTCTTTCAATTGTTAACCTATACTCTCATATCATTTATCATTACGTCTATTCCCATGGTCTTTCTTATCGTTGTCCGTGTTGATGATTTTCTATTGCCTGTAAACGCTTTATTATGTTAAATATGTATATAGTATTTCTCTTACCCTTAACCCTATTATAACTACTATGTTCCCTATTATCGATACTAGCATTATCATTGTTACTATTATATGTATTACCTTTATTAATTGTTACTACTATTACATTCATTATTATTCTTATTACTCTAATTACCATTATATTTATTATTATTACTACTATTACTATTATTATTATCATAATTATTATCATTATTATTATAAGTACTATGATTATTATTATTATTATTATTATTATTATTATTATTATTATTATTATTATTATTATTATTATTATTATTATTATTGTTATTATTATAATTATTCTCATTATTATTAACAAATATTTGTGTAGGGATTCGTCCTTATTCCTCAGCTTTAAGAAAATATTTTACCTATATAAAATTTAGCCTTAACCTATCCTAATTTTATAATTTTCGATAAAGTATTTTGTTAATTAGAAAAAATTTAACAGCGTTCCACCCTTATTTTTCGGTTATATCGGATTATCATACTAACAATTGAGCCGCGCTCCACCCTTTCCTTACAATATTCGCTAAAGTATGTTAATTAATTTTGAAAATTTGAGCAGCGTTCCGCCCTTATCCTACAGTTTATAAGAATATTATACTGGTGGGTTTCTGGGTGTTGATATTTTGAAACTATATGGTTGTTACCCAGACAACGCCATACAAATATTCTTCGCTTACCACTCGGCACCCGTTGCTAAGCAACGTTGGAACTGTGTTCGAGTGGGTAGATCGTCCGCAAAAAGTGAGCGTTATTGCTATTGCTATAATTGACCGAACGATCTCTGGGTCCAACGAGCTGTCGATAGAAGACCTGTGCTCGCTTTTGATTCTTAGGTCCCATTATTCTCCTATCTCTTTTGAATGTTAACCTATACTCTCATATCATCTATCTTTATGTCCATTCGCTTGGTCCTTCTTATTATTGTCCATGTTGATGATTTTTTATGGTCTGTAAACCCTTGGTTATGTAAAGTAAACACACACTAGTTCTCTTACTCTTATCCCTATCATAACTACAATGTTCCCTATTATTATTACTAGCATTATCATTGTTACTATTATATATATTACCTTTCTTAATTGTTACTACTATTACCTTTATTATTATTTTTATTACTATAACTGCCATTATATTTATTGTTATTACCACTATGATTATTACTACTATTACTATTATCATAATTATTATCATCATTACTACTAATACCATGATTATTATTATTATTACCATTATTATTATTATTATTATTATTATTATTATTATTATTATTATTATTATTATTATTATTATTATTATTATAATCACCATTACCCTTATCATTATCGTTATTATTATTAAGATTTTGTATGGATCCGTCCTTATTCCTCAGCGTTAAAATTTTTTTATTGATATACAACATTAGCCGTAGTCCATCTATATTTTTCGGTTTTCGATAAAGTATTTTTGTTGATTCGAAAATTTTGAGCAGCGTTCCGCCCTTATTTTACAGTTTCATTTTCACTTTACTATTTTGTTAAGTATTTGAATTAATTCGGAAAATTTGAGCAGCATTCTCCCCTTATTTTTCAGTTTCATAAAAATCTTATACCAACAGTTGAGTCGCATTTCACTTTTATTTTTCTATATTCTATAAGTATTTTAGTTGATTCGGAAAATTTGAGCAGCGTTCCGCCCTTATTTTACAGTTTTTTATGATAAGTGTTTTAACTATTTCCAAAAATTTGCGCAGCGTTCTGCCCATATTTTCCGTTTAAATTTAACATAATTTATTTAATTCTTATTTAAAAACATTATTTTCATGATTTTGGTTGTTCGGATTAATCTTTTTCCGATGGCTATTCATTTTAAGTGTTGCAACGATTTCGCAATTTTCCCCGCTACCCATTCCCTCTTTTTGTCCTTAAGATCTATGTATGTTCATTTCATAGTTAGTGAGTGCCCACTGGACTACTCGGTGTTAGAGATTTTGAGCCGATTGTAGAATCATTTAGGTCGATTTTAAAGAAATCGAGAAACGAGGAAGTAACCAAAAGACCACTTCCTTACTCCTCCTTTCTTCTATACGGAATAATATTGACGTTCCGATCCCTGCGTTCCGCACGCCGGGTCTTCACGGGCACAGATCATCGGCGGTATTCCACTCACTTACACGAATCTGAATACTGTATATGATTTTACTATCTTGCAATGTATTGGCTGTGGGCCGGAAAATTTTCGACAATTAGAAAATAATTTAAGCATCATAATAATTTATTAAAACCAAAGCTAAATTACCGGCTACTTCCATTAAAATTCATAAATTCAACAATCCAAATTAAAAACATTGAATTAAACTTCCTAAATAAATCGAATACATCCATAAAAATCCATATCCATAAAATTCATAAATATCCATAAATCCATATCCTTCCTAAATAAATCGAATACATCCATAAAAATTCATTAAAAACATCGAATTAAATAATCCAAAGTGAAACTGCTGACAACCAGTGTCAAAATACGATTTAAAATCAATACTGAAAATTAAGATTAGATATTTGTCAAATCATATCAGTATATATACCTATAATTTGGCCTTAACCTTGCGTGTTAGTTTTAGTGCGATTAAACAAAATTCGACTTTGAAATTATTTGTGTTATCTAAATTAAATTTTTATTTATTTCTTAATTTAAATTAGTAATTTATTTTTAACATTTTTTAAATAAATTTATTCAACCAAAAAATATTTTATTTTTATTCATTTAATTCATTAATTTTTATTTTTATATAAATGGTCATTTTACGGTCGAATTTTCTTGTTATTATGTTATTTTTTATGTAAATTTCGTGCGGTTCTTGATGCATTTTGTATTTATTTTATTTTACTTTTATGTTTTTGATTTTATATTTATTTATATTTTCTCAGATTTTAAAGTGTTTAGTTAGAGTTGTATATTGTATTTTAAGTTATCTTGGTGCTGGGTTTTCGTGCTGTATTACTGATGCATTTAAACAATTCTCAAGGCTATTTGTGTGGTGGCCCAACAATACTAACAATCGAACAACATAATTTATATAATTCTTATATATTATTCAAAACATTATTTTTCATGATTTGTCGTTCGGATTAATCTTTTTCCGATGGCTATTCATATTAACTGTTGCAACGATTTCGCAATTTTACCCGCTACCCTTTCCATCTCTTTGTCCTTAAGATCTATGTATGTTCATGTTATATTTGATGAGTGTTCACTGGACTACTCAGTGTTAGTGATTTTGAGCCGATTGTTGTTAAAGATTTTCGGTCTATTTTTCAGGAAACGGATGGCGAAGGAGCAGCCAAAAACTACTTTGCCACCTCTCAATTTCGCCTATAAATGGACAATATTGACTTTCCAGCTACTGCGTTCTCACGCCGGAACCTTAACGGGCACGAACTATTGGCGGACTTACACCGCACTTACACAGTTCGATGGTTATGTGTAATTTTACTATCTTGCGTTATGTTTTGGCTGTGGGCCGGAAAAGAAATAATAAATAAATTTACCATCTCAGTTGGGTAAAAGTTTCGATTCAGAAATTTTTTATTTGGCATGACATCTCCCATAATAATTGGGAGTTCGTTGGTATAAACTTTGTTCATCGCTTCATTCTTTAATCAATTTGTCAATAAATTCACAAAGCACCCATTCACATATTCTCATAACCGGTCAATAAATTCATACATGTTTCATTTGGCATGACACATCTCCCATAGTAATCGTGAGTTCATAAACATTCTTCATCGCTTTATTATATTCTCATAACTGGTCAGTAAATTCACAAAGAATTCATTCACATATATGTCAATGTACAACAACTGAAAGTTATCGTGTTCAGGCAAAACACTTACCAGTGTTAATTGCCTGAATGCACGGCTAACAGTTGCAATGCACACCAACCGATTTGGACTGAAAAATTTTTTCTGAAAAATAAGACTGAAAATTTGTCAAAACACATCAGTATATATACCTATAATTTGGCCTTAACCTTGCGTGTTATTTTTATTGCGATTAAACAAATTTGACCTTGAAATTATTTGTGTTATCTAAATTAAATTTTTATTAATTTCTTAGTTTAAATTGGTAATTTATTTTTAACATTTTTAAATAAATTTATTCAACTAAAAATATTTTATTTTTTTCTTATTTAATTCATTAATTTTTACTTTTATATTTTTTTATGTAAATTTCGTGCGGCTCTTGATGCATTTTGTATTTATTTTATTTTATTTTTATGTTTTTTGATTTTATATTTATTTATGTTCTCTCAGATTTTAAAGTGTTTAGTCGGTGTTGTATATTGTATTTTAAGTTATCTTGGTGCTGGGTTTTCGTGCTGTATTACTGATGCATTTAAACAATTTTCAAGGCCGTTTGTGTTCTGGCCCAACAATTGGAAGGGCAAAAACCCTTACCTTTCTACAAGCCTTGCTATTATTATACTTTCAATGGAGTCAAGAAACGCTTATTCACCTGGTATGTAAAGAAACCTCAGTCTCACATTTGTTGTTATTATTATTATTATTATTATTATTATTATTATTATTAATATTATTATTATTATTATTATTATTATTCGAAATCTTTATTAATTTTAATACAATTAATAATATTTTTATAAATGTTATTATTACTTTTATTTTAACAATGTTATTATTATTATTAGTACTTTATTAGTTTTTATTATTGTTATTATTTTTAAATAATATTATTCAAATAACACCATAAAAAGTCAATAAAACACAAATGGATAACTAATTCAAATAAAACTTCAAAATAAATTCAACAAAATACATCATATACGTTATCAATATCAACATTTGAGCTCTCATATTTGAGACTGTGTGTGTTCTGATAGCTTGGACTGTTGCCAAATAGAGGTCTAGGCATTATTTGGTCATCATCAATGGCATCAACTCCTAAATAATGGCCAAATGCGAGACTGGAATTTCTTACTACCCAATTACGCTAATCGTTTTTATTGGTAAGAGCAATTTTAGAGTTTTTAAATGTGAACAACTGATGGTTCCGCGGCCCTATCCTAGTTTAAAGCAACGTCAATATTGTGTCATTATTAAAACAATATAAATATGACTGGTGCTCAATCTCAGTTCCAAAACCTTCAACCCCTTAGCCCTCATCATATTTTTAGTAGATAACAGGCTATAGCACTTGGGTCTTAAGAAAATCCATTCCTCATACCCAAGACCCTTACTCTCATCTTTAAATTTTCCTGTTATCGAGTCAAGCTTTCTGGAGTACAAGAGATATGCCGGGTCGTAATTGGAAGTATCTAGAAGGTTGTCTCTAATCATTGCCGACAAATGAATGTCCAGCTTACAATGATTAACCTCAAGGAAAAACGAATCTGTGCCGCCGGAAGCAATATTTATCTCGCAAATTAATTCCGTACGGTATTTCGCCAATTCGCTATATTGTAACTCATACATTCTAAGTTTAGCAGTTCTAGAATTATTTGTAACTATACCTGTCTAAACATATCGAATCCTTATTCAGATTATCATCAATTACGATGGATTTTCTGAAAGTCTGCTTTGAGGCATATATTATCATCTTTTCATCAGAATTGCATATCCTCAAATTAATTCGTTTTTTGAGATTTTCGAAGGAATTACCATACAAACTGCTTTTATAAAGTTTAAACAAGTCTCTATATAACTCACTAGTGCTTTGTGTCTTTAAATTAGTGTTTTTGTCAATATGTCTTAAATATATGTGCTTGCTTAAATTTTAAAGCGCGATGAATTTAAGCAACCTTCACACCGAGTGAAAGATAAAGCTTAAAAAGACGCTAATGAAAAACATGGTTCTTTTTAGGCCAATGCATGAGCATAAACTTCTTAACTTTAGATTTCGGAAAGTTGTTCAAAAATTATGCACACAACGAGGAATTTCAATATCAACCTCCATTGTATAACCATACGGAAGTATTTCGATATCCTCATTGATACATTCAGATAAAATATGATCTAAACCCTCAAATACCCAAACAAAATCCGCATGCGGGAGAATTTGGCTAAGAGTCCAACGGCACAAATTATTTATGTAAAAATATAAGAGTTCTGTATCTTCAGAACTTGCGACATAATGCTTCTTAACAAATGCTAACCCACACCTTATTCCACCCTCGTAGAAATTAAACATCTCCATGTCTTGCAGAAGTTCTATGTGTTCCTGCAATATCATGAGAGCAAACCACCATGATATATCAGAAATTCCATAAAAATTAATAGGTTCTAGACTATTATAAGACGGGTAAAAAATATTCTAACATTGTCTCTCAATTTTGCTGTATCCAAATTTGTTGGACTCTAGCCCATTTATCAGCAGATACAGAACCCAAAAAAGAAAGCAATTCATGAGTTGATTCAAGAACCTCAAGAGATGTCACAAGTCATAAAGAAAAATAGCCTTGGATCTAACGATTGCGCCATCAAAAACATAATCAGTTAAAGGCAAATCGGTAAGTGTTTTAACAGCTTTTGCTAAAGATGAATTAACAAACTGCATGCTGTCTATAAAACGAACAGGCAATTTATTAATGTACGCGATGAGTGAGATAAATTTTTCATAAGTCGTTGGAATAATATTTCCCAAGAAGAAAAATTATATAAACCATTCTTTAAAATATGATGGAGATCGTATCCCCTCAAATAGTGAAAAAACACAGTAATTGTTTCTGGATTCGTCGAGAAACATTACACTTCCTAGAAGTGGCTCCTAAATACTTACCTGAGAAATGACAATGATCCTTAACTCTATCTCTAATAAACTTTTTACACAAATAATAAGTGGGACATTCCTTGAACTCCCGTTCCTCATTGAAAAAAATTGGTCCTATCGTTTTTCGGCCATGAACCTCATAATATAGCAAGACAATCGAAAAAGCGATTTCATCAGTCTTATTCAAAAACATCAAAACGCAAATAAAATTAAATATTGTTTTGTGTTTGTATAATTAATTATTAGTAATATACCTGCTGCTATCGGCATGTGCATTTGATGATGCCTTATATCCTGTGGTAAAATTAACTCAAAATCTGCAAAAAATTACGAATGGCGAGGTAATAGTTTTCACATAATTTGTTGGGCCAGAACACAAACGGCCTTGAGAAATGTTTAAATGGATCGGTAACACACATGCAAACATAACAAATAAATTTAAAATAAACCTATTAAAAACACCAATTAAACCCTACCAAATATGAGAAAAAAGAGAATTAAATATAAAATGATAAACATAAAAATAAATTAAAATGATAACAAAATGCAACAAGATCCGCACGATACAAACACAAACATAACAAGAAAACCTAACAAATTCGACCGAAAATTAATAAATCAATAAAAGTTCATGAAAATGAAACTTAAATCAAAAAATTTGAATTAGTAATAATTCAATAAAAATTCTAAATAAAAAATTATTAAAATAAATTGAAGAATAATAAAATTAAAGATTAGAATACACTAGAAAATAACAAGGTCGAATTTTGTTTTACTACATCAAAGTTAACACGCGAGGTTAGGGACAGAAAATAGGTATAAATACCGATTCATTTTCACATTAAATTTAACCATTTTTTAAAACCATTTTATCCAATTTTGGAAACGAAATCTAGTTATTTTAAAAAACTATTTTTGTTCAAAAATCTTGATTTTGAAGACGATTTTTAGGTGAGAAGTAGTTCTATTTGGAACTCTCTCTCCACGTCACCTCCTTGCAACCTCGGTAGAGATCTGCTTGGACGTCGGCGTGGGGAGAGAGGTATTTATTTTATTATGAAAATGTTATTTATGGAATGGAATTGTATGGTAACTTTATGTTCTATTTGTTTATACGTTAATAAATATCTA
Source organism: Schmidtea mediterranea (assembly GCA_022537955.1). Taxonomy (NCBI): domain Eukaryota; kingdom Metazoa; phylum Platyhelminthes; order Tricladida; family Dugesiidae; genus Schmidtea; species Schmidtea mediterranea. The sequence continues at coordinate 12,318,153 of CM039682.1, read as the reverse complement.
TAATATTCATAAATTGTTTTATATATCTAATAAACTAAATTAAACTGTCGAAATTTTTCCGGCCCACAGCCAACACATATTGCAAGTTAGTAAAATATACACAGTGCAGATTCGTGTAAGTGCGTGGAAAATCGCCAATGATATGTACCCGTGAAGACCCAGCGTGCGGAACGCAGGGGTCGTAACGTCAATATTATCCTGTATAGAAGAAACGAGAAATTTTCTGGCTGCTTCCTCGTTTCTCATTTCTGTAAAATCAACCTAAAATATTCTACACACGGCTCAAAATCATCACACCGAGTAGTCCAGTGGGCACTCATTAAATATAATATAAACACAATGTGCGCCTAAGGCTTATTAAAGGGTAAGGGTACGGGGAATAAATTAATATAAATTTTTGATACATTAATACGAAATCGTTGTTATAAAGAAAAATAAAATCGTTGTGAATAAGAAATCGTTGATAAATTAAACTTATTAATGAAATAAATTGATTGAACCCTAAAGTAGTAGACTTACGATCAGAATCACATGAATAATTCTAAAACCTTAACAATGTAAAACATTAAAGTCAAGTCCGACACAATGCAGCTATTTTTCAACTAATAATTAATATGAACCTAAAGGAAAGAGAAATCATAATTTACTTAAATGATTGAAGGAAAACCAAATTAATGCCTAGTTTAGGATAATTACACTATCACCCAATAACTTCCGTACCATAACCTAACCCAAGTCAAAGTATGAATAACCCATTTTCTGAGCAATTTCGTAAAATAATAGAATTTACCAAAATAATTAAACGTCATTGAATCCAATCAAGTAGAGGAAAGCAACGAAAATTTATTCCAACAAATATTGAAACGATTATTCCAGCATTTGCTAAAGAGTAACTCCCGAACTCCTATAATAACAGTAAACTCGTGCGAAATTAAATTAATTAAAATACTAGCCTTGGTAGAATCTATTGAACCGATACAACTAGAACCATTTTCGGCAGGCCAAATAGAAAATTACAATAAAGACTAAAAGGAGTTGTTAACGTCAAATAAATATGATATATAAAACAGAGAACTTACTAAATCATGTGAATGCGATGAAACGTCGAACTGTCGACATTCGACGAAAATCAATAATCGAAGAGGTCACTGAATTGACACTTCCGGCAGGATATGTTATCCATCCACGAATAACACTCTTATATCAACAACCATCATGCGACATTCAATTGATCCAAATATTTCTAGAATTACCTGAGAAAAATCGATTGGAAATTTATGGAATTTTCGCTAGCTTCGAACGAGTTGACGACAAAATCGAGAATGCAATCAAGTGGAGAAGGGTCAGGGGAATTGGCCCCTGCATCTACTGCTATCAACTCCACGATTTCCCTCGCAGATCGCTGGAGATGGGCTTGGGCCCAACACCGCCAAGAACGATGTCCGGATTTCCCGCCGTCGAAGTTCCTCGACCGGGATAATCTGGGAAGAGGGATGTCTACTCAATGGATCCCGTCGGAAGAAATTTATCAACAGGCCCGGCAGCAACTGGAGAGCCTAGTGTCGCAACAATGTGACCTAAATTGGCAGGTGACCCGAGGTCGTCAGCATCTAGCAAATGTGGAAGAAGATTTGCGGACGGGTCGGATTGCTGACTCATACTGGCATCCTTGCCAGATCTCCCTGAACCAGATCCCACCGAACAATGCAGCCCGGACCCGCAACACTAGAAGACCAACGATGGCAATCGCGGGCTACACACCCGAAGAGTGGGTGGCGAGCCGATTCCCCTGAAGAAGCTCCAATCATCCTTTCTCTTGATTTGTGACGATTCGAATTCATCTTATTATTTGTTATTAATGATTAAGAATTTCAGTAGTAACTTGTGATTTTAGTGTTATTCGCTCATTAATGTTTAAGATAAAAGTTTGTGAATTATGGTTATTTATTTTCTACCCGACGAGAAAATTCTTTTTCTTACGAATTTTGTTTAACGTAACGCTAATATGGCGCAATCACACCCCGATCATGAATTACCATACTTATCTTTATTTTATATTAGCCATGGAACCTACTCAAGTGCTGCAACAGGAACTATCCCAAACACAGCAGGACAACCAGTCACTCTACAGACAAATCATCCAACTCACGAAGGAGGTGCAGCAAATAAAATCTACCTGGGTGGACCCAGCTTACCCGCTTGTCTTTGCCCCATCCCAGTTGCCCTACCAGAACCAAATCCATAATTCTACTCCGGCCAAGGACTCTTCAACCGTCCCATCCAGCAATCGCCGACCGGGACGCAAAGAGCGTGCCCGCCGTAAAGCCGCACAGTTATTAGACAAAACAATTCTAATTGACTGATTCTGACGGATGAATTATTATATGTCGTTTTTGTAATTGTGATTAAATCAAATAGTATGTTTTCGATATAATTATAAATGAAGGGATCATCGGAAGGTCGTGAATACTCACATTGTGTCGTCAGAAAGATAGTGTTCTCCTCTTACTAGTCAGCATGAGTTTTGAATTTCCACACGAGGGACAGAATAAAGCGAGCATAGGTCTTCTAACAACAGCTCGTTGAACCCGAGGGTTGTCCGAGCAATTACAGTATCAGCAGTAATGCTCACTTATCGCGGACAATCCACCCACTCGAACACATTTCCAACGTTGCCTAGCAACGGGTGCCGAGTGGTAGTCGAAGGATTTTGTATGGCGTTACTGGGGCAACCACAGGACAATTTAAAAAAATAACGAAACCCTGTAACCCACCATATTTAAAAAATTTACTTTTAGCAACGTATAAAGGTTAGTTGCTTTTTGATTTTTAATATACAAGGAAATATGTGTGTCAAATGCTTGCTTCAATCTAAAGCCATTAGGACAATGTAGTCGCATGAGAATTCATTAACTTATCCAAATCAAAAACAGCTGTATAGTAAAATTATCACTGTCCTCCAAAAGAAGTAAATAAATAGGTGTACCGTCAGTAGCCTTGGAGCGGTGAATTATATCTAAATATGGGTGATGGGGATATAATTAATATCATCATTTTGATTGATTTAGATGGTTTTACTTTATAAGATAAAACATTTATTAAGAGCATTAAGTCCTTATTCTTTCTCTCGAACTTTGGAATATGACAGAGTCCCGTAGGGCAATCATCAATGGAATTTAAATTTAATTCATCCAAATAATTCTCATAAGTAACTCCATTTCTTCATTTCTATATTTCTCCATTTCATCATGACATTTTACTGTATGGCATATTGAAAAGGTGCAATACTTCGGATATAATGGACCTGATAAAAAATGTAAATTATTTAAACTTTAAATCTCTTATATTTATCATTTATTAAAATTTAATTCTTGAAACTAAATATCGGTAAATGATAAATATTAAATGTTTATTTATATTCATCAAATATTATAAGTTATTCTAAAGGAAATACATGGTCTGTATGAAAAGGAATATAAGTCCAAAGAAAACAAACAAACTTATGATTCTTAGACAGAGCAGAAACTGCTTTGAACAAATTGTAGTAGATATCGCGTACATTGATAAATCAGAAACTAACAAAAAATATGCAGTTGTTATCATTGACAGATTTAGCAAACTGGTGAGTCTAACTGCAGTACCTAGGATGATCAATATATATTTAAAGTCATATTGCATAATTGGATATATAGATTTGGTAAACCAATCACTATTTTAACTGATAGAGGTAGAAACTTTGAAAGTGCTTATATGAAGAAAAATATAGCAGAATTAAACATTAAGCAAGAGTTTGCCTCACCATTTCAGCATAAATCAAATGGAAAGGCCAAACGTATAATACGAACAGTGAGAAATATGATCACAACATTTTTAAAAAGTAAATCTGAAGAAATTGGTTTGAACTTGCTATTTGAATAATGCTACTCAGCAAAATTCCACTGAATTGTCACCGTTTGAAATAGTGCATGGAAGAAAAATTAATACCCATCCTAAATTTAATGTCCAATAACAAATAAATCAGATTTGATTGATAAAGCTAGGATAAATTTAGATAAAGCATCAATAAAATTGAGTCAGTTTGAAAGTCAAAAACGGGTGTCAAGAGATTTTAAAGAGGGAGAGTGGGTTTTAGTTTGAATAGAACCACACAAAAGACAGAAAAATGATTTTCAGTATGAAAGACTTTTTCAAATAATCAGATTCATACCTCCTAATCAGGTTGAGCTCCAGTGTTATAACGGGATAAGAACAATTTATACCGTAAGCAGAATCGAGTGATTAAAAAAGTGGACAAAACCTTAAAGGGGGTGAAGATACGATATTTATAAATATCTGTTGCTAAATAATAAATGGGTATTATGAATTTCGATAAGTATTGTTGGGCCAGAACATGAACGGCCTTGTAAATGTTTAATGAATCGGTAACACACATGCAGATTTAAAATCGAACCTATTAAAACACCAATTAACCCTATCAAAATGCGAGAAAGAAAAACAATTAAATATAAAATTATAAACACCAAAATAAATTAAAATGATAACAAAGTGCAACAAGATCCGCACGAGATAAACATAAACATAACACGAAAACCCAACAATTTGACCGAATTTGACAATTTATATAAAAATGCGAAATTTCATAAAAAAGAAATGAAAATCAAATAATTTGAATTAGAAATAATTCAATTGAAAATTCAAAAGAAAAATTGGCAAATAAAATCTCAAAATAATAAAATTAAAGATTCGAATATACCGGAAAATTCCAAGGTCAAATTTTGTTTTACTAAATCAAAAAGAACACGCAAGGTTAGGGTCGTACAATAGGTATATATACCGATTCATTTTCACATAATTTTAATCGAATTTTGAATCGAAATCATCGTTTTAACCAGTTTGGAAATCTTAAAGCATTTTTACACAATTTTAATCAGTTTTTCATAAACTTGAAAACAGTTTAGAATCGTTGAATCATTTTACGAATCGTTTTTTCAAATCTTGAAACCAATACAGAATTACGATGTAAGTGGGAGTGTTGTTAAGAACTCTCTCCATGTCGCATCCTCGCAACCTCAATTGAGCTCTGCTTGGGTGTCGGCGTGGGGAGAGCGGTGTATTATGATGATATTTATGATGAATGTATCGGGTAAATTATATTTTAATAAAATATTTAAATAGCATCAAAATTTTGTTTTATATTGTCGAAATTTTGCCGGCCCACAGCCGAAACACACTACAAGATATTAAAATCCGACACACAATTCGTAATCGTGTAAGTGCGTGGAATATCGCCAATGATTCGTGCCCGTGAAGGCTCCAGAGTGAGGAACGCAGGAGCTGGAACGTCAATATTATTCCGTATAAGAGAAAAGGGAGAAAGTGAAATGGTTTTTGGCTATCTCGTTGACTCCTAATTCCTATAAATTTGACCTAAATTATATTCACATACGGCTCAAAATTATCACACGAGTAGTCCAGTGGGCACTCATTAATTATAATATGAACACATTGCGCCTAAGGTCAATTCAAGGGAAGGTTACGGGGAAATAGAAAAATGAAATCGTTGTTATGAGCTTAAAATACGTATTGTAACAAAAATTAAATGAAATATAGTTTTAAATTTAAAGATGTTGTTTCACACCAAACCCAATAAGCAATTGTTATAAACCCTCGCAGTTATAAACTTTTAATATCCTGTTGAGAGTCAATAAGATTGGTTGAGTAAAGAATAAAATAATACATTTGCTATAAACCTCTAACATCACGTTGAGAATAAAAGTAGATTTCCTGAGTAAAAATGAATTAATATCGTTATTATAGAGTCCTAACGTCACACTGAGAGTCGATAACACGACGCGACAAAAGTAAATTAATGTAGTTACGGTACCCTTTTAATATTATATTGAGAGTCAATAATGTTACCTCAATAAACGTAAATTAATGCGATTATTCTAAACGTCTAATGCCGTGTTGAGAGTCAGTAAAAATTACTTGAGAGAAAAAGGTAAAATCGTACAGATATTATAATACAATGTGTTGAAGCTAATAAACATTTCTTGAATCAAATACGGTAGTTATTGTGACTTCAAAGGTAAAGTTTTAGGAGGGAAAGGTAAAAGGAAATTAATTTCTACAGACTCTCAATATAGTGTTACGAAAAACTTCAGTAAAAATAATATGATTTAGATTCAACGAAAACTATTTGCGAGGAGAACTGATTGATGTAAATACGACAGCTTCCCTAAATGCTATAAAATCCATAAAATTTTATAATAATAATGAATGACTGAGGTGAAATTTAAAAAATTTCTCCGATGTAACGTATACATTTGTTTTATTATCATTTTAAAAATTTTCCAAATAAATATTATGATCGTAAAAGTCTTACTATAGCATGAGTAACAAATAAACTCAACCCGTGATCATGACAACCACAAATGCATCACGACACCCAAATCCAATAACATGGTGGGTTTCTGGGTGTTGATATTTTGAAACTATATGGTTGTTACCCAGACAACCCAATACAAATATCTTTTGCTTACCACTCGGAACCCGTTGCTAGGCAACGTTGGAAAAGTGTTCGAGTGGGTAGATCGTTCGCAAAAAGTGAGCTCTATTACTAATGCTATAATTGACCGAACGATCCATGGGTCCAACGACCTGCCGATAGAAGGCCTGTGCTCGATTTCGATTTTTAGGTCCCATTATTCTCCTATCTCTTTCAAATGTTAACCTATACTCTCATATCATTTATTGTTAGGTCCATTCCCATAGTCCTTCTTATCGTCGTCCGTGTTGATGATTATTCTTTGGCCTGTACAACCTTTGTTATGTTAAATATTCACACAGTATCTCTCTCACTCTTATCCCTATTATAACCACAATGTTCCCTATTACGTATTATTGCTTGCCTTATCATTGATACTATTATATGTATTACCTTTATTAATTGTTACTACTATTACCTTTATTATTATTTTTATTACTATATAATTACCATTACATTTTTTATATTAATACTATTATCATTATTACTATTATTATTATCATTATTATTACTATTATTATTATCCTAATTATGATCATTATTATTATTATTATTATTATTATTATTATTATTATTATTATTATTATTATAATAATTATCATTATCCTTACTATTATCATTATTATTATCAAGTTTTTACTAGGGATCCTTCATTATTCCTCCGCTTTATAAAATATTTTTCTTGTATAAAAATTTAGCTGTAATCCATCTGTATTTTTCCGGTTTTCGATAAAGTATTTTCATCGATTCGGAAAATTTGAGCAGCGTTCCGCTCTTACTTTACGGTTTATAAGAATATTATACTAACAATCGAACGACAATTCGCTTTTGATTGACTATTTTCTATAAGTATTTTAATCATTTCGGAAAATTTGAGCAGCGTTCCGCCCTTATTTTACAGTTTTTATGATAAATGTTTTAACTATTTCCAAAAATTTGCGCAGCGTTCTGCATATATTTTCCGTCTCAATTCAACATAATTTATTTAATTCTTATTTAAAAACATTATTTTTCATGATTTTGGTCGTTCGGATTAATCTTTTTCCGATGGCTATTCATTTTAACTGTTGCAACGATTTCGCAATTTTCCCCACTACACATTCCATCTCTTTGTCCTTAAGATCTATGTATGTTCATTTCATAATTAATGAGTGCCCACTGGACTACTCGGTGTTAGATATTTTGAGCCGATTGTTGTTAAAAATTTATGTCAATTTTATAGGAAACGGATGATGAAGGAGCAGCCAAAGGACTACTCCTTTACCTTCCAATTTCCCCTATATACGGATATTATTGACGTTCCAGCTCCTGCGTTCCTCACGCTGGAGCCTTAACGGGCACAAACTATTGGCGGACTTACACCGCACTTACACAGTTCGATAGTGTGTTTTATTTTATTAACTTGTAGTATGTTTTGGCTGTGGGCCACAAAATAAAATAAATTAAAAATTAAATGTTACCATCTAAATTCGATAAAAGTTTCGAGGCATAAATATATATTCTCATATAAATTCTTCATTCATATCATAAAATTCCATAAAGATTCTCCATATAAACTCGGAAAGTAATACCACAAATCGACAACAGTAATTTAAAATCAATTTAACCAGCTACAGCTAACGGTAAAATTAAATTTTCTCTCTGCATACAGCTTGTTAATTTTGTTCTGATCTTGTCTGGTCAATTTGGCTGTACACAGTCTGTCAATTTGGTTGAAATTTGGTTGTCAATTTTGTGCTGAAAATTTGTGAAAACACATCAGTATATATACCTACAATTCGACCTCAACCTTGCGTGTTATTTTTATTGCAATTAAACAAAATTCGACCTTGAAATTATTTGTGTTATCTAGATTAAATTTTTATTTATTTCTTAATTTAAATTGGTAATTTATTTTTAACATTTTTAATTAAATTTATTCAGTCAAAAATATTTTATTTTTATTCATTTAATTCATTAATTTTTATTTTTATATAAATGGTCATTTTACGGTCGAATTTTCTTGTTATTATGTTAATTTTTATGTAAATTTCGTGCGGTTCTTGATGCATTTTGTATTTATTTTATTTTACTTTTATGTTTTTTGATTTTATATTTATTTATTTTCTCTCAGATTTTAAAGTGTTTAGTTGGTGTTGTATATTGTATTTTAAGTTATCTTGGTGCTGGGTTTTCGTGCTGTATTACTGATGCATTTAAACAATTCTCAAGGCTATTTGTGTGCTGACCCAAAAAACAAATCAAAATTTTATTCAGCTAAACGAAATAAAATAAATCTTCAATCGACAATTCTTCCGAGACCTAGAGAGGGTGGCTAGAAAGGGAATGAACTGAATCCCGTTGTTGGAGAATAACACCTACAAAGAAATCCAAATAATACCTTAATACATCATCATATCCATACCTACGATTACCATTTTTCCAGCGAAAACAATCTGTCGACCAAGGCGAACGAACTTGAAATCAAAGAAAAACATAATATAACTTCATAAATCCAGTGTCGCAGACAAATTGAAACAACTACTAAATACCTTGACGTGACATATAACTTTAAGAAAATTAATAAGCCCCACGTAGGACAATGCGCAAATGCATTAAAGACACACACCAAATGCAGTGACACACACACAGGCAGGCAGAGGATTGAAGTCGAGACACCAGTCGGAGTGATATTAACCAAACCCACACACCCAAATAACATACCGTCCATATAAATGTCATAATCATTCCGACATGCATCATTATTTCAACCAAATCTACAAAATGTATCACCGCTCAAACCAATCTGGCCGAAAGTCCTCCGCAAGGCCCCCAAAAGGAGGTACCTCTCCGGGATCCAGCTTGGACATCCAAAGTAAATTAAATTTTTTGTTATTAATTTTCTTCATATATGAAATAGAAATAGGTGGAAAGTTTACAGCTATCCAAAGAATCAAGAAAATATTTTTATTTATTAACCTTTTGATTTTGATATTTAACAAAATAAATGCAATTTTGACGAATTATTTAAATAATCAATGAAAGAGTGAAAGGTCCCCCATGATGAATTTTATTTTATAATAATATGAGAATTGGAATATAATAAAATTTATAATATTATATATATTTAGATATAATTTAACATTTTAAATAAATTTTGTAATTGGTGGGTTACAGGGTTTCGTTATTTGTTTAAATCGTCTTATTTGTTGCCCCAGTAACACCATACAAAATGTTTTCTAGTTACCACCCGGCACCCGTTGCTAGGCAACGTTGGAAATGTGTTCGAGTGGGTGGATTGTCCGCAAAAAGTGAGCACTATTAATAATACTGTAATTGCTCGGACAACCCTCGGGTTCAACGAGCTGTCGATGGAAGACCTATGCTCGCTTTACTCTGTCCCTTGTGTAAGAAAATTCAAAAATCAGATCTATATTGACCGGTAGAGATAGAACGATGGTTCGAGGATGCGGTGCGAGTACTCATGATGATGATCTCATGTAAATCATATCTTGTAGTCTGTTACTTCGGGTTTGGTTAATGATAAATACAGATTTATTTACTCGAATAAGGAAAAAAAAATCAAAAGCGTGTACAATATCAGTGAGTTAATATGATTGGCTTGACGGTCGTGCGGCTCTGCGTCGGGCACGCTCCTTGCGTCCCGGCCGACGACTACTTGGTGGAACGGTCGAAGGATTTGTAGTTTGCGCGACATTGTTGAGGGGATCTCGGTGTGGCAATTGTGACGGGGCGAAGATAAGCGGATACGTTACCGCTTCCCCTTCACGGCAGGCTGCCAAGGCGACTTCTAGTCCCCTGATTTGTGTGCGGAGGCTCTGGTTGAGTTGTCGCTCCTCCGCCCAACCCTTTTGAGCGGCAGTGAGCCTGAGATAGAGAGCCTTCGTCTTTTTCGGGTCCGACCAGGTTGACTTGATTTGCTGAGCTTCTCGAGTTGTTTGAACTATCTGGTCGAGGAGATTCGCGTTCGTACGTCTAGCATGGTCTAATTCGGTTTGTAATAGTTGAGTAGTTGTCATCGCTACAATAAAAATCTTTTAATTTCTTTATTGACTTAAATAAATCGAAATTCTGATTACCACAAAACATAGTTACAAGAATGAGTTTACACACGAAGAAAATTAAAACGAACGACATTTGTTAAATTTTAAATTTCCATAAAACTAATGATACAAATTATTGTCTATGTCCTTTGTCCGAGGAATCAGAGTTCTTCAAAGAATTTCCTAACCCCTTCCTCCGGGGAGTAGCCTGGGATAATAGCTACTGGTCGCCTGGTATTGCGGATCGGTCGAGTTGGATAGGTCTCCGCGATGCGTTCGACGAAGATGTCTTCTTCGACATTGGCAAGGTACATCCGGGCTTTGACCACGTTCAGATCAACCTGTTCTTGTATCTCTTCTCAACGGGCGAGGAGGTTCCGCGCGTGGTCTCGGATTTCCTCGGCGGGGTATTGCTGGCAGACCCGCTCGTTCATACTGCGGGGGTCGTTTTCCAAGCCCAGTATCTGCCAGGTGGTCAGACGTGGTCTTTTGGATTGAGGTTCCTCGGGGGTTGTTGTCGGTCGTGCTCTCTTCCAAGCCCGACGCCATTCGTTTGCCACATGGGCGGGTATCCATTCGAGAGGCATTGGCTCTTCTAAAATATCATTACAGTTAGGTGATTGGACATAATGTAATCTAAAGATAAATTATATTAATCGTAACTGGGCGTATTAAAGTCAAAATGATATTCGTCATTGAATAATTACTGTGGATGAACAATCTATACCGCTCCTATGGCGTAACGAGAGGTTGAATACAAATATCAATCTATATGTGCCCTGCACACGTGTCTATAGGCCTCTCCAAGTCATCGGTGGCAATTTAATACCTGTCTGCTTAGGGTTCACGAGGAAACAAAAGTTTATTTGTCGGTCTGGAGTTTAGGCAAAGGAAACGTGGATTTGTTTTAAAATTTATACTATGAGTACCAAATCCATTGATATTTATATAATGAAAATTCCTGATTTCTAATTTGATGAGATAAAGTAGACGTTAATGTTCGTGGAAACCGGAATGATTATCGCAGGTTATCTAGTAGATTATCGCAACTTGCGGATTGAAACCTAACAATAGAATTTTTCCGTAATACTTAACAACCTTTAGTCTAAGCGGTGTCCACGATTATTGATTTATGGCTCATAAGGTGATGATAATTCTTGCTGTAATGCATGATCTTTAAGTCTAATGTTCTTAAATACTCCGGATTATTTATTTTGAGGTTCGTGGGGAACCAAAATTAATCATTGGTTTAAGACTTGTGGATTCTGGTACCTGAATGTTCATGAATACTATAGGTTGCATTTTCAAATATCTAATTTTTACTTATGTATGAATTTATGAAAAATTTGCAATGGCCACTCCCCTTTCATCAAAGATAAAAATAATTTAAATGAAATTCTACAAGTTACCTTGGTTTGGCGGATTTGATTCCCCTGGAAATTTTTCTCCTATTGTTCGATCCATATTCCGACGATGACTATAATTTAGAAATCGATAATTGTCTATATGTAATTCCAACTATACTAATTACGACAGATGCGTGGGCTTCCGCTGTTATGCCACACATTCGTACGAAAATTATTTATGTCAATGCAATGTCGAAGATCAAGATAACTGATGAATTAGGTTTTACGATTTCCGGTGGTCATGGTCATGATCGATTTTTCAGGTTTTAATTTTGATTTGTTTATAATTGATATTTTCATTTCGTTTAGTATACTGCCGATTTTTCTTAATTTTTCTGCGTTGAGGAATTTGGGTAGGTTCGTCTTATTTGGTTGAGTCGTTATTAATTTATTTAAGGGAATTTAGTGGTTGGTTCAACCTGGATTTAGTGTCTTGTGGATTTACCTATGCTTATTTCGTTTGGGAGGTTTGTCAATCCGGACGTTATTTGAATCAGATTTTCGTATTCATGCTTGGGAATTAATTATCAATTTTAGTTTTTCGAGGAGGTTGGTGATTCAATTACTCTACATGATTTTTACTGAAATATTAGGGATGCTTTGTAACTCTATCCTTGACTTTTGGAGATTATCAGTTTGCTCGAGGGTTTTTTTCGTGATTTGAGGCATTTTTATTATCTTTATACTGATGGATTTCCACAATGGGTCCAATTATTAATCGGGCTGTCCGCCGAAAAATATAGTTACATTGCGCTTGCTATAATTGGAGAACGTATTTTAATCTAAAGTTTGATCAAAGTCGCTATCATAGATTCGGGGCAAATCAGTGGTAAACTTACTGTTATGTATTTAATTGTTTTATGAAAAATTTGTAATATCAATATAAATTTATGGTCTTTCCTTTTAATTTTTCATCGATTTTAGATTTATCGCGCAATAGTCACGTCGAGTCTCGGGTTTAGGATTAATTTTAGTGTTTGATCAGTAGTTCATACCCTAGTGAATAATAACTAAAATATTATAGACACGTTAAATTTATAAATGTATATTACCGATTTTAATTTATTTCACAACAACGAATTAATGTATTCATATCAACGATTTCAGGTTAATTTATTCCCCGTACCCTTTCCCTTTAATAAGCCTTAGACGCATTTTATGTTTATATTACAGTTAATGAGTGCCCACTGGACTACTCGGTGTGATGATTTTGAGCCGTGTGTAAAATATTTTAGGTCGAATTTACAGAAATAAGAAACGAGGAAGCAGCCAAAAGACTTCTTCCTTATTTCTCTTTTCTTCTATATGGGATAGTATTGACGTTCCAACTCCTGCGTTCCGCACTCTGGGTCTTCATGGGCACAAATCATTGGCAAGTTTCCACGCACTTACACGAATCTGAGTTATGTGTTGATTTTTCTGACTTGCGGTGTGTTTTGGCTGTGGGCCGGAAAAATTTCGACAGATTAATTTTATTAAGTGCATAAAAACAATTTAAACATTATAAATATTTATTGATGTATATTAAAAGTAAAATACAAAGTTACCATATCAATCCATTCCAATAAAAATTTTCATAATAAAATAGATACCTCTCCCCCCACGCCGACGTCCAAGCAGAGCTCTACCGAGGTTGCGAGGACGTGACGTGGAGAGATAGTTCCAAATAAAACTACTTCTCACCTAAAAATAGCTTTCAAAGAATTTAAAATTTTAAAACAAAAATGGTTTTCGGTTCAAAAATGGTTTAAAAACTGGTTTGAAAAAACGGTTTTAAAAATGGTTAAATTTTATGTGAAAATGCATCGGTATTTATACCTATTTTCTGTCCCTAACCTCGCATGTTAATTTTGATGTAGTAAAACAAAATTCGACCTTGTTATTTTCTAGTGTATTCTAATCTTTATTTTTTTATTATTTTTTAATTTATTTTAATAATTTTTTATTTAGAATTTTTATTGAATTATTTCTAATTCAAATTCTTTGATTTAAATTTCATTTTCATGAACTTTTATTAATTTATCAAATTTCGGTCGAATTTGTTGGGTTTTCATGTTATGTTTGTGTTTGTATCGTGCGGATCTTGTTGCATTTTGTTATTATTTTAATTTATTTTTATGTTTATTATTTTATATTTAATTCTCTTTTTTCTCATATTTGGTAGGGTTTAATTTGTGTTTTAATAGGTTTATTTTAAATTTGCGTGTTATGTTTGCATGTGTGTTACCGATCCATTTAAACATTTTCCAAGGCCGTATGTTTTCTGGCCCAACATAATTATATTGTTATAGTATTTCTAACTGAATATTTTCTCTTTTCAAATTTTAAGGATCTAGCACATAAATATCAAAGATTTATTAGGGGAATTTGGGACTGTTTCGAGTTGTGATAAATAAACGGGTTTTTTCGACAATATGATGTGTCATTCCCAATTGGGTTAATAATATTATGAGTTGGCGACAACTAAAATATTGGGTTTGTTTTATAAATTATACAGTGGTATAAAAATTAACAAGAGTCCAATCTAATTGTTGGAAGTTGATTTTGGATGATTCTGGTGACCAAAGGCTCCTTATCCTAAGTTGATCTAGTAGATATTATACACCATGTCACATTAATGATTAAGTACTGATATTCGTATTCGGGGAAATAGTAGGAAACTTATAACAATCGTCAGGTATTGAACGTTTTCTTTTTATAATTAAACAAACGCTAGAGAGTCTGTAAAGCAGTGAAACCAACATCAAAGTATGTTCTTTGTTAAAATGATAATATTCCTTCAGTTTTCAAACCTTGGTTTTTTATTATTTTTACCAAGTTAAATGCGTAGTGTTAAGTTGAAACCGCTTACAATTATCTAAATATGCCTTTAGAAATCACAGTAATGTAAGAGTATATTTTTTTTAATTTATGTGGGAAGAAATTGAAGGGATGTTCGATTATTTGGAGTTCCTACTTATTTGTTTAATTTTAATTATAATGATCTTGGAGATCTTAATGCAAGATGCCGTATCGTTTCAAGATTTTAAAAATGTTGAATACAAAGAATTACTTAAAAAACAAGAATAATAGAAGATTTTTCATACAAAAATTATAGAAGATCTAAATATTATTTTTTTTAAAATCACCCTTACCCTAAATAATGGTCTCCGAACACCTTATAGTACTTTATAGCTTCAGAGAAATGAGAGTTGATTGCGTTACACAACATCCTCGCCATGGAGAGTGACAATCCCCTAGCCGAAACGACAACACCACCGGGCGGAACGACATTGATGAAAAAATGACTAAAAGCACACATCGCTTCTTGTACATCAACCCGTCATCACGCTCCGAAGGAAATACGGAGAAATAAAATTCTTAGAATAACCCATGGAACATCTAAATAGGCTAAATGACGCGCAACTAAGTAGCTACCGAACAGTCGGATGACCCAGAAAATTTGGATGATTAATGTTTATTGGAGTTTATTTAGATGAATCGAGAGTCACTATCCGATTTCCTGCGCATGCCGCTGATCGTTGGCGACAGGCCATGTGGGATGCGGGCTTTACCGTATCCCAGGTGAGAGATTCTAAATCGGGCACTCTACGGCAAATGGAAGATGTCGAGCTACCGTTCGTAGCGATAAAACGAGAACCAGACCGCAATCCGGCCCGGGAAATTCGCGGACATGCTGAGTTCCTCTTCGCTCATCTCGAGGAGCATCAGCGCCAGACCGGCCTCCAAGTAGCCAGGGCCAGGCTATACCTCGCTAATGTGAATGAAGATATAGCAGCCGGCAGGATCACCTGCACGGACGATTACACCCTGCCACACAACTCCTTCGACCTAGACGACAAACGATTGAACGTCAGAGCGGAGCCCTTGGGTGCAGTTCTCCCGCAGAGGCCTCTATAGGAAAATACGAAGGGACGAGGAAACGGCTGAGAAACATCAGGAGCATCCTTATCCTCGGACAGGCGTGAGGTATAATCCTTTTCGGCATCATAGAAGGACTGAGAATAACAATCTTCGACGTTAATACATATTAGAACCTACTTTTAGTTTAATAAAATGATTGTCTTAGCCAATTTTTCTGTGCTTGTTCAACTCATAGTATCAATAAAATCATACTTGGCGAGCCAAAATCATTAGTGATTATAACCCATTATTTACACTGAATCAGAGTAATATTACATAGTAAATTTATTTTACAGATATGGAGCCAATAAGGACACTACAACGTTTATTAGACTACGCACGGAGAGCTGACGAAAATCTCCGGGCTCAGCTACTAAAGCTGTCCAATGAAACGCAACGAATTCGAGCCACGTGGATAGAACCGGTCAAGGTGAAAGCACTTTATCAAAGGCTGACCGCCGCGAAAAAGGGTTGGTCAGAAGAAAAACAATTAAATCAAAGCCTGAGGACTCAGATAAAGGGGCTAGAGGTGTCAGTGCCAGCCTGCCAAGAAGGAGCGGCAGTGGCATATCCCCTCGTCTTCGCTCCTGTTCAACTGGCGTACAGAGAGGCAACAGCAGGCCCGAAGATCACTCCGAAGTCTAACGGCTACCGGCCCGAGCGTAAAGAACGAGCTAAGCGCCGAGCCGCTAAACATCAAACAGCACGTATTTGACATACCGAAAGATGTTGTTTCGTTTATGAAATATATGTTTGTTGTTGCTTAAACGTCATATAGAGGATCTGATAAGGATTAGGACGCATGAAGTAGTATGAGAACATTAGAATACGTGAATGAGAAGTTTACATGGAGATCATGATAACGAATGATGAAATTTACGGTGTAAGGGAACATAAAAAATTGAAATCGATCACAGACTTTCTATCAGCAGATCGCTGAACCCATGGATCGTTTGGTAAATTACAGTATTAGCAATAATGCTCACTTCTTGCGGACGATCCAACCGCTCGAACACAGTTCCAACGTTGCCTAGCAGTGGGTGCCGAGTGGTAATCGAAGCACATTTATATGAGGTTTTCTGGGTAACAACGATATAGTTTTGAACAAACATCAACACCCAGTAACCCACCAGTATTATATAAAACCTACAATTGTCACCAAACTGAAATTCGTCAAAAGATTAATTTTTCTAAGTTTGATTCTTTCCGAATACGAGCAATAATCAAAAAGATTTTTCCCAAAAAATTTCATCGAAATTGTTCAATATCAAGTTTCATTCACAAAATTCATCGTAATGTTTCTAGACCAGTTAATAGAATTTTCGCCAATCGATGTTGTTGGATCAGCGATCAAAACTTTCAATTTACCTGGACAAATATTAAGTGCCGTGAGCGTTTTCTTAAATTAAAATCTATCATAACAGGTTATGGTTAGGAGTTACAAAAATTGTTTGTATTAAATATTGTTTTCAATAACTTATATTTAAATTTATACATGTAGATCGCCAAAATGTTAGGAGATAACAATCGGTTTTGGCTATAGGTTTGATAACCCAAGATATAAAGAGCAATTAAAACCGAAATTCTTATTAGAATACCGGAAATATTTTTCCTATAGTACTTGCGACATCCAGTATAAAACGAAACTTTTCTCAGTAAATAGAATGAAACTATCGAGATGTGAGATAATATTAAATGTAGTTAATCTTTCAATTGGTAGTCTAGAACCAGAAAATGAGAACTACAATTAAATAATTATGAAATCAAAACCCAAAAAATAAAATATGGATAAAACATGAAATACATCTATATATAAAAGAAATATATTCAAATAAAACGAAATTTATCACATTAATACTTAACCTGGGCCCGGTTGAGCAATAAATGAGAACTAACTAGATCATTTGTTTGCAGAGCAGCCATAAGGCTCAATTCTGCACAGAGCACAGTTGCACAGATAATTCTAGAGAAGTGCTCGCTAGAATTATCTTTGTGCAAATCAATAAGATTCAAACAAGCTCTCTGTTCCTCTAGTTTTGTACCTCCCCCGATTGTTCCTACTTCCAAGCTTGGCATTGTACAAGTGATTAACAGATCTTGCTTGCATGGATCAGATGCGGAAGGAAGAGCCTCAATTTCAGTGATGCATGAACTTGATTCAACAACCTTTTTTCATAGAGATTTTGTTAATGAGATTTATCAATAAAGAAAAATCAATTCGTTCCGTAACTTTGATCAATACATTTTATTAATTTTTAAATATCTAAAAACTGTTACTTTGAAATTAATATTTCAATTATAAATTCCGTTTTTCGATGTTTTCCTTCTACATTCTTTATAACTTCCGGTGATCGATTATCATTTTCCGAATTTATAACAAATCGCCTCTCACACTCATGAAAAGGGGAATGTGATAAAGCACTGGAATCTTTTCTATAAGATAAAATAAATAAATCGTCTACTTGTATTAATTCAGTAAATTGCTGATAAATTAGTCGATAAAAGAAACTTTGAATAAATTTTTTAAGAATCCTAAGGATTTGTTTTTGATAATCTCATTTGAAGTGTCATTTTGAAGGTTATATATATTGTAAGCAATAGTTGCGTAATATCAGAATTTTAGATTCAAATTGCTGAGACGAGAGTAGCGGACACTTATTTGCATCCATCAAAGATAAAGGATTTACGGTTTCTATTAGAAACTGAAAGTGACATAAAATGTTCAATCGATAGACAAGAACCCGGAGTCGTTTTGGGACCAAAGCAGTCATATTTTACAGTTCCAATATGCTTGGTAACCATGGATATAGCAATGTTTAGAAAATTTTGACTAGTAAGTGAATTTTTTGGTTATCGTAATATTAAATATCCAGACATTCTACACGAAAAAGATGTTCTCTTTGACGACGGACAAGATTGCATCCAAAAATCAAGAAAAATAATTATAAAAGGGAACACATGAGGACAATAAGTGGTTAAGACATTCCCAGAGGCATTCAGCCACTTTAATTATACTTTCATTTAAATCTGTACACAATTTTAGCCTATTATTTCACAAATGACTCAATATTATTTATAGCTATGATAGGTTTTTACATTTAACAGTCATCAGTATTATAATGTAGTATAATGCTACATGCATTTTACTCGATGAGGGAGAATCCTTAAATGACTTCCACTAAGAAGATAGGTCTTCACAAGAGGGGACACTGGGGAGGGGAGGTGGGGGTCCAAGTGCTTAAATATTATACATAATGGATTATTGATTTTTAAAATTTTTCTATAATCTTTTTTATGTACCATACATGGCAAGAAGTAAGCGGTGTGTTTCATGTCCCTTATTTTTCTCATTTAATCATTTTAATTGTGTATGAATGTTTTTTCTAATTTCCAATCAATATTTTTTACATTAAATTTAGCTTATATGCTTATAAATTATATAAATTTCTACAGAGAATAAAGAATATCTTTTTTTGGAGGGTGCTCATAAAAAGGGGGATCAAAAATTGCTTATTTTTTGGGAACGTCCTTAATAGATGCTCCCTGATTTAAAGGATTCATGATATCGGAACGATGTCTCCAGGGTGCTCAAAAAACGTACTATAAGTCCAAAATTGCTTTTTTAATAGGTAGATGTAACCCCATAGACCCCCATGAGTTATCCCGCAATATATACTACCTAAACTAGCAACAGTGATGCGAAATGAGTTTATGCGCTTTTGATCAATGATTTTTAAGTGAATTTTTTTAATTAGTGCTTTTTGATTTTTAAAGTGTTAAATGTACAAAAAAAGGCAATTTTGGTTATTCTTAATATTTTTTGAGACATCCTATATGAAAAAGATATGATCAGTGACGAAAAACAAGACTATTAAATAAAAGATGAGGAAAAGATTTTTTGGATACAATTTTGCGTCTATAAGGAACCTTTTTGGAAACATTGGGAACGCGACATAATTTATCGAGATATCATTCATGAAAAATATGCGTCTTAGTTCAAATAAAAAGATTCTGAAATAAAATCCTCGAAACGATTATTTGCTATCCCAGGAATGGAGAAAAGGTACAATTAGTTTCAGAATAAAAGATAGAAAAATTCACTTGAGCCAAATCCTGCCCGGTTGCAGCGAATATTGCAGCTACAACATTAGCAGCATGAGCATTGTATCCTCCCGCAGCTGAACCGGCCAATGCAGACCCGGAAAAGTTCTTAGCAATGCATAACTTCTCCAGACTCACAGCATCGGTTTTCAAAATCCCCTCAACAATCTCATGGGACAATTGGCATTCAGCAATCACTGATTTACCTCTGCCTAAAATCCAATTAATTGCCGTCGCTTTCTTATCACTGCACATGTTGCCACTGATACTGATCACCTGAAACGAAACCGTTCCATCTGTTAGCCTCAATATCAAATAGACAAATACATTCATATCGGGAAATTGTTCCTTCAACACTTTTAAGCACGCATCTACCCCCTTCGATAGGATATTCATTCCCATTGCATCCCCGGTTGAGGCCGAGAACCTCATATGCAATTTCCGACCACTCTATCAAATTTAAACCTTTCACATATCAATCAAATTCTCTCAATCAGTTTTACCGGAAACAAATCCATCGACAAAAGAGCCCCATATCGACTGGTCATGTCAAAATGTGATTTCAATAATTTGAATCCATTTTCACTTTTGATCCAATTCATGCAATCGAGAACGCGTTTGATTGAGTTGAATTTGACAACAGGTGAACGAGTCATTTTGTCTCCATATATGATAGTAGTAATACCACCTGCTGCTGAGGTAGCTTTTGCTCCACGATTTGTACTAGCCAATAGGCAACCTTCAGTAGTTGCTAATGGAACCAAGTGAGTTTCATTATCAACAACAATTGGTGAGGCTAGACCAATAGGAATAGATATATAGCCTATTACCTGTAATATCATGGAATTCAGAGATTTATTGTTTATTTTACTCACTTCTTCACAACACTGGCCTAATATATGATCATAATCATAATTCTTATGGGGAATTTTATTCATAATTTTCCCATCAATATCAAACATGGATGAGTAATATTCCCTTCTCACTTCTACTGCTTGACAACAATCACCAAGGATTTTCTCTAAATTCTTGCTTTGGATACTTCCACTTTTCAACAAATCCAAAACTGAGCTATTAGAATGACCATTAGAAAGTTTAGTCTGAGAAAGAAGTTAAATTAAAATCGAATGTCAGTAATTAAACATGTAGCTTGAAATCCACTGATTCAATAAGAATATAAATCCAGTAAGAAACCGATTTTATACAATTTTATAATTTAAAATCAATTTGCTATGTTTGGATTGTAAAAATAGAAATGTTTGAATTATTTTTAACTGTTTCATTACAATTTACTATATAATTTGAAAATTACAAGTTTCTTACATTTTCATGCTAATAAATCTAACTATCCTTAAAAAGGAAATGATTATAAGTTAAAAATTATTTTTGAATTATCAAAAATTATTTTTACATTAAACATTTAATATTTAAATCAAATTATAATTAAATAATTACTTCACTTTCTTTTGATGATTGAGACATTCAAATAAACTAAATAATTCAAAAGATTTAATAGTAATAAATTATATCTCTAGATAATACAGACTAATACTGTATAAAGTAACTTATCAAATTAGCACTTTACAAAATTTAAATTAAGTGAACATTTTAAGAGCTTAAACAACACCTGCAACATTTAGGGAATATGATTAATTCTTGTATAAAATATTTCTTCTTAATATCAGAAAAAACCAACATAGTTTATTTAGTTCAAAAAGTAAGTATAATGATAATTTATTTAAAAGAAGTTCATTAAATTTTAAGATTTTGAAAACAATAAACTGAATTGTGAATTTCACGCAAACATAACATGCAGATTTAAAATCAGATCCATAAACATCAAATAAACAACCTTAAAATGCGAGAAAGATACAATTAAAATATAAAATCAAAAACATAAAAATAAATCAAAATAATAACAAAATGCACCAAGATCGGCACGAAATTAACATAAAAATAACAGAATAATATAAAGATTTGACCGAAAAATGACAATTTATGTAAAAGCAAAAAAATTAATGAATAAAATTCAATTAAAATAAAATATTTTTGTTTGGAAAAATTCAATTAAAAATTTAAGAAATAAATTGTCAATTTAAATTAAGAAAATAATAAAAATTAAAGTTAGATAGCACAAATAATTTCAAGGTCAAATTTTGTTTTATCGCACTAAAATTAACACACAAGGTTAGGGTCACAGAACAGGTATATATACCAATTCATTTTTGCAAAATTTAACACTTGTGAGGAATCACTTTTTCTCGTAAAAAACTCTTACGTTTTTTTATCAGAAAAAACAGTATTGTATCACAAATCGTCCGGAACGAACTCAAAGCACTATCGAAGTGAGCATGAGTGGATATTAAGAATACGTTATGGCAGTGATGTAACTATGTAATGACAATATGTAATGAGCAATTATATGAGTTTGAGAAAATGAATTTTCTTCTGTCGAAATTTTTCCGGCCTACAGCCAGACAAATCGAAAGTCATTAAAATCATATATAACTATCGAGTGGTGTAAGTGCGGTTCATCCGCCAATATCTCGTGTCCATGAGAGACCTGGTCGTGCGTAACGACGGGCTCAAACGTCAAATCATTTTACGCTTATAAAGGCAATGGGAAGATCGGGAACCAGTCTTTTGT
The DNA here is from genome assembly GCA_022537955.1 of Schmidtea mediterranea. Taxonomy (NCBI): domain Eukaryota; kingdom Metazoa; phylum Platyhelminthes; order Tricladida; family Dugesiidae; genus Schmidtea; species Schmidtea mediterranea. The sequence goes on along the minus strand of CM039682.1, from coordinate 12,295,506 downwards.
CTCACTTCCTTTCACCCAACTCCCGAAAATTCAAACTAAATTTCAAACCATATTGGCTAAAATTATCACACTAAGTAGTCTAGTGGGCACTCATAAAATCTAATATGAACATATATACTCCTTAAGGTCAAACTTTGGATAAAAGGAAGGGGATGGCGGAAATCGATGCAGTAGTCAAGACGTTTATAATAATTTAAAATTGGAAAAAAAAATTTCTAATCACAAATGAAACCGTTTTACTATATTTAGATAGAAATGAGGAATTTGAATTCAATAAAATGTTAGAAAGGACCTAATGATGAAGTTCAATTAAATGGCCGGAAGGAAAATCTAATTTAGTAACGTTGCAAATAAATAAAATATCTAACCCCATGCAAAGTAGATTAAAATTGAAAACTATAATGATAGGTTAATTGAAGATATATATTTAAAATTACCCCTATAAATACGGTACTAATAATATCGCGAAGTAACAGTAATATATTTGAATCCCGTAAGAATGAGGTGTAACACGTCCATTTAATGCAGACAGAGTTAACCCATAAAATAGTAAAACAATTAAACCTCTATAAAAATGACGATACTAATTACCAGTTGTAATTGGGTGATATAATGTCAATTGAATATAAATGAATAAAACGAGTTAAAGAAAACGTTGAATTTATTTATAAAATCATGAGTAAGTTAGAGTAACCTCCAGATAAGGTTGACTCAGGATTCGTGTTAAAATCCATTGATTAACACATAATAGGTAGGAATCTCGTGTGGAAGGTAGGTCATAATAAAACTGAATTAATAAACCAGTTGAAGTAGCTCGGACCGAACGATAGCAACAATTACGTGAACAACCAAGAGTCGAATATTGGCAATTAAATAAACGATAATGATAAATTAAATGTAGCTGTACAACCGTAAAATTAAGTGAACGACCAGAGTCAAATATATTTAATTACATTGCCGTAATAATAAACTAACTTCAACCGAATGGTAGTAATGATTAATCAGACAGCTAAGACCCAAAAACAATTAAATAAATCGTCATCGATTATTAATAATAAAAGGAGTATTTACATAGCACGTTATGGTAGCTGGAATTACAAATTCCGAAGAATCAGCAGATCTAAAACCCCAAAAATAAAATAATCCAACATTAAAACCAACTTCATGCATAAAAGAAAATTTACCGAGTAAGAAATTAGTCAAAAACGAACCCAAATGAGGGATTGAAATGACAAACCCTGCTTGATTTATGGTTTCAATAGTAAAATTAATCCACCGCCGAAAATAGTGAATAGGAAAACCTTACAAATATGATTAGATAATTAGCTAAAAGCGTATGAAAATTACCTGTACAGAATTCCCACCATTTAAAGCGAGGCCTACTCAAGCACTAGCGACAGTTTCTTTATTAACCATTCCAGAATGTCAGATAATTTCGTAGGAAGTGGCGAATATATTATGAAATAAATAACTTCGGCATGTCGACAGTATCAATCCAATTAATGCCAAAGTCCATATGTGGACGATCTTAGCGACTAAAGTAAGACGAATTAATAAACGAAAATAATACTACACCCTCACCCGAATACACACACTAATGACGTAACTAGCAAAATTCCATAATCGTTACAAATCAGATATACAAATGAGTCATAGTACTAAGTCTAAAAATGAAAATAAACAGCAGCTTGCCCAATCGTTCGTGTGCACCGAGTAGACAGGCGAAATCGTCTGAAATTATCAGAAATAGCCGCTGTAACAAATGATTAAATTAATTAGAATAAACATATCATACGTATTTCTTCCCGAGCGACAACGAATTATACCCAGCTACCTGATTGATATAAAACGCTTCCACCATACACAATAATATCACTTTATTGCAACATGTCAAATCAAATTCCGAGAAAACTGAAGAAGAAGGACATCAACTACCACGGGATCAGCAACGTGGAGAAGGTCGACCCTAGCTATGCCCAAGAAGACCATGCCCAAGGTAGTGGATATATCAGTAAATTTATGATTAAAATAAACCATTAATAACCATTGTCACGTAATTATCCTAAAAATTTATATCAGAATTAACTATGTCATATTTACCCGTATATCCATTAGTATCCGACACCTTTCGCAGCACTTGGACTGATGATTCTCGTACGACTCTGACAATCCCCAGCAGATCCTCAGCAGAATCCTCAAGAGCAAAACAAGCAAATCGAGATACCCAGTTTGGCCATAAAGAGGGAGCCCGGTCGTCATGAAGCGGAATACATGCTCCAACAGTTCGAATATCTGGAAAGAAAATATCGATGGAAGGCGAACCTCCAGCGCCGACGATTGGCGAGAATCAACGCTGATATTTCTAGCCAGTGTATTCCGAGCTCCGATGGCCATCTTCCGATTATGGAGTAGCTTTTAACCCAGACGACCCAGCTCTCCTCAGTATCGACGTACCAGTGCATTTAGCTGTGCCCAAACAGTTACTCCAGCCAGATATCCTTGATATTTTAGCAGATCGGAACAGCAAAGAACATGCATATGCACGACGCCCTTTGAGACGCGAAATTAGGGACAAGGGTACAGAAGACAAATTCCGAAGTGAATTCCGATTGAGTTGTACATGTGATGCCGAAATAAATGTTTGTTATTAGTTTCAAGTTTTTTGTCGATTGAGAAAAATCACTAAAATTTTAGAAATTGAATAATTTTGTGGGGTTTATAGTTGGAGTGACCCTGACCCCTACATATAACTTTTCTTGCCCCAATGGTTACCCGTTGCCACGCAACGTTGGTAATGTAACCACTGTTTATGAAATCGCCAAAGGTGAGCGCTACAAAAGAATTGCTAAGGCCCGATCTCACAGTGAGTTCAACGCACTACCGATAGGAGATCTATGTGCGGTTTCTTGTTCTGTCCCCTCTCATCATATCCGACACACTTGATCGCTTAGCTTTCATCCTAACCCCTTTATATTTTCAATATAACGGATTTAATCCTATCATTATCAACAAACAAATAAACTAAAACATTTAAAACGATCATTTATTAAATTTCAACAATTATGTATTTGGATATCCTTTGATTTTCAAGGCTCGGCGCTTTACTGAAGGTGCGTAGCGACAAATGGGAAACAGAAAAAAAATGATTGCTGTACGTATGGGATGCCAGGGGTTTTGGATCTGTCTGGGATAGAAGTGCTGTGATGCGTCAGCAAGTACGGTTTCTTTGGGTATTGCCTTGAATCTGGAGAGTTTTCTTACGACCTCGGGTTTTACTTGGCGGAAGTGATGAGAGGATTCTGATTCTAGGTGGTCTCTAGGGCTCGTACACGATCAAAATTGGTTATTAAAATCAATCAAAATCTACCTAAAGGGGCTTCTGTAACATTTGGAGATTGAGGCTCAAAATGCTTGTCGGAGATGATTGGCGAATACATAATTTGTCAAATAGGATGTTTGGTCGATTTTCGATGATAGATATAGTTATGAATATATAACGGATAACCAGATGGCAGGAAGTGAATGCCAATCGTAATCTCGACTATGATGGTTAATGTTTATGTCACCGGAAACGTCTATGGGTAAGATTGTTTATTTTTCGGCTGATAATTCATGAGATTTATTTTAGACAAGTTGAACTATTGGATCTCGATTTAGTGTATTATCGGTGAGTTTCGTGAATTAACTTCTGTGATAATGAATTTTACAGAACATGGTGATTTTAGGGAATCGGACTACTCTATTATATCTCGGAATTTTGGTCAATGGATTTTCTTATTGATTGTCAATGGTTTTGTGGAAAGTTTCTCTCGGGTCATTCGGTAATTTATTATATTTAATTACTTTATTTTGGTACACATTTTAAGGGCTTTTCCTCGTCGCAAAGTTTTCTCGTTGGATTTATTCATCTCATTCCCATGCTTAATATTGAAAATTTGTTCAACTTCTGCTGGAATCTCATTGTTAATATCAAGTTAATCTGCTTACCTCCTGGATTTTATCTGCATTATTTTTTGTTAAATTTGAGTAAGCGAATATTTTTAATTTACCGAAATAAATTTTATATGATTTTTCTTTCGTTTTTTAATATATTAAAGTAATCGTTTTACTCTGCTAATTAATAAGGAATTTCTGGTTATTTGGAATCGCATACGGTGGCTACTTTAGAGATGAAACCAATTATAGGATCGTTCAATGGTTAGGATTTGCCTTATAAACTGTACTATAGTGGAGGTTGTTTCACACATTCTGGTTATTACATGGTAGTCAACACAAACGCACCTATGTTTTGACTCGATTAAAATTTCCCCTTTTAATAGAAGTTTGCGTTGATTAGGATTCCAATTCAAAGTTACACAAAATTTTGGGCTGATTTATTGTAAATCGAGGAATTTATATTATTTCGTTTAAACCTACAATTACCTTAAAGGAAATTGGTTGATTAAATCTATGAGATACATTAATTTGGCTTAATATTTATTTCAATCACTATTGCATTTAATTTTACCCAATAATCAATTTACTTCTAATTAATAAGTTATTAAAATCCACTTTAACGAATTACTTATCTTTACTCAATTACTTACTCTACTTTACATTATAATAATTTAATGAATTACTTTAATTTTTACTTTATTTTCAATCAATAGCTACTTTACTTTTAATTAAATCAATGAATTACTTATTTAATGATCTCTACTAATTTATTCGAAATGTAAATTTATTTCAAAATATTAATCCAAATTAGTTATATCAACGACTTCAATTTTATTTATTTCCCGTACCATTCCCCTTTAATAAGCCTTAAACGCATATTGTGTTTACATTATATTTACTGAGTGCCCACTGGACTATCGGTGTGATGATTTTGAGCCGTGTGTAGTATGATTTTAGGTCGATTTTACAGAAATGAGAAACGAGGAAGCAGCCAATAGACTTCTTCCTTATTCCTCATTTCTTCTATACGGGATAATATTGACGTTCCAACCCTGCGTTCCGCACGCCGGGTCTTCACGGGCACAGATAATTGGCGATATTCCACGCACTTACACGAATCTGAATTGTATGTAGAGTTTATTTACTTGTGATAGGTGTTGGCTGTGGGCAGGAAAAATTTCGACAGATTTAACTTTAGTTCATTAAATATATAAAAACAATTTATTAATATTAATAATATTTATTAATGGTGGGTTACAGGGTTTCGAATCTCGCTTATCGCTCGGGTTGCCCTCGTAACGCCATACAAAATGATGCTGATCGCCACTTGGCACCCGTTGCTAGGCAACGTTGGTAATGTGTTCAAGTGGTGGATTGCCCGCAAAAATTGAGTACCATGTGCTAGTACTACAGTTGCTCGGACAACCCTCGGGTTCACGAGCTGTCAATAGAAGACCTGTGCTCGCTTTGCTCTGTCCCTCATGATCGTTCAAGATTAGGTGCTTATCTGCCTGCGGAGAGATGAAATTAAGGTTGAGTAACATGATGCGAATGTCTGGCATATAAGTATATCAACGTAACAAATTAAATTAAAAACACGATTCCTCTATTTATTTAGCAACGCGCGCAATGTTTACAGGTTACTGATTTTGAAGCTGGATTGCTCGACGTCGGGCCCGTTCCTTACGTCCCGGTCGACGATTGTTTACTGGAAGGGTGGATTGTTCCACTGGTTGGGTATTCTTCTGCGACATCTGGATTGGGGCGAAGACGAGCGGATATGTTACCGCTTCCCCCTCCCGGCAGACTGCTAGGGCGACTTCGAGTCCCCGAATTTGCGTGCGCAGGCTCTGGTTGAGCTGCCGCTCCTCTGCCCAGCCTTTCTGTGCTGCGGTCAGGCGGTGGTACAGTGTTTTTACCTTTTCTGGTTCCCTCCAGGTTGCTTTAATCTGTTGTATTTCGCGGGTTAGTTGGATAATCTGAGTGTGTAATTCCGCGTTTGTCTGTCTCGCATGGTCCAGTTCAGATTGCAAGATTTGTAAGGAAGACATTACTACAATCAAATAGATGATGTTAGTTTATTATTGATCAAGTTATAAAATTGTTTATTTCGTTAAACAAAACACGAATAACTCTAGCTATAAGAAAAAGAAATAACACGTAATCTTCTAATATTTTCAATCAGTTACTACATAAAGTCTGTCATTGTTGGTTTACTCGTCCGGACAATATCTCTTCAGGCTCCGTTTGAGAGCCTCAACGGTATAGGGTCTTCTGGTGTCTCGAACTGGGTGAGGTGGATAGGCGATGGCAATCCGCCCGGCAAGGATGTCTTCCACCACGTTCGCAAGATACATCCTTGCCTTAACCACCTGTAAATCTACCTGCTCCTGCACCCTTTCCCATTGGGTGAGGAGGTCCTGTGCGTGCAGGTAGGTCTCCGCCGCTGGATATTGCCGTTCCGAGAGACATGATCGTTGCAACTGGTCGAGTGTCTTCGTGGTCGGCGGGACTCCGGTCTGTTCCTGTCTGGCGGTCTCTCGACGGGTAGTTCGTTTGGGCGACATGTCTAAACATTACTGTTATTAGGTTCGATTGATTTACCATTCTAAGTTATTAGCAAGCAGATAGTGTCTATGTTACTAGTAAGGGTGTCATACGCGTGACCATTGCCTTCCGTTACGCGATGGGACATTAATAAGCAGGTTGGGTTACTTTTTGGGTCTGGTTCTTTCAGGTGCACTCCCTTATAGGGAAAATATATAATTAATCATATGGGTGAGGTAACCTGATGTTTAACTTATTCGATATATGCATCTTAACATTAAAATTTTTCATGTAGGCGGATACTCGTACATTGACTTAAGGGAATTTGTACATTGATTTAAAGTTTGTTTACTAACTTCAATTGCAGTTGTTCGAACTTTAAGATTTAGGCCGGATGTTGATCCGAGATAACGTAGTCGCGTGTAGGTGTATCCTGGTGGGCGAACGATTTCCGGCGGATTTTACCATTACAACTTAAGCGGTTGACTAAAGGTGAATTACATTGTTTACATCCGGTGATTGTATGATTCGTGTCGTATTTTCAGAATTACTGGTCAAATGTTCGCCTACACCCGATTATCTCAATTTCCGGTAAGTTATTTCGTTGACTAGTTTAAATGTACTTTATTAGCAAATTTTAGGAAAACTTCTACGCTTACCGAGATTTCCAAGTCGATGCGATACCCTTCTGTTGGAATAACTTCGCTATGTGGAACTTCATTTGTTCAATAATGTGATATTAATACAAATTTTCGCTTATCTTAAACTTTGGTTTTTTCAATCATATTATTTTAATTTACGTAAACATTCATTCACTTTACCGCTAATCAATTTGCTATAAATCCTGAATTTACGATAATTGAAGAAACCGATTTTATAGATTTATGAGTTATTCTAGTTCGAATTAAGGGATTGTATTATCAGCAATAAATATCGACATCTGTTATTCCAATTTCTAATAGTCTTCCCTAAGGCTATTTGGATCAACTATTACTTTAGCCCACAAAGTTATTTTAATGCTAATAGTTTTAAATCCGTGCATCCAGTTTTACTTTAATTTACATCGAAAATTACTTGATTTTTACTAAAGAAACTGTCTTACGGTTATTCAATCCATCTGTAATTCTAATCTTTAATCCTCTAATCATAGTTCATTAAGGAGCTCATATTATTTATTCTTATTTGATACTTTACTTTACCAAAACTAGTTTACGTGGGTTTTACTCAATAATTATCTGACTTAGTTTAATCAATGTGATATTTCTGTTTACCCGAAACTCATTTTAATTGTTACCAATGAATAGGTTTAATTGAAGCAACGATATATTTATTTTTATTCATTTTATTTTTAATCAATAATTTAATCTAAACACTTGATTTTACTCAATCACTTCTTCAATTTTATCAAACTGAATTAACAGTGAATTACGTGTCGTTTAATCAACAATTTAATTAAGGGGTTCCATACTTTCATTCGAGAATCATTTTACTTTTAATTGGTACATTTCTTTATTTGAAATCAATGAATTCGATTCTTAATTACTTTCATTTCTATCGGGGGTTGATTTGATCAATACATTACTCGTTCTTACTCAAAGATCAGATTACTTTTATTGAAATGAATTATAATAATTTAACTGATGAAATTATTTGTCATTACCCTAATTTTAATCAATAATCTACGATCATTAAATTATCTTTACCCCATATTTACTTTAATTTTAAGCCATAAAACACTTTACTTTTACAATCAATGGTTGCTTTAAATTTTATCAATAATCTCAATTTAATCGAATTCAATGATTCCCAATAAATTTTATTTATTTAAAAATGTTAATCCAAAATAGTTATAACAACGATTTCAGTTAATTTAACCCAAGTACCCTTTCCCTTTAATAGGCCTTAGACGCATATTGTGTTCATGTTATATTTATTGAGTGCCCACTGGACTACTCGGTGTGATAATTTTAAGCCGTGTGTAACATAATTTTAGGTCGATTTTACAGAATTGAGAAACGAGGAAGCAGCCAGAGACTTCTTCCTTATTTCTCGCTTCAGCTATAGGGATAATATTGACGTTACGACCGCTGCGTTGCGCACGCTGAGTCTTCACGGGTACATATCATTGGCGATTTTCCACGCACTTACATGCATCTGTACTATGTAGATTTTATTTACTTGCGTTATGTGTCGGCTGTGGGCCGGAAAAATTTCGACATTTTAATTCAGTTTATGAAAAATATACATCAAACAACTCATGTATATTAATAATATTTATTAGTTAGGACAAAATAACAAAATTACCCTTCATAACCATTCCAAAAATTTTCATACAATAGCATAAAATATCATAACAGAAAGCATAAATGCCTCTCTCCCCACGTCGACGCCAAGCAGAGCTCTACCGAGATGCAATGGACGTGACGTGGAAAGAGGGTTCCAACATAAATATTTCTCACCTAAAATCAGTTGAATTAGTTCAAATAGCTTGAAAATAATGTTTTAAAATAGTTTCACAACGATTTGAAAATAGGATTTCAAAATAGTTTACAAACGATTTCAAATGGTTTGAAAAATGGTTAAGTTAAATGTGAAAATGGATCAGTATTTATACCTATTTTTCTCGCGTGTGAAATTTGATGCAGTAAAACAAAATTCGACCTTGTTATTTTCTAGCAAATTCTATTATTTATTTTTATTATTTTTCGATTTATTTTTATAATTTTTTATTTAGAATTTTTATTGAATTATTGCTAATTCAAATTTTCGATTTAAATTTCACTTTAATGAACTTTAATTGATTTTTTCAATTTCGTCGAATTTGTTGTGTTTTCTTGTTGTATTTGTGTAGGTATCGTGCGGATCTTGGTGCATTTTGTTAATATTTTAATTTATTTTTATGTTTATTATTTTATATTTAATTCTTTTATTTCTCAGATTTTATATGGTTTAATTGATGTTTCAGTGGGTTTATTTAAATTGCGTGTTATTTTTGCGTGTGTGTTTCTGATCCATTTAAACATTTTTCAAGGCGGTTTACGTTCTGGCCCAACATTAAGTATATAACAAATAAACAGAAATTACCCTCCATTCCATTCCATAATAATACAAATGTCATAATATTGCATAGCAAAATTAAAAATAAAAATACCTCCTTCCCCACGCTGACATCCAAGCAGAGCTCTGCCGAGGTTGCGAGGATGTGACGTGGAGAGAGGGCTCCAAAATAAAACATTTCTCACCTAAAAGTAAGGTTTTAAACAAAGTTCAAAGATAATTTGAAAAATGGTTTTATGGTTTCAAAATGGTTTTGAAAATGGTTAAATTTAATGTGAAAATGGATCAGTATTTATACCTATTTTCTGTCCCTAACCTCGCATGTTAAATTTGATGCAGTAAAACAAAATTCGACCTTGTTATTTTCTAGTGAATTCTATTCTTTAATTTTATTATTTTTTGATTTATTTTAATAATTTTCATTTAGAATTTTTATTGAATTATTATTAATTCAAATTTTTTGATTTAAGTTTCATTTTCATGAACTTTTATTAATTTTTCAATTTTGTCGAATTTGTTGTGTTTTCTTGTTATGTTTGTGTTGGTATCGTGCGGATCTTGGTGCGTTTTGCTATTATTTTAATTTATTTTTATGTTTATTAATTTATATTTAATTCTCTTTTTTCTCATATTTGATAGGGTTTAATTGATGTTTCAATAGGTTTATTTAAATTTGCATGTTATATTTGCGTGTGTGTTACTGATCCATTTAAACATTCCTCAAGGCCGTTTACGTTCTGGCCCAACAATTATAAGTAAAATATTCCGGATAAATAATTAAAAGTTTTGATTAAAAAATTGCTTAAAAATTAAATAAGGTTATAAATTAGATTTTTAAATAAATAACAGAAATGCTAAATTAAAAAAGTAAATTAAAAAAAAAAAAGTAAACTATTATTAATTAATGAGAATAACAATTACTTCTATCAGTGGAAAATTTCTCGAGTTTGCTAGGTATATATTTTTGTTGATGGTTGTATTGTGAACCTTGGATAAAATGCAAACTACTGTGGGGTTATCGGTTGCTGTCAATGTCCTTGACCCAATATGAAAATAATCATCTTGCCTTCAATGGTTACCCGTTGCCAAGCAACGTTGGTAATGTAACCACCGGTTATAGGATCGCCGAAGGTGAGCGCCATATAGGAACTGCTAAGGCCCGATCCTATAGTGGGTTCAACGCACCACCGATAGAAGGTATATATGCGATTTTTCTATTCCTGGTCCCCTTTCATTTGTAAATATGGTCAGTGATTCCTCTCTCTCTCTCTGATTGAAAGTTGATTATCATGCATAACTAATTTAGCCATAATTTATAAGTTTAATGAAACGTACAGACAATTCAACAAAACATTTATTTCATACAATATTTCTCAGTTTGACTGTCCAGATGATCTCAGTGCGCGTCGCTTCGCCCGTTCGAATTTTCCAGGACGGCGTTGCGGTGGTTTTACTGCCGGTTTGGTCGTATTTGTCGAATCCAATATGCCAGTTGAGCCGGCGCGAAGACTAGAGGATACGTGACTGCTTGGCCTTCTTGACAGGCTGCTAACGCCACCTATAGTCCGAGAATCTGCGTTTTCAGGGCTTGTGTCAATCATTTCTCCTCAGCCCATCCACGTTGGGCGGCGGTCACTCGTTGATATAGAACTTTTGCTTTTGCCGGTTCTATCAACGTCGATTTGATACGATGGACTTCTCGGGTCATCTCCAACATCTGTCGATGAAGGTCCGTATTTTCCTTTCGTGCGTCTTTCAGAGCCTTATTCAGGATTATGCCAGGGTCCATCTCTGCAAAAGGAAAAAATATAAATCATGAAGGCCTCAGTTCACATAATGAAGATGAATTATAATGAATATGAAAATAATCGTAAAGTTTTAAGGCGTATTAATCTAGAGTCGTAAGAGGATTTTTATTAGGGTGAATATTTTTACATTAATTATAAATATATGAAGTCAATGGAACTAGTATTAATATATTTAGATCAACTACAGTGTCAATCAATATTATTTCCAATCAAATATGGTGTGAAGTGGAGAGCCGGTCTCTTGGGTCTTGTCTTGACGACCAGTGGGTATAGGTGTGATCCCACTCCGGTCTTTAGGCTCCATTTCTCGTCCGCTCTGCTCCCGAAAGGATCTTCTTCGGCACCGATACTGTCATTGGCGGGATTGGCTGATTCACGCGCGGATCATCGAACTCGAATGAGATGCCATACGAAGGGGCATACCCATCCGTGCTCGGGATCAAGCCAGCCGCAATATCTTTGTTTATTTGATTGAGATGTTGGCGAGCCCAATTTACTTCTCTGTTGGTTTTCATTTGGTGAGCTTCTAGTCGAGCTAGGATATCTTCTGCCTGTCCTCGAAGTTCCGAGCCGGGTTTCGGCCCTCCATTTCATCCTGCTTCTCGAATCTGGATTTTTGCACTGGGAGATAGAATACCCCTCATCCCACATCGCCTGTCGACATTTTGCGGCGGAGTGGGATGGGAATCTCGTGATACGAGATTCGTCCATCCAAAAACGTGTGAATACAAATTTATCAAATCGTTTAATAAACTGAATCGTTCATATGGTATTAACATGTAAAACAGATAATTTGTTTGTAGCATTTATAGTGAACTGATCGGGTTGATATTCATTAGAAAGAAAAAATTAATTAGATTAATAAATAAATCGTTCGCGTAGAGTTATTAGACCATGCATCAACCTGTAGGTGAATCAGGTTTTCTTAATGGGGTTTATCAAGTCAATAGTCTACGGGTATTTATGACGGGGAGACTCGTATGCCTTCTAGTTCGTAATTTGCTGAGGTAGTTCCTTATTTTGCCTCGCGACCTTCATTCGTTGTAACTGTCCAAATCGCGATTTATAAATTAACGGTTCAATTTTGTTGGTGAAACTTAGTGTCTTTAGCGGCAGGTTCAGCAGAATAAATTTTTTTTTATTGTTCTACGAGATTCTCCAGACATTAAACTGAATCTCGACGCTTTTCACTTACCCTTGGGCATATAGTGCATTCACCTAATGATCTAATGTTTCTCTGACAAACGTTTGGGCATCGGTCATGTTGTTAGACGTGATATTGATTTTATAGCTTTCACCATGGTGATTTGGCTAGATATTTGCTCGAGCGTAAAGAAAACAGTTAGCATGTTTCGTAAGTGAATTCAGGGGCTGGCGAGAGTTTCAAGGGAAGGCTTAGGTGGCTTTCATTTGACTGCATAGAACATTATCGTAATGATGTTTTGACGCATTTCATTTATTCAATAACAATTATAATTAGGTGGCTTTCATTTTACTGCATAGGACATTATCGTAATGAGGTTTTGACGCATTTCATTTATTCAATAACAATTATAATAAACAATTTTTAGTCATTCTGGTTGTATAGGTTATTTTTTGTTGGCAGGTTTAGATAATATTTTCTTCCTCGGATTAGGCGAACGGGTACATGAATATTTTATAAAATTAAAATTAGTCAATTGAAAAAAAATCATACTTCCTTGAGCATCGGTTCTTCGCTCTAGCATAATTTCGTCCGTGTTCGGGTATCGCGAGGGGTGGCCTCTGGATCGTAGCTCGTTGTGCTGATTGCTATTCATGCTATTATTATGGAAAAAATGTGCAATGATCGTCTAATCGTGTCATTTATACTTTTTTCTGTTGAATGTGCATGTCGTCTACTTTTTCTCCTAAACACTGTTTGTCTGTATGCGCCTCAATTTTCTCTATTGCTGTGTACTCGCCGTTGTTATGTGCCGATCAACCTACGACAGGTGTCGATCGCCACGACGTCATTTTCTTCTCCGTTTGTCAGCAACTGGCTGCGCTTTGCCACGTTGATTATGTAGTTATGATCATATTGATTTTAATTGTTTTTCGCTCTATTTCAATAAACCATCTGTTGCTAATTTACTGTTAACTGTCAAAACTTATGATTTTCATTAGAGACAAATTTTGGTTAGAAATTTCCGTCTTATTGTTTTATTATAATCCTAATTATTTTCAGAAACCAACGAGATGATTTGTGGGCCTAGTGAGCGTATCTACTTCTGCTATCTTCCACGGATGTCAATCTCTTACTACTCCTCGTATTTTGGATATTGGTCGAGAATTATGTTTGACTCTGAATGATGATATTATATTTTATGTATATATCTATCATCTTTCTCAATGGGTTTCATCTTGGATTAATGCAAGAATTCGTGGTCGTTAATGGCCTATTAATTGGTAATATTTTTCACGATCTGTAATCCTATTCTATCGTTCTTTGTTTGATTTTATGTGAAATTGATTAATTGTTCATGTGATGATCATGGTTATGCCTAAGTACAACGTATGGGACTATCAACCAGACTTTGTTTAATTTCGACGCAAATTTTTAGGTTGTGTTATTCCATTATCTTTTATTAATTCTGATGGGAGTCAAGTAATAATTTTATAATAGTACTTTGCATTTCTAGTAGTTTTAAATCCTTTGAACCGTTTAATGAAGTGACTGTAGCAAGTTTCAATTCCGGGTAAATTAAAGTTATACGTTCACATTAATAGGGCAAAAATGAAGTATTTATTTAGGCGGATATTTTTCTCCTGAATTTTCGGTGGCACTATTATTTTGAAATTATAATTTTAAAGTGGCCTCTATATTCGCCTAGTTAGTCATCATTTACCGTTTTAATTTATTATTTTGTCATTTTATTTAATAAACCTTTCTATAAATGATTTTGAAAATTTGAATGGATTAATTTACTCGACTGAAAGATTAATTTATTGTGAAAATAAATATTAGTGAAGCTGTTAACCTAATATTTTATTAACTGGTTCATGGGCAATTTTACTGACGTTGATTAATTTTTCTCGTTGAAATTTTTCGAAGTTATTATTATGAGAACACACTAATCTTTACTAGGTATTTTGATTGATAAATTTTGTCCGTTTTTCACCAAATAATTTTTAATCATAATAATTAATGAATTTTAACGAAATTAATTTATCGAGTTAGAATATCTTTCACAAAACAATGATTTCCGAATATATCCCCACTTCTTTCCCTCTAAGTGATCCTAGGAGAATTGTGTTTATATTATGATTTTAAGAGTGCTCACCGAGCTACTCAAAGTTTATGATTTTTGCCGATGTGTGAAACTAAATTTTAGGTTAGAATTATAGGAAAATGGGCGGTGGAGGAGCAGCCAAAAGACTACTTCCCCTCCTCCCAATTTCCCCTATAACGGTTATGATTTGACGTTTTGGCCCTGCGTTATTCACGCCGGAACCTTCACGGGCACAGGCTATTGGCAGATAAACTGCTCTTACACAGCCTGAATTGTGTGTATATTTTATTAACTTGCGGTGCGTGAGCGGCTGTGGGCCGGAAAAATTTCGACAAGAAGTTGTTAGATCAAAATATTTATTGCATATAATCGTCATCATAATACATTTGTAAATGCATTCATCATCGCATAAAATCTTTCCCCACGCCGACACCTCAGACAGAGCTCTCACGAGGTTATCTGGGTGCGACGTGGAGAAAGTCATTGAACATTTCTTCACTCACATCAAATAAAGTTGCTCCAAGTAAAACTGATTAAAACTGGTTAAAACGATTAAAACGATTTTCAAGTTTTTCAAAATGGCTCAAAACTGCTATCAAGTTTTATGAACACTGATTAAAATTATGTGAAAATGAATCAGTTTATATACCTATTGTACGGCCTTAACCTTGCGTGTTATTTTTGATTTAGTAAAACAAAATTTGACCTTGTTGTTCTCTAGAATATTCTATTCTTAATTTTATTATTTTTGTAATTTAATTTGACAATTTTCTTTCTAATTTTTTAAATTGAATTGTTTCCAATTCAAATTATTTGCTTTTTATTTCATTTTCATGGATTTTTGCATTTTTTGGAAAATTATCAAATTTCGGCCAAATTTTAATGTTCTCATGTTATGTTTATGTCTATTTCGTGCGGATCTTGTTGCACTTTGTTATTATTTTAATTTACTTTTATGTTTTATAATTTTATATTTAATTGTTCTCTTTCTCGTATTTTAGCAGGGTTAGTTGGTGTTTTAATAGGTTCGATTTTAAAACTGCATGTTGTATTTGCGGGTGTATTACTGATTCATTTAAACATTTACAAGGCCGTTCGTGTTCTGGCCCAACACTACTAATGCTGACTATAATTAAGCCATGGACGCAATCAAAGAAATCGGTCAGGAGTTAAAGAAATTGAGAAAAGAAAACATCAATCTCCACCAGCAAAGCGTGCAGCTCAGTCGGGAACTGCAACGAACCAAAGATACACGGATTGAGCCTTCACGGGTGAAACGCATCTATCAAAGGCTCATGCGGCTCAAAGAGGATGGCAAGAAGAAAAAGCCTTAAATCAGGCCCAAAGGGTCAAAATCAGATGACTAGAAGTGGCCGTTGCGGCAAGTCAACCCCAGGAGCAAAACTGTCCTAGGAGACCGACCGGAAAGCCGAAAACACACACAAGGCCTGGAAGAGCCGAGAGAGAGCGTAGAAAGCTCCAACAAAGAACCGATTAATTGTAACTATTGTTGGGCCAGAACGTAAACGGCCTTGGAAAATGTTTAAATGGATCAGAAACACACACGCAAAAATAACACGCAATTTAAATAAACCCACTGAAACATCAAGTAAACCCGATAAAATCTGAGAAATAAAAGAATTAAATATAAAATAATAAACATAAAAATAAACTAAAATATTAACAAAATGCACCAAGATTCGCACGATACCTATACAAATATAACAAGAAAACACAACAAATTCGACAAAATTGAAAAAATCAATTAAAGTTCATTAAAGTGAAATTTAAATCGAAAAATTGAATTAGTAATAATTCAATAAAAATTTTAAATAAAAAATTATAAAAATAAATCGAAAAATAATAAAAATAAATAATAGAATTTGCTAGAAAACAACAAGGTCGAATTTTGTTTTACTGCATCAAATTTCACACGTCACACAAATAGGTATATATACTGATCCATTTTCACATTTAACTAACCATTTTTTCAAACCATTTTGAAAACCATTTTGAAAATCTACCATTTTCAGATTCCAATTTTGAACTTTAACCATTTTTGAAAATTGTGAATCGTCGTTAAACTATTTGTAAACCATTTTTCAGATCAGTTTAGAACCATTTCGAGAATTCGTTTTATTATTCTAGGTGAGAAATATTTATGTTGGAGCCATCTTTCCACACCCCGTTCATAGCATCTCTGTAGAGCCCTGCTTGACGGCGGTGTGGGGAGAGAGGCATTTATGTTTTCTATTATGACATTTTATGTTTTGTATGAAAATTTTGGAATGGTCATGGAGGGTAATTTCTGTTATTTTGTCCTAATTAATAAATATTATTGAAATATTTAAATTATTCTACATATATCTAACTTATTTTATATGCTTTTATAAATTTTATTGTCGAAATTTTTCCGGCCCACAGCCGACACATAACGCAAGTAATTAAAATCTACATAGTACAGATGCATGTAAGTGCGTGGAAAATCGCCAATGATATGTACCCGTGAAGACTCAGCGTGCGCAACGCAGCGGTCGTAACGTCAATATTATCCCTATAGCTGAAGCGAGAAATAAGGAAGAAGTCTCTGGCTGCTTCCTCGTTTCTCAATTCTGTAAAATCGACCTAAAATTATATTACATACGGCTTAAAATCATCACACCGAGTAGTCCAGTGGGCACTCAATAAATATAATATGAACACAATATGCGTCTAAGGCCTATTAAAGGGAAAGGCTACTCGGGTTAAATTAACTGGAATCGTTGTTATAACTATTTGGATTAACATTTTGAAATAGATAAAATTCATTGGGAATCATCGAATTCGATTAAATTGAAATTATTAAAAATAACCATTAATTGTAAAAGTAAAGTGTTTTATTTGGATTAACATTTTGAAATAAATTAAATGCATTGGGAATCATTGAATTCGATTAAATTGAAATTATCGATAAAAATTAAAATAACCATTAATTGTAGAAGTAAGGTGTTTTATTTGGATTAACATTTTGAAATAAATAAAATTTATTGGGAATTATCGAACTCGGTTAAATTGAAATTATTGATAAAATTTAAAGCAACCATTGAGTGTAAAAGTAAAGTATTTTACGGCTAAAAATTAAAGTAAATGTTGGGTAAAGATAATGTAAATGCTCGTAAATTATTGATTAGGGTAATGACAAATGATTTCATCAATTAAATTATTATAATTCATTTCAATAAAGGTAATCTGATCTTGGAGTAAGAACGAGTAATGTATTGATCTAAACCAAATCAACCCCCGATAAAAATGAAAGCCACTAAGAATCGAATTCTTTGATTTCAAATAAAGAAACGTATCAATTAAAGGTGAAACAATTTTCGAATAATAGTATGAAATCCCTTAAATTAAATTGTTGATTAAAGATCCGAATTTTCATTGATTAAAGCAAAGGAAAGGTCTTAAAACAAAGTAATCATTCAGTTAAATGTTGAAAACTATTGATAAAAATAAAATAATCTGTTGATTAACAATCCAAAACTTCATCGATTGAATATAAGGAGAAACGTTAGGAATTAAAGATTTATTATAAAGTAGTCGTTTAGTTAATCGCTAAAAATTATTCACTGAGTAAATAAAAGGAAAAATTACGAATTAAAAATAAAGCACTCATTTGGTTAAACGTCGAAAACGATCGATAATAATAAAATAATTCGTTGATTAATAGTACAGACTCATTGCGTAATAAACGGAGCTTTTCCTTTGATTTAATTAGATGGATTAAAATATATAAATTCCTCACTTAAAACTTAGCAATTCAGAATAAAATGGGGTATAAAATATTATTCACTGACCAAAATAAAATAAAGTCTGATTAACATAAAGAAATCGTGATTAAAAGAACCAAAATGAATGAATCAACAAATGAATGCCAATCCGTTATTGAATAAAATTGACAAAAACCCAAGTTAACACTATGGTAAAGGCAGGGATAAAATCGAAAATGATCCGAATTGGAAACGCGAACCGGCTAATAATATTAGATGCAACTTGACGATAGCCATTCAGTTTAGAAAGACCTTCTCGATATCTGACGAATATCCTGACGCCAAACGAATAACTATAAAGTTAATAAATACACCAACAAAATCACAAGAAATTAACTTACGACGCGCGTAAAATCCGATATAGTCCAACTTAGACGAATAAACATATCAAATGATGAATATCAAAGTGATGCTTGATAAGGAGTCCCATCATTAGAAAGTCTACGCGCACTCCACAACCGAAAATTGCACTAAGTCGATAATAGAAGTCGCCGATCGATAACTAAATTAACTTGAGAGAATCAACCGGAAACCGGAAACCTACCTTGAATGGATTTAACATCCGCTCGATCGAAGGGATTGACGTTTCCGCCAACATCGTCCTGACAGGATGTGACTAAAGTGAATGTCGTCAACTTAAGTACAACCTGTAAACTTTAACTCTGTTTCGAATAAACATTAGCATCATAGAATAGCGGACTTTAGAATTAGTTTAATCAATATCGATGTTATGTATTAGTAAATTGTAACTTCATGTTAATTAATATGACGTTTATATATTTAATAAATTTCAGAATTAATCTCAAGCAGCAGTAGGTAGTTGGTAAACCTTAAATCAACCTCAATATCTGATAACATCGCGGATCCTTTGAGTTTTGAAACTGATTTGTAACAGATAGTATCCCTAAGTACTTCGTAAATTTTAAATGAATCTTAACTAGTAGTAACTCCATCCACCAGACAAACACTAACTTAACAAACGCTAATGCCTGATAGACCGTGAATTTGCGACTCACCCATCTGCCCAACACTAAAAATATTATCTAACATGTTCTAATTATTACCATCATTAACAAGAGTTATGAGGAGTTAGCCAACAGAATACATCACACCAGGAACACACAGATAAATAACCTTAGGGGTTTCGAGTTGCAACAACAATCAACTAGTAGAGTGTAATCGGTCTAAGAGCAATAATATAATCAACGTTTAGTCTAGTATTATTATAAGCCGACGACTTAATCGAATTTGATAACGATAACAATTTAGATATGCCTATCGACCAAATCACCATGCAAGTAGCTGAGGAACCACACCCAGGAGAGGTACCAACAGTTGCCGCGACTACCGAACAACTTCCACCCCGGTGGCCACACCCGACTATTTGGCGATTGTTGGGTCTTGAATCCGATCCCTGTGGACTCGCCGGACAACAATACCCGGCCGAAGAAATATATGATCACGCCAGAAATCTCCTCACCTTCTGGGAACAAGTACAAGAGCAAGTGGACCTCAATGTGGTCAAAGCCCGGATGTACCTCACGAACGTGGAGGAGGACATCCGCGTCGGACTCATCGCGGAGGCATACCCACCTCACCCAGTCCGCGATACCCGGCGGCCCTATACAGTGGCGGCTCTGAAGAGGAGTTTAGAGAGAGAATCCCCTGAAGATGTACTATAGTAATGACAAAGTGTTGTAGAAATTGATTTAAATATTAAGTGTTATTGTTTCCTTATTCGTTATTATACCTCATAGATAAACTAGCTTCATACCCTTTGTTTAATCAAATAATAAAACTTTGATTTAATGAAGACAAAACAGAATTTAAATGCTCTCCTATTATAGTGATGTCATCCCTACAACTTCTACAAGCGGAACTGGAACGAGCAAGACAATCGAACGCAGAGTTACTCGCCCAAATCCTTCAATTAACTCGAGAGGCTCAACAGTTGAAAGCAACCTGGGTTGATCCAGCAAAGGTAAGAGCTGTATACCATCGACTCACAGCGGCTCAGAAGGGTTGGGAGGAAGAGCGGCAGCTCAATCAGAGTCTGCGCACTCAAATTCGGGGACTTGAAGTCGCCCTAGCGGTATGCCGGGAAGGTGAAGCGGTAACTTATCCGCTCATCTTCGCCCCAACCCAAATGCCGCAGACAACCACCAAGCCAACAGAACAACCCATCAATAATCGTCGACCGGGACGTAAGGAACGTGCCCGACGTCGAGCGACGCAACTCCAAAACGTCAAACAGTAGATAGTCCACATGTGATTGATTCAAATAGAGTAGTTTTAGTCTTAGTTGAGTCGTTTCTTTGGAATTGCATGTCAGTATTGTCACAAGTAACCTTATTACGTCTCAGATTTCTATAGTCAATTAAGAGCTAATCCTGAATAGTATGAGGGACAGAGCTAAGCGAGCACAGGTCTTCTATCGACAGCTCGTGAACCCGAGGGTTGTCCGAGCAACTACAGTACTAGCTCATGGTACTCAATTTTTGCGGGCAATCCACCACTTGAACACATTACCAACGTTGCTTAGCAACGGGTGCCAAGTGGCGATCAGTATCATTTTGTATGGCGTTACGAGGGCAACCACCGATTAGTTCAAACAAACAATGAAACCCTGTAACCCACCATACAAATTTGGGGGCTCAGCCGGGATTGAAGCTTTGTTATTTGGAAAAACCAAAACAATCAAGTTAAGAAACAACAGTGAATTCTGTTAGTACACCCTCAGCCAGGATTGAATGAGCTTCTTGTACAAAACCCAAGCAAACAAACTGAGATGAAATTATGTTAAAGTTACATAGATATCAACGTCAAAGCATTCAACATCCATCAATACTTGACGACACAACACCTTTGTAAGACACCAACGATAAGCAAACAACACATAATTAAAAGGGCAAAATGCGGGATAAAATGAAATGGGGTAAGTAAGGGAATAACGATAATCTACGGGGGAAAGCAATAGAACCAAGTAGAGAAGTCAACGATAATAGAATAAATTACAACGAGTAGTGATTAAAATAGTAGTTGATAAAATGAAGCAAAAAATATTAAAAGACTAAAATTGAATGAAGTTAGTTAATTAGTATTTAGATAAATTTAAAGGGTAATTTAATAATTTTAGATGGAACCAACAAAAATTATAGAAAAACTAAAGGGTATCCTAAACATCGACAACGATAACTTAGAGGAACTAATCAACAAACAAAAATTAATTAAACGAGCTAAAGAGGATATATCAACGATTTCAAACCTGTACTCCGATGAACATTGCATATTAATAAAATTGATCGATATTGATAAAGATGTAACAACCGAAAGGATATATGAAATCCTATCCATGAGATTAGAGATAACCAAATTTGGGAAAAGCTGGAACAAGTTAATGGAAAAAGTCAAAAACATTGAGGACGAGATTGCAACAACAATGAAAGAACAAACTAAGGCTTATGTGGAGTGTTATGCGTGCAAAACAGAGGAAGCACGAGTAATGGTGATACCTTGCGGACACCTGAGTTATTGTCATGGATGCGCACAAGAGTCGCACTGTATGTTATGCCAGCGAAAGATAAAGGAAAGACTAACGGTTTACTTTCCATGAATTGTTATGATGAAATGAAATAAATGTGTATTATGCATTACTTGAATTATTATTAGATGATAAGACGAATATAAAAGAAATATGCAATGTTTGTAAATAATAAAACCACCCGACAACGATAAGTAAAGGTAATAGACCAAAAACATGAAAGCCGAATTAGGGAAATAATTAAAACACATGCACAGAGACACAAAATATTGGACGGAAAAATTTCGACAACCGAGTTTCCTAGTGTATGCTTCTTTTTGTTTTATTGATATTATATTTATTGATATTATATTGAGATAGGACGAGGAAAAATGGTTAACCTGAGCTATCTAATGATAGTACGCTCACCCAAGGGAAACCCTGATCAACCCTACTGAGAAAGGAACTGGTAGGCCAAGTCGCGTATGTCAGCAAGTAACCGGCGGGAGATTGATCACCTCTTTTGGGGAGCTTGCTGATGCGATTACCACAAATTTTGAAGGGGGGTGTGAAGAGATAGACCGAGAGGTGAGCGAAAGAGTGCGCACGGAACAGAATTAATAGTTTTGATTAAAGGTACCTAGAGATGACTTCTTTTTTCCCTAGCTGGTGGTGAGGCACCAGAGGACAGCTACGGACTGTCGTGCTCAGGTTGTTATCAGCCAAGGGACTGATGACGCTGGGCCGTTCGATACAAAAACCCGGATCACACACCGAGTATCGAACGATTCTTTTTTCGCTGGGAGGCACTCGATACAACAACCCGGATCCCACACCGAGTATCGGGGCCAAACGGTAGGTGAGATGTGAACTAACCGGTAAATGGTTCATACTCAAAATGTCCTACTAAAGCCAGATGAGAGCGGCCGAATTGAGCCGAGAAATCTGATGGATGGAGCGGGCAGAGATTTGATAGTTTATTTCCCGCTCCCACTTTTGAGCACTTCCTTTTCTTTTCACTATTCGGGAAATCAAGTAAACCGCTTTTGGAACTTGATTGAACGTCTAGGCATTTCCATACTTTTATATTCTTCGAGGTACACAACCCGGATCCCACACCGAGTACCGAGGGAATGTTTTTTTATTGCCCAGCGAGGAGTTTGGTACAATAACCCGGATCCCACACCGAGTACCAAATATCCGAATGGCGGTGAGTAAAGCGTAACCGGAAGAATGCGCGGCCAAAAGACGCCATGGCTTGAGAGTCAGTGTGAGGCCTCAAACATACCCAAAAGTCACTGTTGAGCTCAAGTCCGATATAAGAGATAATATGAAATAGAGGGCCGGATGATTATAATCAGATACTTGAGGCAATAGAGGGCCGGATGATTATAATCAGATACTTGAGGCAATAGAGGGCCGGATGATTATAATCAGATACTTGAGGCAATAGAGGGCCGGATGATTATAATCAGATACTTGAGGCAATAGAGGGCCGGATGATTATGATCAGATACTTGAGGCAATAGAAGGCCGGATGATCATGATCAGATACTTGAGGCAATCCAGATAAGATATGATATGAGTAAAGATGAAATATGATTATGAATAGATATTAAGGTCACAGATGACCAGTAAAAGAGTTGAAGCGAAGGCAAAGAGCCAACGGAAATTATAGAGGGCATAGAGCGCCAGCGGTTGAGGATTAAGTAAATGAATTTTTGGGGGACATAGGAAAAACAATTAATGGAATGAATGAAAGTATGAGTATGATGAGTTTATATTATTGATATTATGATATAGATAATTGATACGACTATATAGATAACTGATAAGACTATATAGATAATTGATACGAGATTAATAGATAATTATTACGAGGTATAGATAATTAAAAATAGACTTAAAATGAGGGGGGTGAGTCAGATAAAGAAGACCACCACGATAAATGCGAACAAGGGATGATAACATATATAGTATGGTAAACGGAGGAGAAATCAGTATAGAGTATAGAATATTGGAGTGTTATTTATTTTTAGGAATCGATAGTCAAGCAAAGCAATCCAAGTCAAGTGCAACGCAAAGCAAAGGAGAAAATATTCCAGAGCAAACGACAAAGCAAAGTGATAACAAAGGAATTTGAATAAACGAGCAGAAAAGAATTTGGAATAACCGTCAGAGTAGTTACAAGCAGACAAGCAACCAGAAGTTTCAAAGCAACCAAAGCAAGAAAAGAGAAACGATAAAACCAGTCAAGCAGACGAATAACCGTAAACATTGATAGCATCAGCAACCACACGAGAAGCAAAAGCCAAGAGAATAGAGAAAAAAGTTTATTAAAAGCGGAAGAAAAGAGAAAAGTTCGCAACAGTAGAAGTGTTAATACTAAAGTATCAACTGCAACCGGAACCGGCACAGATAGCGGATTGACCGATTTTGAATTTAATAGCAGCGAAGAGAACGAATTACGTAATATCGAAAACCAGTTGACAACGATAGAATCAGTAAACGAAGAAGATCCGGACAACAATCCAAACATGACGACTTCAATAAACTCTTCAATTCCGGATGCAAATGCAATGTTAAATAGCAACAATGTGATGGTAGGGGAATTCAGAGAAAAGTTTAGAGGAGAACCGTTCGACGGTAGTCTCAACAAATTAGATACATTTATAAAGGAATTTGAAGTGTATAAAAATATCTGTCACTGGACAGATCAAAAGGTAAAAGAGCGACTACCCTTGTATTTGAAAGGGAGCGCACAAGATGTATTCGTGGAAAAAGCAAGAGACGATACGAAATTGACAACGTGGACAGAGATTAAAGAGTTCTTAATAAAGATATTCGGAATAGAGAAAAAGGGGAATAGGAAGATATTAGACTTCTTACATCGAAAGCAAAGACGAGACTAATCAAATGCAGTGTACGCATGCGAATTAAAGAAATTGTGTAAAGAAGCCTTCGGAGAACATGATTTGCCCGAAGATAAAATGGTAGACGTCTTCATAAGAGGAATCAAGAGGGAAGACATACGAGCCAACCTTGGATGCTTGGCACCAGAAACATTAGATAAAGCAGTAGCAATCGCAAACAGATGTGAAGCCCATCTGGGACTGGGATATCAAGTGGCAGTCTTGACCACAGAACCAACAACATCAACAGTCAATGCCAACAATCAAAACAACAATACCAATCCAGCTATGAATCAATTCATTCCAAGAGCACAGCAGATGTTCAAGCCACCAGTAACGAGAAATCCGGAGGATAGAGGTAATAACCAAGTAAGTTATAATAATAATTTCAGGAACAATCCAAACACAAATGAAAAATGCTCCATATGTCAAAAAATAGGACATCGGTCAGAGAATTGTTTCCGAAATTACACTTGTCAAAAATGTGGTAGACGAGGGCATACTGAGAAAATATGTAGGCAACCTAATAACAAAGCATGTTACAATTGTGGACAACAAGGACACTTCGCAAGGCAATGTAACATAAAAAGAGAACCAAACCAATCAAGATTAAACAACCCTATGGGAAATCCGCAAATTAACGTGATGCAAGAGATAGACATGCTACGAGAAACACTACAACGAATGCCCATGGAATTAAAAGAGATGATGCAACAGATGCCCACCAATATACAACAACAACGAATCAACGTAATGAGAAGCAATGAAGTGATTCAAGAGTTGAGAACTAGAGAATATCAAGAGCAACAACAAGCTGAATGGCAAAGACTACAAACAGAAGAGGCTCAGGAAATCCAGCAAAGATGGGAGAATCGAAAACAAACCCCGAAAAGAATTAATATGATGAGAATGGAAATTCCAGATGAAACTCACACTGCGGAGCAGTGTGTTGAGAACGAAGGGGAAGGAAACATGATAACTGATAACGAGGAAACAGTTGAATTAAATACGACGGAGAAAATAGAGGCCATCGAAGAATTTACAGAGGAGGAAAAACAAAGACGTCGACAGTTAAAAGAAACGATAATGGAGAAACCGAATGAACCAGAAACCCAAGAGATTAAACGAGCAGAAATGATGATAACGGAGGATCAAAACAAGGAAACATTAGTGTACGAGATAGACGAACTCGAAAAAGAAATTATGACACAAAAGACAGAGAGTACACTTGAGAAAATAAAGCAAGAAGAAGCTTTAGAAAAAGAGGAGGATCAATTAAAAGAAAAAGAAGCAATCCTGAAACAAGAGAAAGCGGAACTAAGAAAGAAGGCGCTAATATTAAAAATAGACGGAGCGCTGAAGCATTTAGAACAAGAACAAGCACTAGATCAAAAAATAGAAGTGATGGCAAAGAAAGTGCTATCGCAAGAAACGAAAGAGCCAGAATTGAGAGATGAACAGGAAGCATCAACGTCACAAGGAAAAGAAAAGATATCAGAACCAATAATAACAAAGAATCGAATCCAGAGGATACTGCTACAAAAAATAGAAACAAGAATCAGAAAAGAAAAACCCACGTGGAGTGAAGCTCAAATCGAGAATAGAATAAAAGAGATATGGTTCCAAACAAAAGGACCAACAAAGATAATGAAAGAGGAGGAACAACTACATATCAATATGTTGAGACAAATACCCGACGATCAAACAGACGAAGATGAAAGTGAAATAAGCAGTCTGGGTGGAGAAATATTTCAGTCATGCGAGGAAAATAAACCATACAAAGATGAATCAAAACACGAATTAGAGGAAATGGAAACGAGTGTACCAAGAGAAGATGAAACCGAGATATTAAAAGAAATCAACGAGATTGTAGAAGAAGTAGATCGAAACCAAATGTTCTTAAACCTCAGAGATACAACCACATACAGCAGAATAATGAAACTGATTGCGAAAGGATATCAACAGGATAATGGTACATTTACGGCATCATGGAAAGATATGATAAGAAAGTACCAAGAGAATCTGAAAGAATATGATAGAGAAGAATACCAGGTAATTATTGATTTTCCAGAGATACCAAGACAGATAATAGCCACAAGAGGCGAAAGCACAAACGAGTTGTACGATTGGGTAGTGAAAAAGCTAGGACCCAGCTACAAAAATAAACCTTTATATTATCAAGGAAGAAAAATAAAGCGAGATATACACCTAGCGGATGCTCTAATATGGCCAAAAGGAATAAATGTGGTAACATTAAACAAAAATGAAACCGAGGAAACGACAGCAGAAATATGGCAGAAAATTCAAATATTGTATAACAAAGAAATAAAACCTGGATTAGAAAAAGAGAGACAAAAGATAATGAGACAAAACCAGATCAAAATGACAGAACAAGCAATAGACCAGGCTAGAAAATATATTAATCGATTATCATTAACAAGACCGATCTCAATGAAAATGTTCGTAGAGGCTGTACGAGACACAGACATTATGAGATTCGATAACGAGAGAACAGATGAGTTGATAGCCAAATATGGAGAGCACCAAAGAGATATGAGAGGGGATGAACCAATAAGGATAAAAAATAAAACTACCAAATGATGAAATAAAAGAAATATCGGTGGACCCCGATTGTCAAATGCACGAATTACACCGACGGATAAACCGAGAAATTATCCAACCGATAATCGAAAGTAGCGATGATGGCATGGTAGAGGACGTGGCAATAATGTACCATAAACGGCAAATAAGTCCGCGAGAACGAACCCCGATATACGAATTAGGTATATGGGAAGACGGACAAACCATTAATATCATAGCCATGGATGAACCAGAGAGAAAAAATACAACAAAAAGGGAACAACAGATTCAAGAATTTCAAGAGGAAATGAAAAGAAAGATGGACCAAATACTAACCATCTACCAGTTATGGAGACAAGATGCGAAGTTGAGCACAAAATTACAACCAATAGACGATTCACGATGTCGATCAACACCATGGAAAAAGGTGTATGATGAAAAGACGAAAGAATGGAAATGGAAAATGGAGAGAACCGAACCAAAGTGGAGAAAATACGTACCAGGAGAAGCGCCGGAAGACGCAGCTAACGAAATAACCTTAGAGTTATATGAAGATGAACCATATGAAAATTTACCAGAGGAAATGATAAACGAAATGGAATGGCAACCAGAAGAAGACGAGGAAATAAACGATAAAGCTCGACTAGCCCCATACACATGGAAAATAGGTGGATGGGCGGAAAAAGTAAAATCGGCTGAAGAAGAGAAAATCATCGGTATCACAAGTCATCAATTCTATACAGAAATCGGAGGATATCGGATGAAATTGAGAGTGTACCCAAACGGAGATGGGGTAGGAAAAGGAAAATATCTGTCAGTGTATTTTCTGTTAGCAAGAGGCAGATATGACGGCAAGTTAGAATGGCCATTTAATCGAAAAGTCACAATTTCAATCGCTAAACCCGGAAAATGGGAAGAGCGACACAGCGAAAAATTGGGAGTAGACCCAAGATCAATGATAAGCCAGAAGCCAAAATCCACTGAAAATGTTGCAGGAGGAGTACCACAATTTCTATTGAAAAAATGCGTAACACCCCAATTCGTAAAAGATGATACGATATACATCACGATTGAAGTAGAAACAGAACGAGAAATGAAATTGCGAATCCAACAAGAACAAGCGAGACCGCGAATCAGCGTACTCGAGAAACGAATACCAGGAACAAAATACTTGCCCACAGATATAGACGACCCTGTGGAGGAAGGATTAACAAGATTAACGGAAACGCAAAAATGCAGAGAGTTAGCAGCGATATTGAGAACCGGAGCAAAGAATCAAAGACGAACTGTAACAGATTTAGCAAAATGGATAATCGATTCTTGTAACAGAGTAGAGAATCTACGAAATATTGTAAAGGAAATAGAGGAATATCGGAGAATGTATGTGTGGTACCCCAGAGCAATTTCGAGAAATCATCCGAAAATGGAAACATACCGAATGGGCAGCCGAAACGACAGAGAAGTATAGTTTAAAAATTATGACGCCAGATTTCGAACCAATCGAAAGAGAATTTTATATCACTGCCAAAGTGAGTGAAGTGAAAAAGAGAATACCGTATGAACCGCCATTTCATTTACAATACCAAGGACGATCATTAGACGACGATCTCGAAATCGGAGTTACGCAAATGCAATTGGGGTTAATCAATATATTAACTGTAGCAAAGATCGCGGGTAGAGAACTGAACAAAAGAGAAATCAGAACGAAAACGCCAATAGGAAGACAAGAGAGTCTAAATACGCCAGAAGTCCCACCTGCAGCAGATGAAATAATTGTCATCACAACAGGAGATGAAGAGATACTGAATGATCTAAATGATATTGTGGACGAAGAAACAACCAGGAGAATACCGGAATCAAGAGATTTGTTCATGACTGAAGATGAAAACGATCTGATAACAGATGAACCAGACGAGCTAGTATGTGGTCAAAGACAACCAGTCGAAATTATAGAGCCAGATACCGAAGAGGAAAATAAAAAGAAAGAGAGAAGACGCCGAAGCTCGACAGGAGACGAATGGGATAATTGGATAAATGAACGAGGAGCTACAACATCCAAAGAAACAACAGACGAACAACCCAAACGAAAAGAAACAGGTACGGCAATGGAAAAGAAATCCAGAGGACGACCAAAAATTGATAAACCAGCTCCAGAAAGGAAAACTAAAGAACAAATGCAGATGGATCAATTGACAACGAAATTGAACAAGCTCAGCCAAGTAACGAAGCAGTTACAGGGAAAACTGAAAGGCCAAGAACAAGGAGCAAAGTGGATCAACAGACTAACAACTGATATGCTGGGATTAGCAAACCCAGAAATAAAGAGAAATTTAAAACTCAATAATATCGGACCAGAAGCGAAACAGCTTTGGGCAGCAATAAAACCAATAATAAATAAAATCATGGACAACAAGGTACGAACTACAACCAAAGATCCAGAGGAATTATTGTTGATAATAAATCACTTAACGAAACGATCTGATGACCCAAACAGATATTTGGTAGGAATGGCCTACCTAATGTACAATACGATAGTGATATACAGAAAGCGAACTCCAAGATACAACCCAAACGGATATGAATTCGCAATAACAGACATTATCAGGAAGGTAATCGAACCATTCATCCTGACTCAAGGTGGATGGCAAGCCTTTATAAATTTGGTAAGTAAAGATGATCAAACCGAGATAATGCAAGCGAAGTTAAAAGAGTTATTAACGGAATTCGAAACAACGATTAA
Source organism: Schmidtea mediterranea (assembly GCA_022537955.1). NCBI lineage: Eukaryota > Metazoa > Platyhelminthes > Tricladida > Dugesiidae > Schmidtea > Schmidtea mediterranea. The sequence continues at coordinate 12,265,349 of CM039682.1, read as the reverse complement.
TGCAAGCGATCCAAAAACAGCTAGAAAAGGGATGAATACGATAATCACTACAATACTCATATGGATGATGTGCATAAAAGGAGTAGAACCGTTTGTAGTATATGACTGCGATAACATAAAGATTGGTGATAAATACTCACTAAAAGAAACGGAAGAGTGCAAAGCTGCAAACCCCGGTAAACTACAGACAACGGCAACAGCAGTATCGTATAACGTATATCAAGAGGTAGACTTCATCAAAACGGAAATTAAAGAATGCTCAGTGACAAGGAAAATTGTAGCATTTCATTGCGGACATCACTCACACTCAACAATTATAGAAGCTGGAACGGAAACAACAGTGGTTTCTGTAACGCGGAGCGAATGTGAAGAAGGATTCACGACAGGACGTATCTCAATAGCTGGAAGAGTAAATGTAGCAGCCGAAGAAGGAAAAATAAAAACTACCCGAGTATACGCTGCGGGAAGAATAACGGCTGGAGACGGAACGTGTCAAGGAGGAGAGTACACCCTATTGAATCAACTAGTCAAAGGAGTAGTAGTGATTGAAAGTTATCAAGTAAAGTTGGAGAAATACCAAGGATATTTCGATCCAGATACACAAGCAATGAAAAAGTACCCTCAATGTCTAGCAACAGATAGATCATGTAATACGGGAATGTCAGCGATTGTATATCACGCCGATACCAGAACTTGTAGACTCACCTTATTGAAAAGTGCAATATTTGATGAAGTGCAAGGACAAGTGCACAGAGAAACCGAAACTAACACGCAAAAAAGTGCATTAGATGAATTACGGAGAACCGGAAGAATCGGAAAACCAACGATCACCACAACTATCGGATCAGAAGTCACGCCAACGGTAGTAATATCAACTGACACTACAATCGGAATGAGATTTATAAAAGGACGAATGGTGAGCAAATGTGACGAAATGGTAGCTAGTACCAATTATAAAGGAATATTCTTATCGCGAACAGCAATACCAAACGCAAAAGCGCAAATAGACCCCAAAGATGTGAAACTATATCTCTATATAAATAACAAGATGGATTTCTTATATCACAAAGGATTGGCATCAACAGAGAAAATATACTACGATTTAGTTAAAAATGATTGTATCTTGAACAGGGAAATATTGAAAACAAAGTTAGCAATGGCAATCACGAATCCAGATAACGCAATTCCATTACTACCACTCCAAGAAGGATATTTTGGGAGAATCGTTGGAGAAGTTATGTACACATACAAATGTGAAAAGACAATTGCAAAACTGCCAGAGAATTCAACAATCCCAAGGGATAAATGCATAAACGAATTAGAAATAATGCATAAAGGAAAAATCAGATTCGCTCAGCCAGTGACAAGGATGATAAACCCAGAGAAATTTGTACCCAATATGTTCAGTTGTAGTAATGTATACGGACCACTATTCGAAATAAGAGATGGAAGTTGGTTACAATTTCCAACTCGAGTAATCGTAGCACCGCCAAAAATATTTGGATTAACCGAATTGGCCAGCGAAGCAGAATTCAAACCAGTTGATATATCACAGAGTGGGATATACCAAACGAAAGATCTGGAACGAGCCAGAGAACATTTATTATTTCCAGCACAAAGGCAAGCTATATTATCCAGCATTGTAACTATAACGGGAGGTAACAACTATGGAGAGAAACCCAACTACGAATTGTTACTATCACCAGACCATTTCCAACATGCTACAGCAAATATGATGAAAGCCATGTGGGGAAGATTCTTAATCTTCGGACAAATGATGGCAGGAATTCTAGGAATAATACTTATCATTCAAATCGTAAGAGTAATCATAACACAAATGTTAGCATGTTTCGATATCTACAAAAGAGAGAGAAAAATCAACTGGAAAATGGCAATTGGATTCTTACCGTTTTTAGCTAAGACAATGGTGTTACATGGACACTCAAAAGATATCCACAAGATAAAGAGATTGGTAGGAATTCTAACGAAAATGAATGGTACCGATGAAGAAGTCGGACGAAAATTTAAAGCAATAATGAGACTAGAAGCCGAGAAAACCAGAATGAAGCGACAAAAAGCGAGTAACTGGAAACGATGGATAAATTTCAGAGATGATAGCAGTAATAACAGCGACAATGACGAAAACCAAGGAGGAACACAGATGCTAACTCAAGAGCAACTCAAACAATGGGAAAATCGAAAGACAAGACATAGTGGACATTATAATCATCCACCACCAGTATACGAATGTCTAAAGAAAGCAGCATCATCAGTAGAGAGAAACACGCCAGTAGAAAGACACGTACCAATACCAAGATCAACAACATTACGAAATATTTATCCAGTACCATACGAACCAAATTGGGCAGACTTAGTGCCACGAACCAGCCAAAGATCAAGAAGTGTGGATCAGGATCCAGAAACTCGAACTATAGCTATGTTACAAACATTAGCTGGACCAACATTAACGGTACCCATAGAAATAAATGGGGTAGAAATAAAAGCAATGATTGATACCGGAGCAAACATCTCAGCAATAAATATGGATAAAATACCCGGAAGATTGTGGCCATGTATAGAAGAAGCTAACATGGATGTAATAACTTGCAGCAAGGAATCGGTAGCAGTCATTGGAAAAATCTGGTCGATAATCGAATATAAAAATGTAAAAATCAACACGTACTTAGCAGTTATCAGGAAACTGAGCGCAGACTGTATAATTGGAACAGATCTTATGCCAGAATTACTAAAAGAGATAATAATAGATCTAGGATCGATGGAGCTGAGAGATAAAACCGGACGAATATGTATGCTGAAATCAGAGGTGAGATGCTCCGAGAAAATAGTAGTGCCAGGGCGCACACAAATGATTTGCTATGTGAAAGTAAATGAAGAAACTAGAGGAAAAAATGATTTTTGAACCCAATCACAAATTTGAGAAAAAGAAAGAACTGCCATTAGCCAGAGAGATAGTATATGTAAACGACAACAGTGAAATTCCGATCAACATTACAAATTTTGACGAAGAAGATAAAGTCATTTACGAAAACGAAAGATTGGGAAAATTAACACCGATGATGGATATCGAACTTCCAACAGCAAAAACTGAAGGAACTGAGGAAGAATTATGGACTATCGACAGTCAGCTACTAAACGAAGCGGAAAAAGAGCAACTACAAAAACTGCTAATGGAATTCAAAGATATATTTGCAGCATCTGACTTAGATCTCGGTACAAGTGATGTGACGCAACATACGATACCATTAACGGATGATACCCCAATAACACTACGGCCATATCGATTGGCAGAAGCTCAAAAATCAGAAGCAGAAAAAGAAGTTCAAAAGATGTTAGACGCAGGAGTAATCGAACCAAGTTGCTCACCATGGCAATTCCCAGTGGTCATGGTAAAGAAAAAAAGACGGAACACAACGGTTCTGTATAGACTACCGACGACTCAACGCAGTAACAAAACGGGATACATACCCGTTACCGGATATAAACGAGATGTTACAAATGTTACACGGAGCAGCTTATTTTACATCGCTAGACTTAAAAAGTGGTTATTGGCAGATAAAGGTCAAAGAGGAGGATAGAGAGAAAACTGCCTTTACAATTGGAAAAGATCTATATCAATTCAAGAAAATGCCTTTTGGACTAACCAACGCACCAGCTTCATTTCAGAGATGTATGAATTTCGTAACTCACGGCATTAAACAATGTATGGTATATATTGATGATTTATTAATTTATTCCAGCACCTTCGAGCAACATTTAAAAGATATCCGTAATGTATTCGTTCGACTAAGACAATGGAAGTTAAAACTGAAACCATCAAAATGCGATTGGGCAAAGGAAAAAGTCACCTTCTTAGGACATATTGTGTCAGCAAAGGGCAAAGAACCAGATCCAAGAAACATTGAAAAGATAAAGAATTGCCCAGCACCAAAGACAGTCACGCAAGTACAAGAATTCTTAGGCTTATGTGGATACTACCGAAAGTTCATCAAGAATTACGCAACTATTGCGAAACCAATACAAGAATTAACCAAAAAAGATACCCCGTTTATATGGGAAGAGGAACAACAAACAGCCTTTGAAAACACTCAGAGATAAACTGATATCAGCACCAATACTCGTACACCCAGATTTTAAGAAACCGTTTTTATTAGCAACAGACGCAAGTGGATATGCATCTGGAGCAGTCCTAGGACAATGGGATGACGAGAAAAGAGAACGAGTTATTGGATATTATAGTCGAACGTTCAAGAAACATGAAAAGAATTACTCTGTGACTGAAAGAGAGGCATTAGCAATAATCCAAGCTATTAAACATTTCAAATATTTATTATGGGGTCACGAGATATATATCACTACAGATCATCAACCATTGGTATGGCTAGGCCAACATAAAGAAGCCTCGAGTAGATTAATGAGATGGGCGATGCAGTTGCAAGAATACTCGCCGTATATAAAGTTCAAATCAGGAAAAGCGAACGCCAACGCAGATTGCATGTCAAGATTTGTATTTGAGGAACTGATGGATCAGGATGTAAGACGAATATGCATGATAATCGCAGAAGATATCGATTTTACAAAACTGAGAAATGAGCAGAAAGAAGACGATGAGTTGAAAACAATAATTGAATTCATAGAAACGAACGATATGAAAATCTTCGACAACAACAGTAAATTAAAGGAGCATATGGAAAAACACAGACACCGATATATCATAGAGAAGGGATGGTTATTATTAATGGATGGCGAAAAACGACTCATGTGTTTACCAGAAAGTAGACGGAAAGAAGTATTGATGCAATACCACGATGGAAAACTTGGAGGACACATGTCAGCTAAAAAGACGGAAGCAAGACTGCGTCAAAAAAATATTATTGGCCAAATATCGGAGAGGACGTAAAAGGATGGATAAAGAATTGCCTAATATGTGCAACCAGAAAAAGCACAGGAAGTAAATTGAAAGCACCGCTAAAACCAATGCCAATCCCACCAGAACCAATGACGATGATTGCAATGGATGTAGTAGGACCATTACCCGAAACCAACGATGGGAATATTTACATATTGGTAGTGACAGATTATTTATCAAAATTCCCGGAAGCATTCGCAATACCAGATCAAAAAGCTAGAACAATAGCGAGAATCCTAGTAGAGGAAATATGCTGTAGATACGGAACACCCAAACAGATCCTAACTGATCAAGGAACCAACTTTATGAGCGAAATAATAGAGGAAGTAACAAATTACTTCAGAATTGCGAAGTTGAGAACATCACCATACCACCCGCAAACAAATGGTCAAACCGAACGATTCAATGGCATACTAATAGAAATGATGTCGAATTATGTAAGCAGACACCAAAAAGATTGGGATAGAAATATAAACCTATGCCTTATGGCATATAGAATGTCAATACACTCAGCAACAAAAATGAGTCCATTCAAACTAATGTACGGCAGAGAATGCAACATCCCCGATAGACTTAGAATATCAACCACCAATATCGCAGTATATGGAAATCGATGATTATGTAACAGGATTCAAGGAGCGAATGCAAGAGATCTGGAAAACAGCAGGTATGAATATTAGATTTAACCAAGAAAGCTATAAAGAATTGCACGATAAAAAAGAGAGACGTGCGTGAGCATAACTTTCAGGTTGGAGATTGGGTAATAATCGCAACGCCAGAAATTATCCCAGGAGTAACCAGAAAATTACAAAGATGTGGTAAAGGACCATATGAGATAATGTATGTAAACGAGAACAATGCTCGAGTTAAATTGGTCAATAACCCACTCACTAGACCTATCTACGTAAACGTGAGCAGATGTAAAGCGATACCGAGAACAATAACAAGAGAACCAGAGAATCGAGGTATGCAAACTAGATCACAAACTCAACAGCTAAGTATAAACGGACTAACGATGAGTCGAAAAATAGAAGCAACATCAAACAACACCGTAGAGGAACCAAAACCGGATGAACCAAAAATAACTCTAAACGCGACTCAAGACAATGTAGACAAGATGGATATAATAGTGAAAGCCATCAGAAAAATAATGCCAGAATGGGTCGAAGGAAAAGGATGGATGAGAATAGTAAACAAAGCGGGAAAAATCGCAATGGATTACGCTAAAGGAGCTAGAAGTCCACCAGAAATGGATCGTATCAAGGAAAGCATACCCATGATCTTCACTATGGCAGATGTAGAAGGGGAACGTACCTCTACATATCGCAGTACAACACAGAAGTACCCAAAGGATAATGGACATAATCCAACTTATGCAGAAATGCGGACACGCCTCAAATATACCAAACGAAGAGGGACAAACACCATTAATGTTCGCAGTTGCAGCAGATGCTTCTACAACAGTCCTGAGAGAATTACTAAAAACCGGATCATCGTTCAAAGAAAAAGATAATGGAGAAAACAATGTACTACATTACGTGCTGAAATCCAGACAGGCAAGTGCAATAAAATTTATAACCAGTAACGCGACAATCAGAGAGAGAGAAATGATGGGTAAAACAATCCAAACATTATGGGAAGCTATTGACGCCAAACAAGACGAAGCAACAGCCAATCTGATGAAATGGACCTATGAGGGTTCACCACTTAAAGTATTCGATCTGAACTATATGGTAAGAAACAGAAACGTCCTATTAAAAGAAACAATATATGCTCACTATCCATTTCCAAAAACAATAAAAGCAATGTTGAAATGGGAAGGACTGAAATTCACCAATCATCCAAAAGAAGCAATACGAATCGGAGATAGAAAGGAACAACTATTGATGATAATACACAGATGGCATCGAAAGCAAATAAGATTTTTCAAGCGAGCAAACAAGAAATAAAAGAAATGGACGATATAAAAGCGAGAATAATAAAAGTATACGAGGAAATAATTGAAATAATAAATGTCGAGGACGACATTTCAAAGGAAACCCCGGATGGAGGTGATAATGGAGAAGGAGGAAGTGACAACAGCAAAAGCCAAGACGATCAAAATACTAGAGAAGAAAATAAATCCACACAACAAGAAAAAAAGGAATCATCTAACGAGAAACGTCAAGAAACGAGCAACAGCAATAACGAGGGAAAGCGAAACAAAGGGATGATGTTACTACAACAAAGGAAAAATCAAAACCGACCGACCCTGCTACAAAAAATAATGATATTAATCACGTCCATCAAGTTAACGGAAGCCGACGAAAACATCACAAAGGAAATAAAATCGTTCAGAATACGAACAATAAATGAGAAAGGAAGCGCAAGCAAAGGAATATGCTTACAACTGACAATGAATACAAGCATAAGTTGCCAATTCGATTCCATAGGAAAACCAGGAAAGATGGAAATACGATCCGAAAACTCATCATCATGCCAGACCACCAAAGATGTATGTAGAGATGCTACAAAAGACAAGAATGTAAAAATCCAAGTAAAGCCAGGAATAGGCAAATTACGAATAATAAACAGAGGAATAGAAACCATTGAACAAGTATGTATACAAAATAAAATTATCGACTGTTGGAAAATGAATATGAAAGCAGGAAAGAAATGTGAATGGGATAGCCTAGAAGGAAATGCGGAATATATAGTATGTGCCAACAATGATATAATAATAACATGCACATTAGCCAAAACCCTGGGAGAAAAATTCACAACACCAAAAGAAGAGCCATACAAACGTCGAGTACGAGAAAACAAAGAAATAATAATAAAAGTAGAATCAGATCCAAAGAGTGGAGAAGAGATAATAGTCGAAAATATGGGCAAAGAACCCATTACAAAAGTTTGTATATTCGAAACTAAAAAGAACGGAACGATAAACGAAAGAATCAAATGTCAAACAAATGAAGATATCAAAAATCAAAAATACCGCATCCCAACTAAAAGAAAGCATGGAAAGTATATAGTACACGTTCAGAAAGGAAGAGATGATTACTGGAAATCAATAACCAGAAAGTTACTAGAATCAATTACGACAAAACGTCCGGAAAAGGAAACAAGAGAAGAACCGTATCAACGACAGATCAGAGAAAGTAAAGCAGTAATAATAAACATAGAGTCAAATGCAGCAAAGGAAGAAGAAATAGTAATTGAGAACACAGGTGAAAAACCTATCACAAAAATCTGCGTATACGAACCTAAAAGAAACGAACCAGTAAACAAAAGAATCCAATGTGAAATAAGCAAAAATATAAAGAATCAAAAGTATCGAATCCCAACAAAAAGAAAACTGGGAAAATATGTAATAAACATTCAAAAAGGAACTCATGAACATTGGAGAACGATAACAAGGAAACCACTCGAGTCAAATGCGATAGATCAATCCATAACAAGACAATCTGAGAGAAAACCAAGAAACGAAACATGGAAAAAAGGAATGATCATGGACGACAGCCACCTTTCAATTCACGAAGCATTACAACTTCAGAAAGCACTTAAAAATGTACAACCAAAAGAAGGAATAATGGAGACAACTAAAGCAAGAGAAAACACAACTATGCAGCCTAACGAAAAGAATTACATGATTAAAATGATCTGGATAACAACAGCAGTAATAAGCAGCGTAGTAATGCTGATAATAATTCAACTAGCAAGAACTACCAAATGCAAAAAGAAGCCAGCGAAGAAAAGATTATGGCCAGCGGTGGAGAAATTCAATTACGATATTGAATTAGGACAATACGATGCAGAAAAAACCGAGGAATATGAAATCATAGGAAACTCTAGTACAAGCGGACTCTGGTTAAAAGAACCGCCCATTATCGAAGCACAACAATGGTCCAATGAATCTGATGTATACCAGATAATGAATGAGAAATATGGGGATATACGGACATTACGTATAGAGTCCCCGGAGACGATGGTGTAAAACGAGAAAGAGACGTTGTATATAGTGTAAAATATTATGTAGTATATTAGTAGTAATATGTATATCTATATGTAAATATCGTACAAAATGCGTTAGGGACAATACGCAAACAGAGAGAATGCCGATGAATTAATGATGTGTTATAATCAACAGATGAATCCGAATAATGCGAATCAACAAAACCAAGTCAGAATACCACCATTCGTAGAAGGAATTCAACAACCAGCAGCTGCCAATGCACCTATAGAGATTGCAGAATTAAATCAAGGAATATACCAAGATCCAGGAATTGAGGCAACATGGAGACGACAATGCGAATTAATGACACTAATAACAAACAATGCGCAAACTCAGTGGACAAACACTCACCTAGTATTAACGGAAAGTGTGAACAGAGGCCTACAACAAGCCATAAGACTGGAAGAGCAACAGAGAACAATATTACAATTACAGAGAATAAATGAACAATTAGCAGATCAAGTTAGATGGCAAGCTGACGAAATTAGAAGACTACGTAACAATCAACAGCACGTAGATCCAGCAAGTTGGGTGGAATGGATAGCATCAATGCCAGAATTCACCCCAGAACCGGATTCAACAGTAGAGTAAAAATAAAGCGTACCTTGTAAATATGTAAAAATAACACGACAGAAAACAAAGCAACGTCAAGTAATTGAAAATTTTTGTAGATATGCAGACGATCATCGAGAGAATTAGAGGAAGCGAGAATCCATCCGAAACTACGAGACGAATAATGAAGGAAAAAATCAAAGTGGTGAACGATATAAAAGAAAGACTAAAGTGTTGTAAATGTAAAGAATTACTGATTGGAGCGAGACAGACGAAATGCGGATGCAGAATATGCACAGATTGTACGATAGAAGTAATAGAAACAAAAACAACACAATGCCCTGGATGTGACGAAATGATCGAAAGAGATGAAGACCCTACAACAATGGATAAAGCCACCAATAAAGAAGTCAATAACCTATTAATTCAATGCCAAGTAAAAGAATGTGAATGGAAAGGACTTATGAAGGAAGCCGAAAGTCACACAAACGAATGTGAATATAACGAGATATTATGCGAAAAATGTCAAACTATCATAACAAAAAAGACTATGAAAGAACATCACCAAGTGTGCATCAAGAGAGAAGAGAAATGCGAATTCTGTGGAGTCATCGACGAATGGATAAAAATAGAAATGGAACATCGGAATCCAAAAGAGGAGCAAATATGTGATCTATATGAAGGAGTATGCGCAAACAACTGCGACAGGAAAGAGAAAGTCAGATTAAAGGAACATTGGAACGAATGTAGCGGCAAACCAGTCAAGTGCCCGTTAGAATTATTCAATTGCCAAACACAACTACCAATTGCGGAGATGCGAAAGCATATGATAGAAAATAGTATCGAGCACACCGAAATCATGATGAAAACGATAGGAATGTTGGCATGGGAGGTGAAAAGCCTACGAACAGAAAATGATGCACAAAAAGCAATAATAAGAGAAATATTAGAATCCAGAAAGAATTTCGAGAGAAGCCAAGGAGACACACTCAAGAAAATGGTCGAAATGGAAAAGAAAATGCAACAGATGACCAACAGCATAAAGGAACTAGAAACCAACAGTTCTATAGCCAGAAAACATCCTACAGCACCATTTATATGGAAAATAACCGAATTCGCAGAAAAGCTCCAGAGAGCAAAAGACGGAACACAAAGAATCCTAGACAGTCCACCAATATACAGTTGGGAAAATGGATACAAATTGGGCATTAGATTATATCCGAATGGAGATGGGAATGCAACAGGTACCCATATCAGTGTCTTCATCAGAGTAGGAAGAGGAGATTATGATGAATTATTAACATGGCCTTTTAAACAAAATATGATATTAACGATGAAAGGACAAGAGGATTATCGTAATCCAATCAGAACAGGAAATGAACCACAGATGGGAAGGCCAACAACTGACTGGAATACAGCAATTGGTACACTACGTTTTTACCCACAACAACGATTGAGAGGAGAAGGATTCTTGCGAGAAGATAATCTGTATATAAAATTAGAAGTAGAGAAGCCAGACAAGACGTTGTAAAGAGAAAAAGAAAGTGTAAATAAATGTAAATAAAATAATAAAAATCAAATAAAAATCAAAAAATTACAAATAATCAGAAAAATCAGAAAAACAAAAATTCAAAAATAATGACGATATTTAGATGGCAAGCGGAATCAGCGAAGAGATAACAGTACAGATGAGAAAAGGACCAGATTCGATATGGACGAAACTATGGAAAAAACCAGAAGAAGAGGAAAAAACCAACATACTAACAGCAGCAATAACATACTATGCGGATTTTGATGTAGAGGAAAGACCACAACAAATCAGGACAAAAGTATACCCACCAATGAGGGTAAAAGACGAAAACTTGAGAAAAGAGGAACAAAGATACCTAACGTTTAAAAATAATAAAGTATTCACCGACCAGCAAAGTCAAGAAATGGCCGCACAAGGATTTTACTTTACGGGAACGTCAGAAATACCAGACGAAGTGACGTGCATCTTTTGTCAAGGAAAACTCGCACAATGGAAAAAAGGAGAAACAGCAAAACGGGAACATCGAGAAAAACTCCCGAGATGTCCATTTATGTTAAATTTAGATGTCAGAAACCAAGCAATGAACAGATTAGAAGGACTCAGACAATCAGAATTAGACAAAGACGAAAAGGGAGGTGAGAAAAAAATAACGATAATAAAGAGTTTCGAAGATCCAACAGAACTAATATGGGAAAAAGAGACTATAAATAGAACATTCGAAGAGAGAATCAAAACTTTCAAAGGAAATCCAAGAGCAGCAGAATTTGCGAGTCAAGGGTATTGCCAAACAGCCAGAGGAATAATGTGCGAAGGATGTAAAAATCAACAGCCAATACCAGATCAGAATGTCAAAAAGCTAAAACATAAAGGAAAATGTATGTATAAACAAGAAAAAGAGTCAAAGAATATCGAAATAATAATTACGAATCAGCAAATAGAAGATATCTTAGATCGACCAAAAACGAGAACCATAATGCTATTATCAGGAGTAGATACTCAAAAGATGAGGAAAATAATCAAAGAAAGGTTAGCTAATAATTTAGAATGGTACGACTCGACACAAGCAATAATTCGAGCAATCAAGCGATATCAAGAGAAACCGAAGGAAAATCGTGACAAATCAATAATAAAAGAAGCTATTTTGGAGCAGTATCAATGTGTGACATGTTGGCAAAAACATGTGGAAATAATTTATATGCCTTGTGGACATATGGTCACATGTGAAGCATGCGGGATAAAAGTCGATATATGTCCAGTATGTAGAAAGCCGATCAACGGGCGGATCAAAGGATTCCGTTTCGCTGATCAATAGATAGAAACCGAAAACAATGTGTAAAAAGTGTAAATAAAGATAAACGTAAAAACAAAAAATAATAAAAACTCAAAAACCACAAAAATACGAGATGATGTAAATTATGATAAAATTTTGAGATGATTGAAAGGAGAGAATAATCGATTATTAATATTTAGAAAACAATTATGAATCCAAACGAGACAAAAGAAGTTGTAAAAGAGGCTGAAGAGTCAAAACCAGCAATCAAAGATCAACCAGAGTCAATAAAAGTAACAAGTGAGGAAGTAGAATTATGGAGACAAAGAACGTTACAATTAAAAGAAATGCTACTAATCGCAGAAGAGGAATTAGTGCAAGAGACTCAAAAAACGAAAATGATGAAAGAAAAGTGGGAAAAACAACTAGAACAAAAAGTAACCTACCCAAAAGGAAAAGAGAAAACGTACCAAGAGAGAGAAGAGGAAATGATGAAGGAATTTATGCAGAACCAAACGAGAATCAGAAATCAACGGAAAGAGATACAAACCCTAGAGCAAGAGAAGCAGGACCAACAAAGTGAAATAGAAAGATTGCGAGAAGTGATAAAAGATAAAGAAGCAGAAATACGAGAGGAAGGAGAGGAAACGATAAAAATTATACAACAAATGCAGGAAGAAATTGGGCAAATTAGCACCCAATACCGAATAGAGAAGACAAAGAGAACCCATTTGGAACAAGCCAAAGAATGGGCAAAAAGACAAGCGCGATATTGGAAAATCAAATGGACAGAAGATAGAGAACAGTCAAGAAGTAATTGGGAATCGCGAATCAGACATTATATTCAGCAAATAGCCGAAGAGGAAGACCGAACAAGAGCATACAAAACTAAATGGGAAAATGCGAAAAAGGAAGTCAACAAGCTGAGAAATCAAGGGCCAAAACCAGCAAAGAAAATTAGAGAGCCCAGAGACGATAGACAAGAAAGAATGCTGACTCAGATAACTGATCAAGCAAGAAAATGGCGAATAGAATGCAGATTATGGGAGGACGCCAACGCAAAACAATCTAGCTATATAGTGAAATTAGAGCAGGAAGTTGAGTACCAACAAACCAGAGTAAAAGAGATGCAAATCGAGCAGGATGAAGCTCACCGAAAAGAACAAAAACAACAATGGAAAACGGAGATCAAAGAAAAAGCAATAAAAAGAGAGGCGAAAAAATGGAAAGAGCACTTTCAAGAAGCCAAGAAAGAGATAAGGTTTTACCCAAAAGGATACTAAATATGGAAGATTGGGAACTTTGGGAACAAGTCGAAGTGCAGAAAGAAACAATCGAGGAACTAAACGAGCAGGTCCAAAACTTAGAATTTCGGGAAAAAATCAGACAAGGCACAATAAGAAGGCTCAGGAGACACGAAAAGGAATACGAACAACAATTCAACGAAATGGACAAGAGAGCAGCAGAAACGAGAAATCAACTTACTGAGGAAAGACGACAAAACCAACAATTAAACGAGAGGATAACAGAACTCCAGCAGGAGGTGAACGGACACCGAGGAGTTGTAGTATTCAAAGAAATTCAGTTGAGACATCAACTCGAAGTCAACGATCAGTTGAAAGAACAAGTTGAAGCAGAGATAAAAGCGATAAAGCAAGGATACGAGGAAAACGAACAGAATTTGAGAAAAGAGATTGAAAAATTAAAAGCGTTGGAAAACACGCATCGATTAGAAATGCAAGTAGAGGAATTAACCGAAAACGCAGACTATCTTGCCTATCTCTTAGACGAAGAGATACAAATATCAAACGCCTTGCGTGAAGAGATAAATACCCTGCAGAACCGACCACCAATCCTGCTTATGCCATTATATCCAACTGAAGTTCTAAACCAAGTACCCGCCGAACCCGATGAAGGATTCGGGGAGACGGACGAAACGATAATGTAAATTTAAAGAGAAAATTGTAAAAAGTGTAAAAATAATAAAAATAAAGAAAAATAATAAAAACAGAAAAATCATAACCAATGTATATTTAGTATGAATCCAAATGAAATAGAAATCCGAATGAATCTAGAAGACGGAGAATACGTACCAAGCCCAATTCAATTAGTAGAACCAATCGAGCAAGACCCACTGAGATATTACAGTAAAAGATGGAGAGCCGAAAGAAAAGAATGGCAAGAGTTAGTGGAGGAACAAGATTCAGAAATCGCCCGGATAAATCAACAGTTAATACAGTCAAAACAGCTAGGTAATATGATAAAACGAAAGCTAACATCTAGCATGGGAGAAAACAGAGATCAAAAGAGAGAAAATGAACGATTGAGACGAGAATTGGCCGAAATAAAGACTCGTGTAATCCTGGAAGATTATTGGAAAACCGAAGCAGAACGAATGCGAGATAGCAGGAAAAGCGAACAGAGATATGTAATACAACTAGAAGACAGTTGTAAAGAAGCCAGAGAGATAAAAGAAAGTCATCAACAAACTCAGGACGAAATTAAAACATTAACAGAACAGCTCCAGGAAGCGAGACGAAAGCTGGAAAAGCAAACAGCTAAACGAATAAATCATAAACGTCAACTTAAAAGAAAGCAAGCGAAAGAAAGAAATCTCCAAATAAAAATCTATAACCAACAAAGAATAATCAAAGAAAACAAAGAACGATTAAAAGAACTCCCGAAAATAACCGAGCGATTAATAAAAGCTCAAATCCTAATAATGAGATTTTCAGAAAACAAAACTAAAGAGGAGTGCGAGATACACCCAACCCCAGAAAAAGAACAAGAGTAAAAAGGGCTAAACTCCACTGTAAATAAACGAAATAACCTTGTAAATAAATATAAAATTAATTACGTATAAAAATAGAAAGTATGAACCCAAACCTGTGGATAATAATGATGATAATAATGAGAAAATGCAATACTGAGAACCCGTTAGAAAAATGCGAGAAATCCCAACCCTTCAGAAGAGAGGACAGCACCTGTGCCGATTTCAAAGAAATTTGTAGTAACCCCAATAATGAGGAATGTCAGCAGATAAACCTCCAATGTATGCAATGCCCCACAAAAGAAAACAAAGACGAATTAAAACAGAATATCGAGAAAACCCAAACAATGGTACAAACCCTACTGAAAAATAATGAAGAGATAGCCAATATAAAGAATGAGAACCGAGAGATAAAGAAAACCCTAGAAACCCTCATCAGACAAATTCAAAGAAAAGCCAAAGCAAACCCCAATAATAAACCAATCCAAGAAATCGCCCTATCAATCAAAAGGCAACAAGGAAAACAAATTAAAAATGAACCCAGTACAACAAGTCTATCAATCGAACTGATACTACCGATTAGTATAACCTCTAACATGATACTCCTAATATGCTGTCTCATCCTCGGCCTAACAAAAAACAAGCAAAGGCAAAATACCCCAATTCAGAAACTCAGAAGAATGTTCAACCCAATCCAAAATACCAATCAAGTTAGCAAAACTTCAAGACTCTCGCAGATTTCCATCAATCACCCTTCAAGAACAACCCAGCTCGAAAGCGAAACTCAAGCCGTCAGCGATTCATTCGAAGCCAAATATAACTGATTTACATTGATTGATTAATTCAGACTGATCTATAGTGATTTGAACTGATCTTATAAAACTTGCATTGATATTAAAACTGAACTATCCAATTTTGATTATGTATTGTAGCCGGACCTTAAGTCCATCTTTGCCTTGATGATTTAACGTTACCGTAGAAATTTTTATGAATGTGAATATTGAAAATGGAAATGTATGTATCATTTTGAAATCAATTGAAATTGCGGGTCGCAATTTTACGGACCCCCGAGTGTTTTATGTTGGGCCAGAACGTAAACGGCCTTGGAAAATGTTTAAATGGATCAGAAACACACACGCAAAAATAACACGCAATTTAAATAAACCCACTGAAACATCAAGTAAACCCGATAAAATCTGAGAAATAAAAGAATTAAATATAAAATAATAAACATAAAAATAAACTAAAATATTAACAAAATGCACCAAGATTCGCACGATACCTATACAAATATAACAAGAAAACACAACAAATTCGACGAAATTGAAAAAATCAATTAAAGTTCATTAAAGTGAAATTTAAATCGAAAAATTGAATTAGTAATAATTCAATAAAAATTTTAAATAAAAAATTATAAAAATAAATCGAAAAATAATAAAAATAAATAATAGAATTTGCTAGAAAACAACAAGGTCGAATTTTGTTTTACTGCATCAAATTTCACACGTCACACAAATAGGTATATATACTGATCCATTTTCACATTTAACTAACCATTTTTTCAAACCATTTTGAAAACCATTTTGAAAATCTACCATTTTCAGATTCCAATTTTGAACTTTAACCATTTTTGAAAATTGTGAATCGTCGTTAAACTATTTGTAAACCATTTTTCAGATCAGTTTAGAACCATTTCGAGAATTCGTTTTATTATTCTAGGTGAGAAATATTTATGTTGGAGCCATCTTTCCACACCCCGTTCATAGCATCTCTGTAGAGCCCTGCTTGACGGCGGTGTGGGGAGAGAGGCATTTATGTTTTCTATTATGACATTTTATGTTTTGTATGAAAATTTTGGAATGGTCATGGAGGGTAATTTCTGTTATTTTGTCCTAATTAATAAATATTATTGAAATATTTAAATTATTCTACATATATCTAACTTATTTTATATGCTTTTATAAATTTTATTGTCGAAATTTTTCCGGCCCACAGCCGACACATAACGCAAGTAATTAAAATCTACATAGTACAGATGCATGTAAGTGCGTGGAAAATCGCCAATGATATGTACCCGTGAAGACTCAGCGTGCGCAACGCAGCGGTCGTAACGTCAATATTATCCCTATAGCTGAAGCGAGAAATAAGGAAGAAGTCTCTGGCTGCTTCCTCGTTTCTCAATTCTGTAAAATCGACCTAAAATTATATTACATACGGCTTAAAATCATCACACCGAGTAGTCCAGTGGGCACTCAATAAATATAATATGAACACAATATGCGTCTAAGGCCTATTAAAGGGAAAGGCTACTCGGGTTAAATTAACTGGAATCGTTGTTATAACTATTTGGATTAACATTTTGAAATAGATAAAATTCATTGGGAATCATCGAATTCGATTAAATTGAAATTATTAAAAATAACCATTAATTGTAAAAGTAAAGTGTTTTATTTGGATTAACATTTTGAAATAAATTAAATGCATTGGGAATCATTGAATTCGATTAAATTGAAATTATCGATAAAAATTAAAATAACCATTAATTGTAGAAGTAAGGTGTTTTATTTGGATTAACATTTTGAAATAAATAAAATTTATTGGGAATTATCGAACTCGGTTAAATTGAAATTATTGATAAAATTTAAAGCAACCATTGAGTGTAAAAGTAAAGTATTTTACGGCTAAAAATTAAAGTAAATGTTGGGTAAAGATAATGTAAATGCTCGTAAATTATTGATTAGGGTAATGACAAATGATTTCATCAATTAAATTATTATAATTCATTTCAATAAAGGTAATCTGATCTTGGAGTAAGAACGAGTAATGTATTGATCTAAACCAAATCAACCCCCGATAAAAATGAAAGCCACTAAGAATCGAATTCTTTGATTTCAAATAAAGAAACGTATCAATTAAAGGTGAAACAATTTTCGAATAATAGTATGAAATCCCTTAAATTAAATTGTTGATTAAAGATCCGAATTTTCATTGATTAAAGCAAAGGAAAGGTCTTAAAACAAAGTAATCATTCAGTTAAATGTTGAAAACTATTGATAAAAATAAAATAATCTGTTGATTAACAATCCAAAACTTCATCGATTGAATATAAGGAGAAACGTTAGGAATTAAAGATTTATTATAAAGTAGTCGTTTAGTTAATCGCTAAAAATTATTCACTGAGTAAATAAAAGGAAAAATTACGAATTAAAAATAAAGCACTCATTTGGTTAAACGTCGAAAACGATCGATAATAATAAAATAATTCGTTGATTAATAGTACAGACTCATTGCGTAATAAACGGAGCTTTTCCTTTGATTTAATTAGATGGATTAAAATATATAAATTCCTCACTTAAAACTTAGCAATTCAGAATAAAATGGGGTATAAAATATTATTCACTGACCAAAATAAAATAAAGTCTGATTAACATAAAGAAATCGTGATTAAAAGAACCAAAATGAATGAATCAACAAATGAATGCCAATCCGTTATTGAATAAAATTGACAAAAACCCAAGTTAACACTATGGTAAAGGCAGGGATAAAATCGAAAATGATCCGAATTGGAAACGCGAACCGGCTAATAATATTAGATGCAACTTGACGATAGCCATTCAGTTTAGAAAGACCTTCTCGATATCTGACGAATATCCTGACGCCAAACGAATAACTATAAAGTTAATAAATACACCAACAAAATCACAAGAAATTAACTTACGACGCGCGTAAAATCCGATATAGTCCAACTTAGACGAATAAACATATCAAATGATGAATATCAAAGTGATGCTTGATAAGGAGTCCCATCATTAGAAAGTCTACGCGCACTCCACAACCGAAAATTGCACTAAGTCGATAATAGAAGTCGCCGATCGATAACTAAATTAACTTGAGAGAATCAACCGGAAACCGGAAACCTACCTTGAATGGATTTAACATCCGTTCGATCGAAGGATTGACGTTTCCGCCAACATCGTCCTGACAGGATGTGACTAAAGTGAATGTCGTCAACTTAAGTACAACCTGTAAACTTTAACTCTGTTTCGAATAAACATTAGCATCATAGAATAGCGGACTTTAGAATTAGTTTAATCAATATCGATGTTATGTATTAGTAAATTGTAACTTCATGTTAATTAATATGACGTTTATATATTTAATAAATTTCAGAATTAATCTCAAGCAGCAGTAGGTAGTTGGTAAACCTTAAATCAACCTCAATATCTGATAACATCGCGGATCCTTTGAGTTTTGAAACTGATTTGTAACAGATAGTATCCCTAAGTACTTCGTAAATTTTAAATGAATCTTAACTAGTAGTAACTCCATCCACCAGACAAACACTAACTTAACAAACGCTAATGCCTGATAGACCGTGAATTTGCGACTCACCCATCTGCCCAACACTAAAAATATTATCTAACATGTTCTAATTATTACCATCATTAACAAGAGTTATGAGGAGTTAGCCAACAGAATACATCACACCAGGAACACACAGATAAATAACCTTAGGGGTTTCGAGTTGCAACAACAATCAACTAGTAGAGTGTAATCGGTCTAAGAGCAATAATATAATCAACGTTTAGTCTAGTATTATTATAAGCCGACGACTTAATCGAATTTGATAACGATAACAATTTAGATATGCCTATCGACCAAATCACCATGCAAGTAGCTGAGGAACCACACCCAGGAGAGGTACCAACAGTTGCCGCGACTACCGAACAACTTCCACCCCGGTGGCCACACCCGACTATTTGGCGATTGTTGGGTCTTGAATCCGATCCCTGTGGACTCGCCGGACAACAATACCCGGCCGAAGAAATATATGATCACGCCAGAAATCTCCTCACCTTCTGGGAACAAGTACAAGAGCAAGTGGACCTCAATGTGGTCAAAGCCCGGATGTACCTCACGAACGTGGAGGAGGACATCCGCGTCGGACTCATCGCGGAGGCATACCCACCTCACCCAGTCCGCGATACCCGGCGGCCCTATACAGTGGCGGCTCTGAAGAGGAGTTTAGAGAGAGAATCCCCTGAAGATGTACTATAGTAATGACAAAGTGTTGTAGAAATTGATTTAAATATTAAGTGTTATTGTTTCCTTATTCGTTATTATACCTCATAGATAAACTAACTTCATACCCTTTGTTTAATCAAATAATAAAACTTTGATTTAATGAAGACAAAACAGAATTTAAATGCTCTCCTATTATAGTGATGTCATCCCTACAACTTCTACAAGCGGAACTGGAACGAGCAAGACAATCGAACGCAGAGTTACTCGCCCAAATCCTTCAATTAACTCGAGAGGCTCAACAGTTGAAAGCAACCTGGGTTGATCCAGCAAAGGTAAGAGCTGTATACCATCGACTCACAGCGGCTCAGAAGGGTTGGGAGGAAGAGCGGCAGCTCAATCAGAGTCTGCGCACTCAAATTCGGGGACTTGAAGTCGCCCTAGCGGTATGCCGGGAAGGTGAAGCGGTAACTTATCCGCTCATCTTCGCCCCAACCCAAATGCCGCAGACAACCACCAAGCCAACAGAACAACCCATCAATAATCGTCGACCGGGACGTAAGGAACGTGCCCGACGTCGAGCGACGCAACTCCAAAACGTCAAACAGTAGATAGTCCACATGTGATTGATTCAAATAGAGTAGTTTTAGTCTTAGTTGAGTCGTTTCTTTGGAATTGCATGTCAGTATTGTCACAAGTAACCTTATTACGTCTCAGATTTCTATAGTCAATTAAGAGCTAATCCTGAATAGTATGAGGGACAGAGCTAAGCGAGCACAGGTCTTCTATCGACAGCTCGTGAACCCGAGGGTTGTCCGAGCAACTACAGTACTAGCTCATGGTACTCAATTTTTGCGGGCAATCCACCACTTGAACACATTACCAACGTTGCTTAGCAACGGGTGCCAAGTGGCGATCAGTATCATTTTGTATGGCGTTACGAGGGCAACCACCGATTAGTTCAAACAAACAATGAAACCCTGTAACCCACCACTATGAATAACTTTGTGTTGAGTTTTATGTGGATTACATTTGATTATTTTTTCGTATGTGAATAAAAAATGGTTCTTTGATATCACAATAAATGTTTACGTTTAATTTGGTTAGTGTTTTGATTCTGTTATCGTGTTATCGACAATAAATTTCATTTGAAAAATAAACTACAAGTTGAAAGATGAAAGATATAAAGAAAATAAAGGACCTAAAAAAGCAAGACGAGCACACACCTTTTATTGGTAGCTCGCTGAACCAATTGTGGACCGGGTCTTAGCAGTTTTAGTAATAAAGCTCACGTTTGACGGTCACAGAACCATTGGTTACATTACCAACGTTGCCTAGCAACGGGTAACAAGTGGCAATCAGTAAAGCATTGTATGTAAAGGGTCAAGGTTAGAAACATCACTAACCCCACAAAAGTAAGACTAGCAAACTTGGCTCGAGACCTAATCTGGCAGCGAAAATATAGTTATGTGATCTGGGACATTAAATATTTTTAAAAAAAGTTATTCATTTTTGTCAGAATTTTCATTAAATAATCGGTCAAATATCTTCCGGCCAAATTCATTCTGCAAATTACATGAGGCACCGAGTAGCCTGTCGTAGTTCCAGACGCGTCGAAAGAGAGGACTGATTGCATACAACTCCTTCTGACTGCATCAAATAACATTTCTTCACCATCCGCTAATGAAATTGTGTTGGTTGGAGCAATAGATTTAAGATGAACAAAGACATCTTTATCGCAGCGTTCATTGTCATCACTAATAAATTCATATCCATTCTTCGACTTAAATCATTTAACGTGTTTAATAACTTGTGATTGCGACATCATTAAGATATTTTTATAAAGCAAAACGAAAAACGGATTAAATCTTAATAGAAACCGAAAAAATCAAAATATCAAGCGTTTAAACCAACCTTTTTTTAAGTCACAAATTACATAAAATTCCATTTGATTCAGAAAACTCCAAAATCCAATCAATTGGACCAAATATATACAATTGGAAACCAATCTAAAAAAGTACTGGCGCCTGTCAGCGCATACAACTGAATTTAACAAAAAACTATCATGCACACAGACGCGACAAAATTCGCAATTCAACAAAAATAATTAATAAAAATAAATTTAAATAATAATACTAATTATAAATACTTATACGTACTTTAAAATCATGCATTCTCTAGTCATCTGAAATATTTATTATTTAATACGTAATAAAGGTGGGGAGTAACAAAAATTTTGCTTATGTATATATAACTTCATATCAAAAATGAACAAATTTTTTGTTTTAAAAGCAAGTAAAATGCACTTATCTTGAATTCAAAAATGCTATCTACTTTATCTGCTTAACACGACCTGTTGATTGTTCAATGTTGACAATTCTGGCTGTTACATTGTATTTTGAAATATAAAGAAGAAAATCATTTAATGTAATAATCAAAATTGTACTGCTGTCACATTTCTGTATATAAGAATTTTGAATAACAAATTTCGATAGTAAAATTTCATTAATACAGGGCTTCTTAAACCATGGGTCGCGACCCCATTTGGGGTCGCGTAGCAAAATTCTGGGGTCACGAGAGATAAAAATACAATTTAACAGAAAATGCTTTTTAACTTGTAAAACTATTGTTATAAAGATAAAATAACAATTATCGTAGATAAATATATCAAAAAATCTTCTAGTTCGGAAAGATTGTTTGTACCTGCATTTCTATTAAGAATATTGTAATAACTTGAATAACATTACGATGATCCTTCATAGAATAATATACTCTTCGTCAATATAATTTTCCAAAGATTTTTGGCTCACACTGAATCCAGGTGAACAACTTGGCGCTAATTACATACTTATAATCCTTTTGAAGTTTTACAATCGTCAGGTTCAAATGAAGTCTGAAAGGATTTATTGTTATAAATGAAAAAACGAAATCATATTAGTAAACTGGTATACAATTCAACATTTATTTTGTGCCCTATTCAGTGACATATGTGACTTGACCAAATCATCTGTTTGTAATGTTGCCAAAAGATTGATTTCAGCACATAGCACAGTTGCACAAATTAATCTTGCAAAATGTTCAGAAGGTTTCTCCTCATTCAAGTTTAGCATTTTAATACAAGAGCTTTGAGCATGAAGCTTAGTTCCTCCGCCTATAACTCCGATTTCAAGACACGGCATCGTACAAGTGACAATTAAATCCCTCTTGTCAATGTGCACCTTGGATGGAACAGATTCCAATTCAGTGATACATGAACTTGATTGTACCACCTAAACAAATTTTTATAAATAAAATAAAAATATATGATTAAAATGTCATTATTTTTTATAGATAGATGAAAATCAATTATAAATATTACTGATTATTTGAATTAAATTTTTTAATTCTGATCAATTATGAAAAAAATTAAAAATTTTAATAAAACATTTTTGACAAAATATAATGTAAATATGAATAAAATAAAAAAGATTTGAGTTTATTTCTATATTTGAAAATATTTACCATTTCTATAAATAAACTCGAAATGTATACTCCAAAACAATAAATTATTATTTGCCGGTTTTGCACAAAAAATATTATACAAATGAATATCTTGTACATTTTTCGAACATTATTCAGTGGCATGGTACTTTGCAGAGAAAGCAATTAATTATAATAAATTAATAAATAAATATAACAACATAATTTAATAAATAGGGAAAGGATTTAATTACAATAAATTTCCATTCAAACACACGTTTACGATTTACTCTGACAGATTTCCAGATATCATCATCATTTAGGATATTAGAAGTATGTTTATTATAGAGGATTTAAACAAAAAATACAAATTTTATTATATTTTTTATAAAAATATATTTATAAAGTTAAGATAATATAAATAAAAAATTTTTTCATTTTACTATTTTTCAATCTTTATATTTATGTATTTATTATAATTTTATTTACAGTTTTTAAAATTATATAATTTAATTTAAAAAAAACAATATTTATTTTATAATACATCCGGGAAAAACAATCAAAACAATCAAAAATCCACTATTCTCCAACTCAAACTGCTTTAAAACATATAGAACGAATATGGTCACATAACTTTACATTAAGGTGGTCCTTATTTTCAAAAGTTGGAAATGTAATGACCCCGCTTCTTAAAAATGTTACATTTGATGAAAAAACGTTCGTGGTGAAATATTTTTGAAATCGGACATATATAGATTTGCCTCATCTACATTGTAGTCATGAGTGTTTGCCGTATATTTCGGTGATTTACGTTTGTTCCAGTAATAAGCTAAGTCTTCAAAACATATTATGTATAAATATGAATACATAGAATAATAAGTACTAGTACGATGTCAAGTAATAATGTGTAAGACGCCAAACACAAGTTATCTTGCGAGAATCGGGAAATTGCTTTCGGTGTTAGGAGACGACTTGGAGAAGATATTGTTTCTGCTGTTCATTGTGAGTAATTTGTGCATTGAATCATTTAAAACTTGTTGTTCACTAATATTTTGAAGTTGTTGTATGTAATCGGGGTTTTATACCCATGTTTTAGGAGCAATGTCAAGGAAGTTTGCATTGATATTGAGTGCAAAGAAGAAAGCTTTTGTTTTGCTAGTAACGAAAATGCTGGGTTTGAGCATTCAAATGCGTTCTTTGTTGTCGTATTAAATTCTTACAAAAGACTTCCAATATAT
Source organism: Schmidtea mediterranea (assembly GCA_022537955.1). Taxonomy (NCBI): domain Eukaryota; kingdom Metazoa; phylum Platyhelminthes; order Tricladida; family Dugesiidae; genus Schmidtea; species Schmidtea mediterranea. The sequence goes on along the minus strand of CM039682.1, from coordinate 12,240,586 downwards.
AACGATGAAATAATCGAATTTTGTAAAGGACAAAAACTTCACTAAAGACCACCTCACATATATGCAATAGAAGAAACCGCTTACAGAACGGAACTAGTAAAACGGAAAACACGAAAAAATCATCAAATATTTTTCCTTGGTTGCAGTAAGTATGAAAAATCTGAAACTCACATCCTCAAATACGATCGTTCTATTCCATGCAAGTGCATTTAATATTGGCGAGTTGGAAAAGCAATTGTTGCAGGCACATACAATTTTGGAGGCTTTCGGAAACGCAAAAACCATTCGCAATTATAATTCATCGAGATTTGGGAAATTCATCGGGATCCATTTCGATAGTTTTGGATTCATTGCCGGTGCTAATATTGAGACATATTTACTCGATAATACTTGAGTTATTCACCCGGAATCTGAAGAAAGATCATTTCATATTTTCTATCAGTTACTATCAACAAAATCTGAGATGAAAAATACTTTATTGCTCGGTGAAATTTCTGCTTATCAATTTCTGGCATCGATGAGGTGGAAGCATTCAATATAGCTTTGGAAATTCCGAAGATTATTGAAATCACTGATGAAGAACAAACTATTACGAAAGATGCTGGACATTATCTAAAATATCGAAGGGGCGAGATTCTATTCGTTAGATCACAGCCTAGCGTCTCAAATCAGTATTTATCAAACCACCATCTAATGAGGCATTTCTAATTAAAAACCCATTTCTTTCAAATTTCAATGCTATCATTTTTAGGAGAGTGTGAGCATAGAATTTTCCCGCAAAAAAGTTTCAATACAAATAAGGACCACTTTACTTTAATTATTGATCTTTGGATGTAATAATTTATCAACAATGCTACACTTATAACATGTTGTCAATAATTATGTAAATTTCCTTATAAAATATTAAATTCAGAGATGCCTATTTTACTGGTACAGGTATAATTGTACTCACTAATCATTTCAGTCGACAATGTTCAAGAACTCGTGAAGAGAGATGATCGGAAGTTTCTACAATGTATGTGGTATTACATTCATTACATATAAATTGACAAATGAGATCCTTTAACAATATAACAGAAGTTTTGACTTATGAATGAAAGTTTTTCGTACTTTAAACTAATTTAAAACAATCTTATAACCTAAATTTCCCAAATTTTTACATATCTTCTTCTAATAATTTGTAAAACTTTCTAAATCGGCAATACCAACACAAATTTAGGTTCAACATTCTTATATGCACTATTGATATTATTTGCATAGTCATTCGATTTACACCCACTAGTCGAATTACACTCAGACATTTAAAAAAATAGATCGTTAGGTTTCTCAATTAATAATTAAAGAGATTGTTGTCAAAAGTCTTTGGACTCATAAATTAATGTGCAAAATGCAAAATGAATGTTTTTAAATAGTTTAATTGATAAATATGGGATAAGTAAAAGTTTTTTTATTTTTAAAAATGTTTTTAAATTTTAATATTTATATTTTAAAAACTTTTATAGTATAAAATTTATTTAATTATTAAAAATATATTTTTTTAAAAGTGAACTTAAAGGATTTTAAAATGTTTTAAAAAAGATTAAAATTTAAAAAGTCTGTCATTCGCTTCCGGATTTTATTCTTTTAAAACCGCACAAAAATTAGTTTGATTTACTTTTCCACGAATCTTGGAAGAAAAAAGTTATTAACCAAGGCTAATAGAAGCTTATTTCTTGATCAAATATTTTGATTTGACGGAAGTTTGATGTGTAATTTATATTCTGGTTGTTTTATTTAGAATTTATGAAAACTTATTTATCATTCCCTAAATAAGATTTTTCAACTAATAATGAGTTTTAATGAGTATATTATTACCTGGGCCAAATCTTGTCCTGTTGCAGCGAATATTGCAGCAACTACATTGGCAGCATGAGCATTAAATCCACCAGAAGCTGAACCTGCCAATGCGGATCCGGAAAAGTTCTTAGCAAGGCATAATTTTTCTAGGCTGATTGAGTCTGTTTTCAGTATGCTGCCGATAATATCATGGGAGAGTTGACATTCTGCGATAACCGATTTACCCCTACCTAATATCCAATTAATTGCCGTTGACTTTTTATCACTGCACATGTTGCCACTGATACTTATTACCTATAAAGAGTAATTTTGTTTTCAAATTAAAAGGATAAAATAAAGGCAGTATTTCACTTGACATGTTTCCAACTTCACTCGAAATATTTATTTTTACACACGTAATTCAATTATGAGGTGTTTTGTGTAAAATAATTTAAATAAAATATAATACTTGTAAATCGTATAATAATTGCTTGTAAGATAATCACGTCCATTAAATTATAAATATACGTTTTCTATGGTTTACTAACATTAATTTGTTACACGAGGTTTAACCGAAATTATAAGATTTAATCATATTTAGCATCATTTCAGGTATATGAAATGCACTTGATAATTATATGCGGCTCACACAATAATAACTTATTATTAAACGTATATTGCTTGGTACAGAGTAGTTTAATTTTATTCAATTAAGCGTTTTCAATAATGATTTGATAATAAAATTATATTTCAACCTTTATTGAAAATGCATAATTTAATATAATTTATTTATTCTATCTAACAAGTAATAAAGCCTTTCTTGTTTATAACATTTTATTTAATCGCAAAATTTAAGTAAAGAAATTAAATAATTCTTATAGAAATATCAAGTTCTTCAATGGTCAATTTGAAATTTTTCTGAAACCGGTTCAAAGCTTGATTGATAAGATAAAATAATATCTGATAAGGAATTTTAGCAGCAAATATTCAAATATTTTTCAGAATTAAATTAAAACAATATATTCATTTATAAGTAAAATATGATATGACTAAAATACGAATCAAATTTATCTGACGATTGAAATCTTAATAGAATTTTTTCAAGACTTCATTCGTGTTCTTGAGTGTCAAATCAACGAATTTCCAACAAAATATAAATTTATTGATACCAAATTTAAAAAAACAAACAAATATTGCCCTGACTTCGAAAAATTATTTATAAATTGAAATAAGTATTATTACCATGCCGTATATTCGTTATCAGTTTTTTGTTAATACCTTAGTTGCCTTTCTTATTCTCAAACTATTTTGAAGCATTAACTGGAAAACAAATTTTTGCTGCAAATACTTTTATACATGTTTGGTATTGATATTATATATCTCCCATTTTGTTATTATTACTATCATTATTATTAATATTATTAATATTATTATTATTACTATTATTACTATTATTACTATTATTATTATTATTATTATTATTATTATTATTATTATTATTATTATTATTATTATTATTATTATTATTATTACTATTATTATTATTATTACAAAATTAAATTAATATAAAAAAAATAATTTGTTTAAATTAAAAGTTAATTCATAATATATTTAGTTGGTTTTGTGTACCTGAAGATGACAGTGATGCGGTCGAAATATATCGTACGAAGAGTTTTTTATTGGCGTTATCTTTTAATTAAATCGTTGCCAAATTTATTTAATTATTTATTATTATTATTATTATTATTATTATTATTATTAATATTTGTTATTATTTGTGAATATACAAAAACTTATTTCAAAAAAATTTCTTGATTAAATTTACTTCTATATCTGGAAATTGTTCCTTCAACACTTTCAAGCACGCATCTACCCCCTTCGATAGGATATTCATTCCCATTGCATCCCCGGTTGAGGCCGAGAACCTCATATGCAATTTCCGACCACTCTATCAAATTTAAACCTTTCACATATCAATCAAATTCTCTCAATCAGTTTTACCGGAAACAAATCCATTGACAAAAGAGCCCCATATCGACTGGTCATGTCAAAATGTGATTTCAATAATTTGAATCCATTTTCACTTTTGATCCAATTCATGCAATCGAGAACTCGTTTGATCGAGTTGAATTTGACAACAGGTGAACGGGTCATTTTGTCTCCGTATATGATAGTAGTAATACCACCTGCTGCTGAGGTAGCTTTTGCTCCACGATTTGTACTAGCCAATAGGCAACCTTCCGTCGTCGCCATCGGAATAGCATGGATCACATTATCAACAAGAACATCTGACACAATCCCAATTGGAATTGGCATATACCCGATTACCTAAATTATAAATTTTCAAATGATTTAAATCTTTCTACTTCTTCACAGCACTGTTCTAGAATTTGGTCATAGTCATAAGTCTTGAAAGGTATATTATCCATGATATCTTTCTTAATATTAAATAGTTCTGAATAATATCTCCGTCGGACCTTGACAGCAATGTAAGTATTGTCAAGTATTCTCTCCAAATGTCTTGATTTATATCTTTCATTCTTTAATTTTTCCAATACTTCTTGTTCTATGTCCTCGTCAGATATTTTGTCCTGTTCATATGTATAGTTTTAGAACCGTCAATTTAATTAATAATGAAAAAGAAATAAATTAAAAAATTTACATTGATTTTTTCCATAAGCACAATAATTGACGATAAGAAATTAAAATTTCTTACAAATTGAAATATATAAGTTTAAATTTTATTATTATTGAAGTATTAAAACAATGATTTTATGTTTTTAAATTTATTTTAGATATTTTAGATTACAGATATTTTTATAATGTTAAAAATATTTAAAAAAAATATTAAATAATTTTTTGAACTAAAATGAAATTTATTGTAATTTTTTCAGCGATATTCCTTATTATTCCTTATTAAGGAATGTAACAATGTTCTTATTAAATATTAAATAGGTTTAAATTTTATATTTTAAGCTTTTTATATTTTATTTTATAAATTTAGATTTTATATATATTCAATTAATGATTTAAGGCCCTAAATGAATGTTCATATCTAAATCAAAATATATTTATTTAACCTCTTTAATATAAGTATTAATGCTACATTTAATGGAACATTTAGTAATATTTAGCTTAACCACTTGACAGTTTTATCCTAGCGTGATTCGTGCTGGGTTTCTGGGTGTTGAAATATTTTGAAATGTATCAATTATCCATTTTAGGCTTTTTATCGATAGACGATTAAGGCAATTTTTTATTTTAGGCTTTTTTATGGAGAGCGTTTTTTGTCTATAAAAAATTTATTCAAAAATAAAAGAGTGAAAAATTCAAAAAATTATTTTGAAAAATTTCGAATATTCAAAAAAAATAATTTTCTAAAAATTGCGCGAAAAATAATTTTTGAAATTGATAGTTTTTTAATTAATTATTATGTAATGACATAATCATGATTAATTACATAATTGTATAATTAAATACATTCTTTTTTACATTATTATGTAATAAATTTTAGCCGATAAATTAATTGACATATCAATATAGTAGCAGGTGATATTGATAGCTTCTTCTTGGAGATTCAAAATTTAAAGCTTGACGATCTTTTACCAGCGATGATTTCTGATAATTTGTTGGATACTTTGAATTTTGATCCTTCTCATTCTTTATATTTTAGGAACCTTGATTCTGCCATCGGAAAGTTTCAAGATGAAAACAAGGGATTTAGTTATACTGAATGGATTTTCTTGCGCTTAAAATGTTACAGTCCTTTAGGTTACAAATCATATATGAGAGCCAAGGGTATAACATAACCTGGCACAGATATAAAACATCAAACATATTTAGATGTTTACAATAATAGCACCGTTATTTCTGTACCTCCAACTAGAATAGAAACCAGAAATCACTAGCTTTATACATTCAACAACTTTAAAATAGCGTTAACAAATCATGACGATAAGAGAGCTTGGGTAAGGAAAACACAAGTTTTGCATATGGGCATTATTTATGGCCTGATGCAATTGATGTTGACCAAAATAATAATATTAATAACATCGGAATTTAACTTGGAGCAGATCCTGATCTAAGTGAACAATCCAACAAATTATTTGACGGTGTAACAGTTTGACAAGAATAATTTGTAGTTCATGAATCGATATTAAAACTTTTGTTGATTTTCTCTCTATTCCGGCTAGCCAGCTCTTGTGATAGGAATATTATTTGCGCAATTATGTTTAATGAAATTTTTATAATTAATATTTAATTAATTATTTTATTTTAAGAAACCAACATATTACGCAATAACAAGTCGTTTCCTGGAAGTAATCCTTTTAATTCTCATCATAGTCGGATACATTGGTAACATTCTCAACTTCATGATTCTACACCATGAAAAAGGCTTGAGGTTATTTACTAAATTACTTTTCGTCGGTCAAGGATTCTGGGATATAATGGTACTTTTGATTCCATCAACTCGCTATTTCATTTTGATCCACTCAGATTTCGATATTCGAAGTACTGATAAAAATTTCTTTAAGGCACATATCTTGTTGACGTATTTGAGTTTGGACTGTTCGGTATGGCATCTTTGTGCGATTTCAATGGAGAGAGTTGCACTCGTCAAATGGCCAACAAATTCTTATTTGAGACGTTTATCAGCAAAACACGCGTTTTTTGTTTGTCTCTTCTTTGTTTCATTTGGACTGTGTAAAAATGTCAATGTGATGTATACAGAAAAAATAAATGACTTAATGGCAGCTATTTTGGATAACATATTTAACATAGGGTTACCTTTCTGTATCATATTTTACACAACCAAAGTCTTACTGACGGAACTAAAGTCTCGAGTAAATGAAACAAATACAACAGGCAAGAATAAAACTCATTCTCCTCTATTTGCAATAAAAATGATCTCAATAGTTTCAATATATCACGTAATTAGCAACTTTCCGGCAGCGGTATATTTTATTACGGACAGCATTCCATCGTTGATAGTATCCGACTTTTATTTACGGAATGTCGCGTACACAGTAGTGTCAATCCTCACCATCAGCAACAATTCTTTGAAGTTTTATATTTATAGTATATCAACAGCAAGAGTAAGAAAAAACCTGATGGAAATTATGGGAATAAAAGCTTTAAGAATCCAAAGTGAAGAAACATCAAAAACAATTTCAAAAATTTGATTGTTTATAATTTTTCTGGATATTGTTATTGTTATTATCATTATTGTTCTTGTCCATACTAATGTTATTGTTATTGCTATTGTTGTTGTTATTGTAATTATTATTATTATTCCTTGGTAGTAGCATAAATTAAAATATCAGATAGTTGAATAATAAAATAAGCCCATGCTGTAAATTAATTATTATATTTGTTAGATGCTGTGAAAACATCTTCATTTAATTCAAAATTTGTATTCATTCAAAGTTCAAAAATTATTCAAATCAAAATTATATCTTTCATATTTCCGAAAATTTAAACAAAATTAACAACGGCATTTAAATTTTATTTTATTTAATAACTTATTTTTTTAAATTTTATGTTATTTCACTGTCATTTTATGTTACATTTTAATAATTAATATAATAACTTAAAATCAGATATTTCAAATATTTTAACCTAATTTATCAAATAAATAATTAAATAAATTTGGCAACGATTTAATTAAAAGATAACGCCAATAAAAAACCTTTCGTACGATATATTTCGATAGCACAGCTATCATCTTCAGGTACTCAAAACCAACTAAAAATATTATGAATTAACATTTAATTTAAACAAATTATTTTTTATTAATTTAATTTTTTAATAAATAAATATTTTTAAAAATATATTTTAAATTAATTTTAAATTTTAAATTTTTTTACTTATATTCTAATTTTTAAAAATTAATGTAATTTAAAATTTTCAATTATTTTAATAATATTATAAAACAAACATGATTTAACATACGTAAACTATTTAAAAACATTCAAAACATTCGTAGTCACAGCACTCTGCACATTAATCTTTGGATCCAATGACCTTATCAGCAATGCTTCACATATCACTCGATCCCAATAACTATTAAAACTTCTCAACAAAATTCTAAAATCAGACATTCCGATATCACTTTTACAGCCTCTATTGTGTTCACTAATATTGGTCAAACCCTTCAATCGACAATGCTCTAGAACTCGAGTACAGAGATGACGGGAAGTCTCTCCAATGTATGTGGCATTACACCCATTACATGTAAATTGATAAACGAGATCAGAACACAATCCAACCGGAGTTTTTGATTTATTAATAAACATATTGCGTACCTTACACGAATTAGAGACGATCTTATACTCTAAATTTCCTATCATCATTCATACTTCGTTTTTGTAGCTTTGCAATACAAGAAACAAACTCAAAGCTATCCTTACATTCAAACTCTGATCGCATTAACGGTTTTAATAATCCATCTAACAACTTTGCTATTTTATACTGGGCAGTACCAACCATCGACAAAACTGGTCTCATAGGTACACCATCTTTATGGATTTTTGGTAGCCCATATAGTTTAGCTGGCTGCGATCCTATTGGACGAATAGACTTACCTACCTCTTCATCAATAAGCTTCTTCTCAATAAAACCATTTAACATTTTTTGCACAAACTCTTCATCCTTAAGAGGAGGCAATTTTCCATTCTTCCGACCCTTTGACAATTTCACAAACTGAGGAGAATTTAACAAATCATTCAACTTATTTACATACACATCATGGTCAAGAATAACTATCCCATTTCCTTTGTCAAACTTACAGATATTTATATTTTTTTTAGCTAAGTTTTTTAAAGTCATAAAATCCCTAATATTCTGCTTTTTGTTTTTATCGATATACTCCATCGTACTTGCACTTAACGAGCTCTTCACATAATTACCATTAATGCCTTTCATTGTTTATTAATAAATCAAAAACTCCGGTTGGATTGTGTTCTGATCTCGTTTATCAATTTACATGTAATGGGTGTAATGCCACATACATTGGAGAGACTTCCCGTCATCTCTGTACTCGAGTTCTAGAGCATTGTCGATTGAAGGGTTTGACCAATATTAGTGAACACAATAGAGGCTGTAAAAGTGATATCGGAATGTCTGATTTTAGAATTTTGTTGAGAAGTTTTAATAGTTATTGGGAACGAGTGATATGTGAAGCATTGCTGATAAGGTCATTGGATCCAAAGATTAATGTGCAGAGTGCTGTGACTACGAATGTTTTGAATGTTTTTAAATAGTTTACGTATGTTAAATCATGTTTGTTTTTTTAATATTATTAAAATAATTGAAAATTTTAAATTACATTAATTTTTAAAAATTAGAATATAAGTAAAAAAATTTAAAATTTAAAATTAATTTAAAATATATTTTTAAAAATATTTATTTATTAAAAAATTAAATTAATAAAAAATAATTTGTTTAAATTAAATGTTAATTCATAATATTTTTAGTTGGTTTTGAGTACCTGAAGATGATAGCTGTGCTATCGAAATATATCGTACGAAAGGTTTTTTATTGGCGTTATCTTTTAATTAAATCGTTGCCAAATTTATTTAATTATTTATTTGATAAATTAGATTAAAATATTTGAAATATCTGATTTTAAGTTATTATATTAATTATTAAAATGTAACATAAAATGACAGTTAAATAACATAAAATTTAAAAAAATAAGTTATTAAATAAAATAAAATTTAAATAATAATAATTATTAAATAAAATAAAATTTAAATGCCGTTGTTAATTTTGTTTAAATTTTCGGAAATATGAAAGATATAATTTTGATTTGAATAATTTTTGAACTTTGAATGAATACAAATTTTGAATTAAATGAAGATGTTTTCACAGCATCTAACAAATATAATAATTAATTTACAGCATGGGCTTATTTTATTATTCAACTATCTGATATTTTAATTTATGCTACTACCAAGGAATAATAATAATAATTACAATAACAACAACAATAGCAATAACAATAACATTAGTATGGACAAGAACAATAATGATAATAACAATAACAATATCCAGAAAAATTATAAACAATCAAATTTTTGAAATTGTTTTTGATGTTTCTTCACTTTGGATTCTTAAAGCTTTTATTCCCATAATTTCCATCAGGTTTTTTCTTACTCTTGCTGTTGATATACTATAAATATAAAACTTCAAAGAATTGTTGCTGATGGTGAGGATTGACACTACTGTGTACGCGACATTCCGTAAATAAAAGTCGGATACTATCAACGATGGAATGCTGTCCGTAATAAAATATACCGCTGCCGGAAAGTTGCTAATTACGTGATATATTGAAACTATTGAGATCATTTTTATTGCAAATAGAGGAGAATGAGTTTTATTCTTGCCTGTTGTATTTGTTTCATTTACTCGAGACTTTAGTTCCGTCAGTAAGACTTTGGTTGTGTAAAATATGATACAGAAAGGTAACCCTATGTTAAATATGTTATCCAAAATAGCTGCCATTAAGTCATTTATTTTTTCTGTATACATCACATTGACATTTTTACACAGTCCAAATGAAACAAAGAAGAGACAAACAAAAAACGCGTGTTTTGCTGATAAACGTCTCAAATAAGAATTTGTTGGCCATTTGACGAGTGCAACTCTCTCCATTGAAATCGCACAAAGATGCCATACCGAACAGTCCAAACTCAAATACGTCAACAAGATATGTGCCTTAAAGAAATTTTTATCAGTACTTCGAATATCGAAATCTGAGTGGATCAAAATGAAATAGCGAGTTGATGGAATCAAAAGTACCATTATATCCCAGAATCCTTGACCGACGAAAAGTAATTTAGTAAATAACCTCAAGCCTTTTTCATGGTGTAGAATCATGAAGTTGAGAATGTTACCAATGTATCCGACTATGATGAGAATTAAAAGGATTACTTCCAGGAAACGACTTGTTATTGCGTAATATGTTGGTTTCTTAAAATAAAATAATTAATTAAATATTAATTATAAAAATTTCATTAAACATAATTGCGCAAATAATATTCCTATCACAAGAGCTGGCTAGCCGGAATAGAGAGAAAATCAACACATTATTATAAATAATAAATTATTATTATAAATTTCATTAGGGAGTTTTATATAAGATCCCAAATTAATAAATCAAAAATTAATAAAGCAAAAATTTGAGAATTTTCTCTTAACTTTTGAAAAATGAAAATTTCAAAAATTATTTTTATTAATCAAAATTTTTGATTAAAGTTTGTTTTAATGTTGAAATGCACTTGAAAGCTTGTCATACATTATTGCAGGAGTTTCAGCTCATTTTTCGTATTTTTAAAATTTAATATTTTATTATTTTCTTTCTCTGCCCAGAATAACTTCATAGTTTTTAGATTTGAAGTGGCTAATGCACTTTTGTAAAATATATTCTTTTAAGTCTCTAGTGTATTTAAATTAATATAAACGGATAAAAATTCAAAGGAAAGTTTAAATATTTCTAAAAGTAAATGCACCAGAATCAAAAATTACCCCAATTGTTATGTTTTCCATGACCATAGAGTCAGAAACTTGTCCCTTCCGAATGTCTTCAATTCTCAATTTTACACATTCATTGAGTAAATGATCAGAAATGTCGTTTTTGAATTTATATATTAATTTATATTTAAGCAGTTCATTGAGAAATAGATTAAAGTATCAAGCTTCATTAAAAATGAGATTCATAAATTAAAAGTAATAAATAATAATAATTGAAAGTTTCGTGAACTGATTAATTAATTATATAAATCATAATTAACAGGGAATTATAAACAGAAATTAGCAGACATTTCAATCAAGTATTTTTGAATACTATATGAAATGTAAGATTTAAAATCCTATGTCAAATAATAAATTAGGTTAATAACTAATTATTTCTTTCCAAATTAATTTCTGTCAATTAATAATAATAATAATAATAATAATAATAATAATAAAATAATAATAATAATAATAATAATAATAATAATAATAATAATAATAATAATAATAATAATAATAATAATAATAATAATAATAATAATAATAATAATAATAATAATAATAATAATAATAATAATAATAATAATAATAATAATAAAAATAATAATAATAATAATAATAATAATAATAATAATAATAATAATAATAATAATAATAATAATAATAATAATAATAATAATAATAATAATAATAATAATAATAATAATAATAATAATAATAATAATAACTATAGCATCACATTTCAACAAAGAAGGTGTAGCAGAGATGTAAGTTATGTACAATACTAATGAAAAAACTTTAACAAAAACATGCTATAAACAAAGTTATATTATGTCACTTATAAAGAAATCAGCGGTGAAAAACAAAAAAAGTCCTTATAAAGTTATATTTAGGTTTAAAATTTTTAATAATGATTTCGGAAAAAGGTATAAATATGAATATTTAATCATTTAATTTTCGTTTAGAATATTTATTCAACTCTTTGTTCGATAAACTAGAGGAAATATCTGATGTCAAAATTATTTTATGACAGTTTCAAAAGCATTGGTAAAAGAATATTCAGGTTTTGTTTCTTATTGTATCTTTTTATGATATCATCATTTCCATTGTTGGTAACCAACTCATTCAACAAAGTTAGAAAAAATTTAGCTTCTGACATTTTATAATATAGATGAATATTGAATATCGTAATATAGATCGTTCTGAGCTCTTTTAAAAGACCTATATGACAGATCTAAACTGCTTTCTTAGTTTTCCATTCTTTCAGATAATCTTTTTACTGGATTTTTCAAATATCTCAGTTTTTCTATTATATATAAAATATCCAAAAGCATTACAGTGTCTGGACACCCGCATTTTGTTTCAATTTGGCCTTGCGCGATACAATAACTCATTTGTTTCCGTTAGTTACTTTACAATAACTAACAATTAATAAACTGATTATTAAAATTTTTCTAATCATTTTCAATTCTCTTTGAATAATTAGTTCTTGTTTATAGCTAAAAACTTTGTGTTTGTGTGTATGTATGTTATTTAATTATTAAATATATATGACGCACTTATTTATTAAAGTGGCTTGGTATAACAATGTTTTGAAAATGAGTCATCATTTTATAAAATTTCAGTGACCAACATAAAATTTTTGTTGACTTCCATGGTAAGTACCGCAACGTAATATGTTCATATTATGTGATAATGTCAAAATCATTACATACCCCCGTGATCTTAGGATCAATCTTACTGTCATTTAACCATTCTGGAAATATTTGTTCTCTTCTTCATCTTGAAGCCGACAAATCCTCTACATCAGGATGTTCTGAATCGGCTCCGGTTATAGTTTCTACTTGTCCGGGGAATTGGTAACTAACATGTCTTGGCAATCCATCAACTTCCACAATGGTCGAGGAATTAATACCTGTGATCGTGCCGATTGGCCATTGAGTGTTGCACTTCGCGTTTGGTGGTTTGACGAATACATTGCTGTCTAACATATCGTCGCTATGAACATGGTCATCGTGATTCTCTGGAGTGGTATCTGCGAGAAGAAATATCGGGCTTCTCGTTTCTGTACCAAAGTGCAACTTTGATGGAACGGTGTTACTGATTAAACCTAAATGTGGCTTAATGTTATAGAAGAAAACAGTATTAAGAGAGTCACAGCTTGATCTCGCAACTATTAGCTTTATGCTATTCTATTACGTTCTGATCAATGGGCGTAACGACATTTTGTCCTGACTTCTCACATATCTGCAAAGTTTCTGAATTGTTGAGTGCAAAATCTCAAATTTTAAATATGGAAGCCATAATGATGTAATAGATACGATTTAATGATTTAATTAAAAAATCTAAATAAATTTGTTGTTGATTGAGCGTTTATTTTAAAAGTCTTATCCGAAAATTTTTGAAAATTCTAATATCAAGGGTAGGAAGGGGGTACTGTGCTAGGTGGCTCATAGAATTTTTGACGAACCCTTACACTTTTCCCAAACTTTAAAGTGGTATCAGATAGAGAATATAAAATTAGGACGATTCGTATAAAACAATTCTTGAAAATATTTACACACATTTAATTTCGAAAATTTAAATTTGAATAAAATATCAATATTTACAATAAAAAAATTTGAAAATTTTTTTCTCCTTCAAAGAATGACGCATCGAATGAGTCATCGTGCATTTTTTCAGCTAATCAGAAGCCAGATTTTTAATAGAGCACTACTCTTGTCACATTAATTTTGTTCTATAACACATAATATAATATTGATTTATGTGAAAGATTATTTGTTCATGAGCTGTATCAATAATGGCATTCTTTAATCATTATTTGTTAGAGTGTAGGTAATTATTTCTTAAAGAAGTAAATTTTAAAACATTACAAAAATCTTTTAAAATCATCCCCTCCACCAAGAAATCCTGCATCCGTGCTGGTATTACTATCATAACACAACCTCAGTGGTTTTCTTCGAATGACCCAAGCGATTGTGAAGCTTAACTTTTTTAATTCTTTTGCTCCCATGTTTACCTGTTCTGGATTTTGATAGTCGTTTGAGTTGGCAAGAGTTAGTGCTAACTCATTGGTTTTGTTTGAACTCATGTCATTGCTATTTCTTCGGTTTCAAGATATGATTAACTCAAAATTCACGGGAATTATCATTTTTTTGTTTCAATGCTCAAATCATATCTTTTTCGTTTCTTTTCTGGAGATTTCACGGTTGAAAATTAAAAATATCTAAATTTATGCATTAATTAATCTTTAATAAATTATATCACGAACTTGACTAATTAAATGTTTGCATAAAACATAAGCTAACTATTAATTAAACGCAAAAAAAATATTTTTAAAACAATCTACCTAAATTCGAAATTTTTATAATTATCATTTTTTTATATTTTTGTTATCAATAAAACAGAGTTCTCTTGTTCATAGATAAAAATTAATTATGTTCAGAATAAATATATATAGTTCTCAAATTAATATTATAGAATATATAGGATGCTCATATAAGAAAGAGTTGACTGTATATAATTTTCAAAAGAATATTTTTAGAATATAAAAGAAGAAATTTGTTTAAATAAAAGTGATTTATTCTGTATAGTTTCAAGTTCATATATACATGACGATGACAGTGGTTAATAGAAAAATAAATTTTAGCTATTATTTTTTGTGAATTAATTTTATCTACGAAAGGATTTCTGTTTTTTTCTGTGTTAGCACCTGAAAATAATCAAAGTTCATCAATATACTAAAGACTAAAAAGTGAGATAAAATTACATATTTTTTTACAAATAATTATCGTCTTTAAAAGATTGATGAAGGCTGTGCCGAAAATTCGTCAATACCTTAAATAAATCTGATTCATAGTCAAATTTTGTAGAAAATATTATATCAAATAAATAAGTTGTGAAAGAAACTTTATAATAATTTTTCGGCTCTGTTTCCAGGCTCCAAATATTCAATTACACAGAAGCGGTTGATTTAAATTTAAAATAAATAATTCACAAGTTAAATGAAATAAAAAGTAGAACAAAATTATATTTTGTAAAATATTCTTTATAATATTAAATGCAAACGATTGATAAATTGCCCCACTCCAATCATGGATGAATTCAGTTTTTCTAGGTTTTCTTTTATTTGGTGTTTTCTGTGGCAATGGTTTTTCAGAGATTGTTTTACTAAATACGAAATGGTTTCCAGGGTCTCCTTGATTTGGATTTGATAAAAACTTAATATGCACGCTGACGACTTCAAATAATTCTGCAAAGAAAATTGTTTTCTTTTGTCCAACTGATATGCTTTAACGAAAATATTTTCCGTAACAATTAACAACTAGATAAACAAATTATTTGTTAAGTTTTCATGAAAATTTAAAAGTTTTTCAATTACATTTTTAAATTGGTCTTCTAGCTGTTTCACGTTGAAATCGGGCATTTCAAATTTCTGCAATACATAACAGCTTTATAGAAAATTAAAAAATTTAAATTATTAATTAATTTAAAAATAAATAAATAAATTTTATATTTTATTCTGCATTATATTCTTTTTTAATAAAGATCATCTTATTATCAGTTTTGTATTTTTTTAATTTTTAAAGTATGAAGTAGGCATTACTTTGAATTTTAAAAATTCTTATTTTTATTTTAATTGAATTGTTGAATAATAATCAAAATTTTAATAAAAAAGCCCAAAATTTGATGAAATAAACAAACATATAAATTAAATTTAGTTTATTAATTATTAAAATAAAATATTAAATGAATACATTTTTTCTAACTTATCAATAACGTGAGAAAATGCTTATTTTATGCGTCAAAAAATTATTTTGAAAATTATAACATTAATTTTGCTATATTTATTTATAATTTTCAATCATTAAAATGTAACTTCTCTTAATTGTCTCTTCAAATTACAATGACAACAATTGTCATTTAAAACTATCTAAATTTTACTTTTGTTGTTTAAATCGATTAAATCGTTGTTTTAATCTCTGCAATTAAAAAAACTATTACGCATTTACAACGCGCACGGATACGCACATCTATTTTGAAAATCAAATATAAATTTGCTTTAGATATTTTTCAAGATTAATCGATAATTCACAGTGAAGCTCGAATTTGATTGGCTAACGGCTGTTTTTACCTTTTTAAATACCAAATCTTTACCAAATTTTAAAATTGTTACCTTTTATTTGGAATTTTTAATGTATAAGCTGTGATTCTGTTTGATTTTTAATTAAAACAATCAATGGAGCAACCAGTGTATGAGAGCAACCTCTAAGCTTGACAAAAATATTGTCTCTAAATATTTACGATAAGACGGGAGAGCCTACGCTCCTAAGATTTCTTTTATTATTTCAAATAATATATTCAATCGAAAATTATTAAAAAAAAATAGTGTTAAGAATAATTTAAAATTATTTACCCATTTATTTCCGAACATGAGATTGATATGATAAAACAATTTTCGACGTTTGTCTTCAAAATTGTTTAACCGCTGAGATAAACTGCGTATATACAATTTTGGTCTGATTTCACTTGATCCCGGAGTAATATATGTCAAATCAAAAGTCAAATGCTTATCTTCTGGAATTGTGTAGCACGGAAATCCATCTATCACATGTATACCTTCGTCATTTGCATCACCGCATAACCAACAGAAATCAGCACCGCAGTTGCATGACATGTGATCACATCCAGTAATTTTGATTACGAAAAACATACATTTCGGACAGTTAATTCCATTAAAAATTAACGGTTGACGTCTTTCGGTAAAGATTTCAATATCTTTAAGCATCTTAAGCTTTTGATCGTGTTTTCTATACTCATAACAAGAACTGGGCCAGTGTTGAGTTTTTCCACAAAGATTGCATAGTATTTTTCCACAAAGGCATTTGTATTCAAGTCTTTTATGAGGTTCTTCTGATTCTATTTCCTTCATCATTGTTATCGTTCCACACTCAATACATTGGGCTCCCTTTTTCTGGATAACATTAGTTTCTAATAATTTCAACCTTTTGCGATATCGTTTAAAGGAGACCGATTGTAAGATAGCAGCACAATCAAATTCTGTTTTGCACTGGACTCCAGGGCAACTTAAAATTTTCATCCCGGTTTCCAGTCTATATATCAAATGACTAGATAAACATTCTTCACAAATTTTGTGATTGCATTCATTTAATGTAATTAAATCTTCAAAACAGACTTCAGTATAACAAATTTCACAGGTCTCTATTATTTCAGTTTCGTGTTTGAAAATTTTATTCAATACTGTTTCAATATCCTTAGAGGAAAACACATTTTTTCTCCATTCATCGTGATATTTAAAAAAATCTTTTTCATTTTCAATTGGTTTTGTACTCCAAATCCCATTTAATCCATCGAAAGGCTTCTCTACAATCATCACTTTTGAATTGATAGAAATTCTACAATTATTTCAATTAACATATAAATAATCCACCAAATAGTGTCTCTTACTTTTCCTCTTCCAGTTTGTCCGTTTCTTGTAATGCTTTGAGAACCTCTCGAACATTTGGGAAAAATTTATCCAATAATTTACCATAATTAAGGTTAAACATGTTGAATAAAATTTTCAACGATATATTCTCTGAGTCTTCAGAAAATGTCGGTTTCAATACGAGATAGCTTTCTGTGGATGTCGCTAAAACATTGGATAGACCAATTAAAATCGACACCGGAAAAGTGTTACTGAACCAGCAATTGCAAATATTCAATATCGCTTCTAAATCATCGACAAAAACATGATAAGGCAAATGTATACTGATAAACGGAAGAATGTCTCTTTTTAAATCAACAAAAAATTCCATTTTTTCATCATTTTCATTTGATTTCTCGAATAATTCTTTTTTCAATGTTTTGTTAAAATTATTGAAATAAAAACTTTTTTTGGAAATTTTTTTCTTTTTTTTTTGTTTGAGATTTTTAAGAAGAAAGTCACTTTGGGATAATGTTATTGGCTGAGTCGATAGTGTAAATTCGTCTTTGTGTAGGTTTTCGGAGGTATTTATTTCGTTTTCATTTTCATTTTCATTTTCATTTTCACTTTCATTACCATTACTATCATCCATGTCGTCAAAAAAATCAAAATTTAAGGAACTTTTGATTTTTTTTGATTTTCTTTTATATTTTTCCGAGATTTGTCTTCGTTTTTTGTGAATTGTTTTGAATGAGTTAACTTTTGAAAAATCATTTATGTGAACATTTGTGTTGATATAAATACAATCCTTTCTATTCTCTACATCTGACAAATACTCTTTCGTAGGAGGTAACGATTCCTCGGGTCGTGGAATATATGATTGAACTAGTCGATGTTGTTTTCTTGATTTTTTCGATTTTTTTTGTTTATATTTTGATTTTTCAAATCTGGTTATTTCCCGTGCAGTGTGATTGTGCTCGTTTTCGATAGAATGAATTATGCTATCTTCATTGATAAAAACGTTTATTAATTTTCGATCTGTATTAATTTGGGAACCGAATTCTTTTCCAGTCAAAGAGTCAAATAAATACCCGGTTATGTATGGAACGTCTGAGAATAACGATTGGCGTTCTTTATATATAATTACCTCATCAAGACTGTAGAAATCTTTAGTTAATAATGTCGATAACATCCAGCGATTTTTCTTTTTCATCGAATACGAAACACTGGTCCAGTATCTAATTAGAATAATTTACTCATTTATAATGAAATAAAACAAACCTTTTGTCAAATAAATCTACATATTGACGCTTCAAACTTTTCGCTTGTACTGTCAACAATGGATTTTGATGAGAATGATCTGCAATTTTTCGAAACGTTTTACCACCTCTTTCTACTGACATTTTATTAAATTGAATAAAACTTAAAATTAATTAAATAACTATGTCAGATTTTATATTGAATATTAATTGCACAAAATTACGTAGTTTCTAAAATTAAAATAATTCTAATTTAATTGACCAATCAGGTGAGAGCTGCTTAGAAGCAGCCAATTGAATTTGCATTGAATTGATTATTTTTAGGATTGGAAAATACAATTTCATGAGTCGTTTTTGCCATTCTCGTTATTTAAAAATAATAATAATAATAATAATAATAATAATAATAATAATAATAATAATAATAATAATAATAATAATAATAATAATAATAATAATAATAATAATAATAATAATAATAAAAATAATAATAATATTAATAATAATAATAATAAAACTTTAATCGCAAATAGCAATGAGGACTGTTTAAGCAAATTCATTCATTATAACATTTGATTTCGTCTATCTTTATTGTGATTGCAGTATGAATTGCATGCTTCGTGTAAAGCATTTTCTTATCAATGTAAAAAGATTTTAACTTTTTTTTCTGTTATGTTAAATTATTTCATTAAAATTTCAAATAACAAAATAAAATAAATAAATAATAAAATATTAATATGAATTTGTTACAATTATGCACTTTATGTAATGATAAAAAAAGTAGTCTACAGTTCCTTCAACAACATGGAATTGTGCATAATCTGCGTCGTTATTCAAAGAAACATATCATGATTTGTCGCTGACAGATCATCCGAATCGTTGGAGATGTCGTTAGAGTTCATGTTGGCAAGAAATACCTGTTCGGCAAGGGATATGGTTACAAATATCACGGCTATCATGCAGGAAAATTGTTTGGTTCATTTATTGTTGGTCAAAAGAATTGACCAGCATACGTTTCTGTGAAACTGAACTTGAAATTTTCAAGTCATCTGTCAGACTGGAATAACTATATTAGAGAGGTTGGTGCCAATATGTTGATCAATAATCCCATTGTCATATGTGAACCTAACACAACTGTTTAAATAGACGAAATTCTGTTCACTCGACGCAAAAACAATGTTGGTCGAGTATTACTGCAACAGTGGGTGTTTGGAGATATATGTTGACAAACTGGTGAACGTTTCATGTTTATTGTCGAAGACAGAACAGCAGCCACCATTCTTCCGATAATATCTATATTTTGTTGATCAAAACACTGGAGTAAATACTCAAAGAATTGAACGTTCGTGGAAGGCAGAAAGAACGTAACAAACGTCACAATGGAACACACAGAAGCATGTTGGATTCATACATGTGGCGTACACTTACAAAAGTTCGGTAATTGCACGTATTTGATGGGATTTACGCTGATATTGTGCTTTTTTGGCCACCCATTTAACTTATGACAATTAGTGATCAAACAATTAAATATAACATACTAAGTGTTTCATATTAGAATAAATTATTTTGCATTCATTTCTGTAAAAAAAATTGAGGTGAATTAACAGACAAGTACCAAATGAAATATGAAATATTTTGACCGAGAATCGGTCCTGTTCACTCATAATCAAAATTTAACTAGACTTCCGTTTTCTCCTTTTCTTCCATGATTAATATTTTCTTTCACTCAAATGTATTCTACAAATATATTTATTTAAACAAATTTTCAAAAATTTTTCCAAATTCGATTTACCAATATTAAAAATTTAATAGTTTTAAATAATTTTTAAAAAATGTTTTTAATATTTTAAAATCGAATTTTGCATTTTAGAAAAAATGTACATAAATATATAATAACTTTATAATTCTTTCAGTAAATAATAATAATAACAATAATAATAATATTAAAAATAATTATAATATTATAATAAAAATAGTAAAAACTAGTTAATAATAAATAATTATTATTTTCGATTTCAACAATTTAAATTATTTTTAAATTGGGAAACATCACTCATGTCAAAAAAATTTTTAAATGTTTACAAAGAAAATTTTGATGACAAAAATCATTAATTTGAGGTAGAATTGTTGGAGTTATAGTACGTTTCTATTTTCTATGCCCAATACCAAAATTCTTCAAGCGTGTTAGAAGACTTTGAAGACATAATATTTATTATCTAAAACAAGTGAGAAACTCTCAGGATGAAATTATTATATAGTAATTATCTTGAGCAAGATACATACATGCATACATAAATCACATAAATCACACCTTTGACATTCAGACATATATTATATAATCTTCAGTCATACAAATTCAATGCACACATACATACATATTATATTATTTAGAATAGCTATTATTTAATGTTATCCCACATCTTCCTTCATTTTAAAATGTTTGATCCATTCAAAATTTCTAATTTTCGATTTTCCATTCTGAAATTCAATCATTAAACTTCTGTCATGTAGTTTCTTTAATATTTTACATGAAACCTCAAATCTATCTTCATTTTTATTAACAACATCTTTTTTTACCAATACAACATCTCCAACATTAAAGATTCAGTTTGATCGTTTTTCTTCGCAAAATAGTTCAGGTTCTTTTCTCCCTTGTATCCTCTTTCTTAACTCGAATCTTTCTGATTTACGATTTTCCATAAATAATTGTAGGTCACACGTTTCGTCATATTCATACCGTTCTCTTGCAATCTTTTTCCCAAAAACAATTTGTGCAGGACTCAACTGAGTAGTTTTCTGAATTGTCGCATTCAACATAAATTCAACTTCAGGAAGTATTTCGACCCCGTTTTTGCCCATTCTTTCTTTTAATGAGATCTGGATAGCATCTCTAATAGTTCTAAATTGGCGTTCAATTTGTACATTAGCTGAATGATGATACGGACTTGAATTTATTAGATTAATATCATGTTTATCTGCAAATCCTTTTATTAAAGCTGACTCAAATGCTTTTCCTCTGTCACAATGAATACTCTTTAGAGCTCCAAATTTCAAAATCCATTTTTCATTAATTATTGTTGCAATTTTCTTTTCATCTTGCCCAGAAGCTGCACTCAAAAAAATATATTTACTAAATTGGTCTATAATTGCAAAAATATATCTCTTTCCACTCCTTGAAGTTTTCATTAAGCCACAAAAGTCGATGAAAATCGATTCAAATAACTAAACTGCCTTAGGTTTAATTTGTTTTTCTGCTGTTCGGGTGGTCATAACTTTTCTTTTTTGACAATTTTCGCACGATCCGACTACTTCTTTAATAAATTTTTGTCTGTTTCTCATATCAGATCTCCTAGAAATATATTCGTGAACTTTATTCACTCCAGCATGACACAGAATTCTATGAGTGTAAAAAACAAATTCTGTTTTTCTTTCTTCTGGAATCCATATTTACCTTTATCCACATTCAATTTTTACCACTCCAACGTTGCCACTCTGTAATAAGATACGTCCTCTCACAAATGAGAAATTGTAATTCATTCGGAAAGAATTTTCAGAACCGGAAGAAAACGGAATTTTCAGGAAATCTACATCTTCCTTTGTTATCATTTGATAAATCTGTTCCGAAAAAATAGTAGTTAATTATACTAAATATTACTGATTCATAAATAAAGTAGAAACAATATTAATCTCATTATCTTAATTATATTGATAAAAATATTTGTCATTTAATTTTTGATAATTTTAATTTACATCGCATTTTATTGGAAAATTACAACTAATCCATTTTGAATGTCAATTTATTGTTTAACTGCATTATTTTTATCAACTCCATAAATTGATTGATTTTGAGTTAAATAATCCGATTTTAATAATCTTTTAATTTATTTCAATTAATAATATTATTAATAATATGTATGGGTCGGATCTAGATAAGGTGGAGGACGCCATTTATCACAGTAAATACCGATATGTGGTATCGTATGAAGTTTCAAATTTCAAGTTTATTTTTCAATTTAGACTCCTGTTTTAAATGTTTTCGGATTCATAACCGGACTCATGATGCTTGTTAAGTTATTTTTTACAATATAAAAGGAATAAATTTTTCATAATTTAGCTGTCATTCATTTTGTCTCTGGTTCAAGGTCACGCGGTAAAGTGGGAGTTTTATTTGCTGGGAGTAAACATTGTCAGTAAGAAATGTTTTCCCCATCTAAAGTTAATTGAAATTTAAAGTTTCTAGTATAATTGTCGGCATAATAGTTTGGTGGTATCATATGGGAGATATGGTAATATATTTCAATAATAGTAACAATAATAATAATAATAATTATTATTATTATTATTATTATTATTATTATTATCATCATTATTGTTGTTATTATTATTATTATTATTATTATTATTATTATTATTATTATTATTATTATTATCATCATCATTATTGTTTTTGTTATTTTTATTATTATTATTATTATTATTATCGAACAATGGATTTAACAAACATTTATTCAGTAATTTATTTAATCATTTGATTAATTTATTTATTATATTCATATAGCAAATAAAGCTTTCACTTTGTAAACTAATTCATGTTGAGTGAAATTGCAAAATTATAATATTTCATATAATTATGTATTTAAATGCTTAGTTGTTTTAATTAAGTCCAAAGTTCAATATTATGAAATTTTTTTGTTAGTTAAACATTTAATAAAGACGTGTAAATAAAATATACCAATAGTTCACCAATACATGTACAAGCTCTTAACATAATAGATGAATAAACAAAATTTGCGTGATATAAATAAATGCATAAATGTTATTAAATAAATATTATATGGTTCGCCATCAGTTTTGCACTTGTATCTTTGACATCAGTGTTGTAGCCAGGCCACTTCTCTAGACCCGGTTGCGCTCGAATCGGATGCTTATCCGAAGAAATATGTATCAAATAACTTTAAAACGAGAAATATGAAACATAGAATACAAGATAATGTTTCGAAGTTTTGAAAATTATCAGAAGCGTAAAGTCACTACAACACCAATAAAAGAAATAAATTGTAAAATTCCAGAACCAAGTTGATTTGTGACCCATTAAAAGAAACACAACATAGCGTCAAATATATTTTCGGAGTCATTGATCAGCGTAGTAAATATGTATCACTTCATTATGCTGAATTGCCGTATTTTTAAAATAAATTGGATATTAGTAAGTAGTAATGTGCACTCGAGATCCAATGTAAAATCGTCTGTCTTTGGAAAATGGTAAGGGTCGCTCCATGTATTTTCCAATTATTTTTCCGAAGACCCCCCTTTGCTTTTTTGAGATACCACCCCCACATACATATTTTTATCCCCTTAATTTTTGTTTAAATCGATGATTATGTCACTATAACGTAACTTTTCATAATATTTTTACATAGAAATGATCGACGTGTTGTAGTATACCATTACGTACCTTTAAATTTTGTTTAAATCGATTATTACATAACTTCAAAAACTTTACAAAATCATTGATTACGTCTCCAATTTTAACATTCATATTGAATTGTTGATCCCTGTAGTCTTAATTTTTGACGCTTGTTCTAATGGTACTATTACTTAATCGATAACTTTAATATTCAAAAATATAAGACTTATTTTTAATAATACATTTATTCATATATTAAAATCCTCAAAAAAGCCGAGCACTGACTAATTTCCAAATTGTCGATATCACATCCTTTTCATCCATTTTATTGCCCTGTGTTTATCATCTGGAAAAACCAACTTTACCCATCTGTATATTCAATTTCTTCAAAAGCATCAATAAAATTGATGAATTTTCATTGCAACTTAGATTCTTGTTGATTTTCATTAACACCTTATTTACTGCAACAACATCTTGTTTTGATAATTGATAATATGTTGAAATTTATTTATTCTAAATAATTCTTTAAATTATAATTAATAAGTGTAATTTGTCTTATTTTAGCCAAAGGAGAAGTTTTGGATTCTCGTTATGTTATTTGCTATTGTGATATTTCAGTGTATCTCTACAGATATTTACATATTCCACACAAACGACATTCCTTCACAGAGTACTACTGCACCAAAAAATCCAACAACAATTAGCTCAAAATTTCATAATATTACTGGACACGCATTCCTTGCATTGAGTTGATTGGGCGCCGATGAAAATTTGAAGATTTTACTGTTTTATCCTTCGATTTTAAAAAAATATATTTTTTCTTTTTATTTCTTTTTTATATTTTTATTTATCTATAATTTATTTCTAATCGAAAAGTGCAAAATCATTTATGTTCTTATTGATATTCGATATTATTCATAAATTTCACTGTGATATTTTAATTAAGTAAGTCAATTAAGTAAAAACAATAAGGTACCGAAATTCTGAGACGATAAAGAAAATTAGAGAGAGAAACCAGTATAATTAGAGAGAAGTGAAAGTTTCGTATCGAGAAAATATAATTTTATTCAAGAATAGAGGAAAATTGTATGGCATAGAAATTAGCCTACGTAAAAGGCGAAACCAGAGTCGACTATCAATAATGTACATATTGCATTTGTTTCTTGAATATATTTTCACATTCTAGAGAACCCATTTATAAAAAAAATTAGTTTCATAACCAATCCCTGGATTGCAGTTTTCTTTTTTTCTAAATATATTTTATTTTTATGTTACCCCAGGAAACTGGGATAAAAGCTTTAATATGTGTGGATGTGGTTTTAAATATAGGCTATATGTGACTTATGTTTCAATTTTATTTTTCTAATCTCAAAATAGTTTCTGTTATTTCTATATTCCTTACATATCATCAGTGGGGAAACAACGGCTTGGCATTTGGGAAGTTGCCAAGGACTCCGCAAAATCTCTAATTTTTTATTTAAATCGATATTTCACTTTTATCCTCGATGACAAAAAGCTAATAATTAATTATATTTAAATATATTTCATTTAAACCATTATAAAATATTTTTATGTTTGTTGCCTTTGTGGGGCTTCTTATCATACAAATGCCAATATGATTTTATAATCAACACTGCAGTCTACCTGAACCGGAAGGAAAAAAAAGTGTTTCAATCTTTTGCTATGGAGGATTTAGAATCTAAATCTGGTCTATTATCAGTCAAATATCCTGAAAGAAATAAAGAGCAATTTATAATTGAAATAAAATGCTTTAAACACCAAAAGATTGAACTATTGCAAAACAAAAAACCCGATGACATGTTTCATTTAGATCTTTTAAATGTTCTCTCTATATAGGAGTTGCTACATCGGACTATTTCTGAAAATATTTCTTACAATGCCAACCACAGTAGCCACCACTGAAAGATATTCAGCAAACTAAAAATTATTAAAAATTACTTGAGATCGACGTCATGCCAACAACGCGCATCATCTCTAGCTCTTCTTTCCATCGAACTTGGACTTACCAGTCAAATAAACTTCAATGAAATAATCACTAATTTTGTAAACATTATGATATGATATCATTAATATGTATTCATGGTAATTTAATAATTTTATAGTGAGTTTTTGAACATATTTTACCTTTCGCTTTGATGAATATTGTCAATTGAAAAATTTCATATTTTGATATGATTGACCACAGAACTTCTAGTATTGATTGAATCCATAAAATCAGATTTAACTCAAATAAAGTTTTTATTTCAATAGAATTATATTTAAACAAATTATTAATTTGTTTGAGAAATTATTTTAAAATAATAATTAATGAATAAGTTATGATTTCAACATAAATTTATAAATGTTAGTAACAAACACTAATAATTTAATGAGTTTAATAATAATGTTCAGGAACAAAGTTTATAGATATTTATGTTATTATGTAGCCCTTAGTTCGTGAGTGTTGATATATATATATATATATATATATATATATATATATATATATATATGTGTGTGTGTGTGTGTGTGTCTGGTAATTATCATAATCTCAAATCATCTGGTTCATAGTAACAATACATATTTATTAATTCTTATTAACAATAGATTGCAAAATTGCAAATACATTTTGTGAGATTCAAATAAATGTGATAGCTGAAAAGTGAACTACTGATTAGCATCTTAGAATTGTGAATAAATAAATATTAATATTACTTATATTTAGTGAGTATTTTGCAATGTAAAATGAATCAAGTAAGTCAAAAATAATTTTTAAAAAGTAAATGGTTAAATGGAAATGATGTACTCAATATATTGCAAGTTTGAAAATCAGCGCCGTAACTAGCTTTTTTAGGACAAAAAATTTTTTAGGACCCCTATATTCAATTAACGCTTAACAATTTCGTTTTAGTGCCCCTTAGATCTCTGGGCCTTGTGTGGGTGTACCTGTTGCACCTTCCTAGTTAAGGCGCTGTTGAAAATACTTCAGGTTCAAAAATATTCTTATATTTTACAAGAGATTTACGTTAAATCATTTACCATATGAGTTTATATATAAATTATCTTTAAAATTTTAAAAGTTTTATAAAGGGTTAGAATTAGAATTGTCGAATATGGAAGCCAAAAGAATAGTCGCCATAGAAAAAAAGCTTTAATTGGTTAAAATCGTCCCCAATATTGAAACCCGAAAAAATCGTCGAAACTGTAATACAAAAAAAGAGCTGACAATATTAAATCCTAAGAAAAATAGTCGAAACCTTAGCGGCCAAAATTAATACAATTTTTTTTAAAAGGGTGTTAGTTAACTGGGAGATATTATTTACTGTAGTAGATAGTAAATAAGGTGAGGATTAGAATAGTCGAATATGAAACCAAAAAAATAGTCACCATAGAAAAAAAGCTTTAAATTATTTGAATTAAATTGTCGACGATTTTTTTGGGTTTACAGTCGGCTAATTTTTCACGATCTGTTGACTCGTTTTTTGACTTCCATATTCGACTATTCTAAACTTTTACCGCATAAAGTTAGTAGTAATAAACTATAAGCTTACAGAGCCACTACCCCCTCAAGGTTAAGGTACTTAAAAGGCAAGGTAATATGACGTAATAGGTCATTTGTAACTTTACGTAATCATCATTTTGATTTTAGTTTTATTATTATTCTTATTATTTGATTTTAGTTTATAAAGCTTCCACGAGTCAACGGTTTGTTAATGGCAACATCTCCAGACCCAATTGCACTGACACATTCATCATAAAAGGGGTACTAACAAGCCACAACAAGTAATAGCAGAGCGCGCACGAAAGAGGAGGTTGAAGACGGTTAGGGTATTTGGTCAAGTCCGAAAAATGACTCCAACCCTCCCGAAAAAGTGAAATATTAGAGTTCTGATATATAAATTGAATCTTGTCTTGTTATTCTGATGCTTTTTGTAAATTACATGTGTTAGCATACAATTGGTTTTTGTTAATTTTGAATTTTTGATATCGTTTCAACTGTAATTCAATAAAAGTACCCTAATACAAAATGAGCATGAAACCTTATATCGTAGCTCTTGAACCCAAGGTATACCAGAGTTTTAGCAGTCATGGCGATGTTGCTCACCTTTTACTGTAGCCGCCAATTGGATTCGTGATGGCTGCCCAATAGTAATATTATCTTGTAATCGTATCCGATGGGAATCCCTTTGAAACCAGTTGCATTTATAGTTTAAATAATTTTTCTGAGACATAAATGAATAAGAATAATAATATATTTAATACTATTTATTAGAATGAAAACTAAAAATCTTTTATAAACTTATATTGTTGAAAAGCATTGAATTTTCCACACTCATCATAATGAATACATCTACTTCCAAACTAGCAATTTCCATAAAAATTTGGAAAAAGTACACGGGTATCCTCAATTATTGACGCCACAAAATGTCGAGTTTAAAAATTCTTTATAAAGATTGCCTTCCAAAATCTGTTTCAAAAAATAGTACAATCTTTACATCAACATTATACTCTTACAGAATCACTATTTTTTCTCTTTTTTTAAAAAAATAAAAATTATCATCCAATAAATTTAATTTAAAGTAAAAATTATTTAAATCTAAAAAAAATAATATTATGTTTTATTATATTATATTATATTTGTTGGGCCAGGACTGGATTTTGTTTAAATGAATTGGAAATAACACTCAAACATAACATGCAGATTTAAAATCAAACCCATAAAACATCAAATAAACCACTTTAAAATGTGAGAAAGAAATAATTAAAATATAAAATCAAAAACATAAAAATAAATTAAAATAATAACAAAATGCACCAAGAACCGCACGAAATTAACATAAAAATAACAGAATAATATAAAGATTTGACCGAAAAATGACAATTTATGTAAAAGCAAAAAAATTAATGAATAAAATTCAATTAAAATAAAATATTTTTGGTTGGAAAAATTCAATTAAAAATTTAAGAAATAAAAATGTCAATTTAAATTAACAAAATAATAAAAATTAAAGTTAGATAGCACAAATAATTTCAAGGTCAAATTTTGTTTTATCGCACTAAGATTAACACACAAGGTTAGGGTCACAGAACAGGTATATATACCAATTCATTTTTGCAAAATATAACACTTGTGAGGGATCACTTTTTCTCGTAAAAAACTCTTACGTTTTTTATCAGAAAAAACAGTATTGTATCACAAGCGTCCGGAACGGTCTCGAACTATTATTAGCAGGAACTATCGAAAACCATCGAAGTGACCATGAGTTTTGAGCAATTATATGAGTTCGAGAATATGAATTAATTGATTAAATGACTTGTGATTAAGCGAGTGAACAATGTTTATGCAAATGAACTTCCGATTACTATGTGAAATGCCAAATAACCAATTTTATGCATCGAAGCTTTTACCCAATTTATATGGTAATATTTATCTATTTTTCGGCCCACAGTCAAAACAAATTGCAAGTTAGTAAAATCACACATAACGAGCGGTGTAAGTGCGGTTCATCCACCAATAGCTCGTGCCCGTGAGAGACCTCGCCGTGCGTAACGACAGGCTCGAACGTCAAATCATTGAACTAAATAGCGAAAGAGGGTAGCTCGAAGGTGGGTCTTTTGACTCGACTTACTTGCACTCAATCTCGATAAAATCGACATAAAATTTTAAACAACGATCGGCTCAAAATCACTAACACCGAGTAGTCCAGTGAGCACTCATTAAATACAATGTGAACACAAATAGATCATAAGGACAAAGAAATGGAATGGGTAGCGGAGAAAGTTGCGAAATCGCTGCAACAGCTAAAATGAATAGATTTATCGGAACGACTAAAATCATGAAAAGGAATATTTTAAATAATATATAAGAACTAAACAAATTATTTTGAGTTGAGACGGAAAATATGGGCGGAACAGTGCGCAAATTTTCGGAAATAATTAAAATATTTTTCATAAAACAGTAAAATAAGGGCGAAACGCTGCTCAAATTTTCCGAATTAATTAAAATACTTTAGCGAAAACTGTAAAGTAAAGGTGGAGCGCGGCTCAATTGTTTGTATAATATTCTGATAAAACTGTAAAATAAGGATGGAGTACGGCTAAATTTTTATAAGTAAAATATTTTCACAAAGATGAGGAATAAGGACGAATCCCTACAAAAAACTTGAAAATAATAACGATAATAGTAAGGATAATGGTAATTATAGTAATAATAAATAATAATTATAAGAACAAAAAGACGACCTAATTTAACAATATCTTTGAGCCTGCAACTATTTTCCTTGAATTCTTTGGGTTGTGGCAAAAGTTGAATACTCAAGTATTAAGAATCTTATGAATAAACCAATCAGAGCTCGAGAAAGGCCGGCTGGCTGTTACCAATTGAAAAATAAACTTTAAATTAAAAACTAAAAAATCACTATAATATTTTATAGGAAAAAAAATAAACTTGGTGTATAAAAGCAAAAAAATGTAATCCATAAAAAATTAATCAATTTGATTATTGTATCAAATCTAAATTGATTATATGAAAAAATAATTTCCAATTAAATGTATTACTGATAAATTTGTTGTGAAGAAAAAATGTACTTTTTTGTCATCAAAACGTGATTAATTTTGGCAGATTTCCAAAATTCAGTTAGAAATGAATTTTGAAATCGAAAAAAAATAGCAACCGTCAAAATCTATGTAAAATTTGTCTGTTTCAAGTTACTCATTTATTTTATAAACGATTTTAACTATTGAATTTTCAGTCATGACATCTACGATATCCAAAAATATTGATAATTTTTTAATATTTTATTGATTTTTATCTGTTTTTATTTATGTTTTATTTATTTTATCGAATTGCATCTAATGTA
Organism: Schmidtea mediterranea; assembly: GCA_022537955.1. Lineage (NCBI taxonomy): Eukaryota > Metazoa > Platyhelminthes > Tricladida > Dugesiidae > Schmidtea > Schmidtea mediterranea. The sequence goes on along the minus strand of CM039682.1, from coordinate 12,209,302 downwards.
GAAATGTGAGATTCAAAGTTAATTGAGAAATAATATGTTGAGATGTGTTGGGGTATCACGAAAAAGCACAGTAAAATCGATAAAACACAAAAATGATAAAAGTGCAGTATTAATTAAAAAATTTATAAAAATTCGAAAGTAATATTGATCGGGGGAAATTGGTATGGTTGAACGCCAAATTGAGAGACGAGTCCAGAAATAATAATAAAAATTTAGTGAAGGGTCCCTAGAAAATAATATAAGATAAAAAAGGAAATTAATTAAGAAAAATTAATTACTAATGGGAAGCCCGAGTCAATGGGAATCCCGAGGCAATGGGAAACCCGAGAGATGTGGAAAATCCGAGAGCTGAGGAAAACCCGAGAGATGAGGAAACCCGGTGCATAGACGGAATAATATAGCAGGATAAATTAGCCTAAACAACATTAAATGGGCGCCACTGAGTTACGGAGAGGTAATTATTTCGTAATTAGTAATTTAGTAATGGACCAAACGTTGTTGACAAATGTCGGTCTGGAAAGTAATTATTATTAATAATTTAATAATGTAGAAAATGTTGTTGACAATCGTCAGAAAACAGTCTGAGCAGGAGTATAAAAGAAAGAGGGAAAAACACGAAAGGACAGACATTATTAACCAGATACGAAGGACAGTCATTATTAACCAGACACGAAGAGCAGATATTATTAACTAGAGTGAATCGACGTGAACGAGCAGTAACTAGGTTAGTAGAGGAATCCAAATCTAAGTAAAAAGTCAAAGTTATCTATCAGAAAGGGTGGTTCTCCCTTGGATAACCTACCCTAAGATAATCAGAGTCATACAGTGGTTAAAAGGTGCAAATCAATTAGTGAAATTGTGATTGCTAACATTGAAATAAAACGGATTGATCTGTCATTGTGGTAAAGTGCAAATAAAATTATTCTGTGTTGCGTTTGCTTATTTGATTCAAAAGGGACACGAGGAGTCAGAGTGAACCGACTTTCAATAATGTTGGGCCAGGACACAAATAGCCTTGAAAATTTTTTAAATGTATCAGTAAAACAACACGAAAACCTAGCCCCAAGATAACTTAAAATATAATATACAACACCAATTAAACATTTTAAAATCTGAGAGAATATAAATAAATATAAAATCAAAAACATAAAAAGTAAAACAAAATAAATACAAAATGCATCAAGAACCGCACGAAATTTACATAAAAAATAACATAATAACAAGAAAATTCGACCGTAAAATGACCATTTATATAAAATTAAAAATTAATGAATTAAATGAATAAAAATAAAATAATTTTGGATGAATAAATTTAATTAAAAATGTTAAAAATAAATTACCAATTTAAATTAAGAAATAAATAAAAATTTAATTTAGATAACACAAATGATTTCAAAGTCGAATTTTGTTTAATCGCAATAAAACTAACACGCAAGGTTAAGGCCAAATTATAGGTATATATACTGATATGATTTGACAAATATCTAATCTTAATTTTCAGCATTGATTTTAAAGCGTATTTTGACACTGGTTGTCAACAGTTTTACTTTGAATTAGTATATTTATGAATTTTTATAGATGTATCCGATTTATTTAGGAAGTTTAATTCAATGGCTTTTTAATTTGGATGGATTTATGAATTTTTATGGAGGTATCCGATTTATTTAGGAAGTTTAATTCAATGGCTTTTTAATTTGGATGGATTTATGAATTTTTATGGATGTATCAGATTTATTTAGGAAGTTTAATTCAATGGCTTTTTAATTTGGATGGATGTATTTATGAATTTTAATGGATGTGTCCGGAAGTTTAATTCAATGGCTTTTTAATTTGGATGGATTTATGAATTTATATGGATGTATCAGATTTATTTAGGAAGTTTAATTCAATGGCTTTTTAATTTGGATGGATGTATTTATGAATTTTAATGGATGTGTCCGGAAGTTTAATTCAATGGCTTTTTAATTTGGATGGATTTATGAATTTTTATGGATGTATCAGATTTATTTAGGAAGTTTAATTCAATGGCTTTTTAATTTGGATGGATGTATTTATGAATTTTAATGGATGTGTCCGGTAAATTAATTTTGGTTTTAATAAATTATTATAATGCTTAAATTTTTTTTTCTAATTGTCGAAATTTTTCCGGCCCACAGCCAAAGACACATCACAAGTTAATAAAATCATATACAGTATTCAGATTCGTGTAAGTGCGTGGAATACCGCCGATGATCTGTGCCCGTGAGGACCCGGCGTGCGGAACGCAGGGATCGAAACGTCAATATTATCCGTACATATGGGAAATTGGAGGGTAAATGAGTAGCCCTTTGGCTGCTCCTTCATCCTCCGTTTCCTAAAAAATTGACATGAATTCTAACAACAATCGGCTCAAAATATCTAACACCGAGTAGTCCAGTGGGCACTCATTAAATATAATATGAACATACATAGATCTTAAGGACAAAGAGAGGGAACGGGTAGTGGGGAAAATTGCGAAATCGTTGCAACAGTTAAAATGAATAGCCATCGGAAAAAGATTAATCCGAACGACCAAAATCATGAAAAATAATGTTTTTAAATAAGAATTAAATAAATTAATTTGAGTTGAGGCGGAAAATATGCGCGGGACGCTGCTCAAATTTTCCGAATTAATTCAAATACTTAACAAAAATAGTAACGTAAAAATGGAACGTGTAAAATAAGGGTGGAACGCTGCTCAAATTTTCCGAGTCAATGAAAATACTTTGTCGAAAACTGTAGAATAGGGATGAACCGTAAAATAAGGGCGGAACGCTGCTAAAATTTTCGAATTTACAAAAATACTTTATCGAAAACCGAAAAATGCAGATGGATTACGGCTAATGTTGTATATCAATAAAAAAATTTTAACGCTGAGGAATAAGGACGGATCCCTACAAAATCTTAATAATAATAACGATAATGATAAGGGTAATGGTGATTATAATAATAATAATAATTATAATAATAATAATAATAATAATAATAATAATAATAATAATAATAATAATAATAATAATAATAATAATAATGATAATAATAATAATAATAATCATGGTATTTGTAGTAATGATGATAATAATTATGATAATAATAATAGTAGTAATAATCATAGTAGTAATAACAATAAATATAATGGTAGTTATAGTAATAAAAATAATAATAAAGGTAATAGTAGTAACAATTAAGAAAGGTAATACATATAATAGCAACAATGATGATGCTAGTAATAATAATAGGGAACATTGTAGTTATAATAGGGATAAGGGTAAGAGATGTACTGTGTTTACTTAACATAACCAAGGGTTTACAGACCATAAAAAAAATCATCAACATGGACAATAATAAGAAGGACCAAGCGAATGGACATAAAGATAGATGATATGAGAGTATAGGTTAACATTTGAAAGAGATAGGAGAATAATGGGACCTAAGAATCAAAAGCGAGCACAGGTCTTCTATCGACAGCTCGTTGGACCCAGAGATCGTTCGGTCAATTATAGCATTAGCAATAACGCTCACTTTTTGCGGACGATCTACCCACTCGAACACAGTTCCAACGTTGCTTAGCAACGGGTTCGAGTGGCAAGCGAAAATATTTGTATGGGGTTGTCTGGGTAACAACCATATAGTTTCAAAATATCAAAACCCAGAAATTCATCAATAATAATAACCCAACAGATGGTTGGCCAAGTTTTCACTTCAGTTGTGTCTTAAGCTTATAATAAGAATAAGAATAAGAATAAGAATAAGAATAAGAATAAGAATAAGAATAAGAATAAGAATAAGAATAAGAATAAGAATAAGAATAAGAATAAGAATAAGAATAAGAATAAGAATAAGAATAAGAATAAGAATAAGAATAAGAATAAGAATAAGAATAAGAATAAGAATAAGAATAAGAATAAGAATAAGAATAAGAATAAGAATAAGAATAAGAATAAGAATAAGAATAAGAATAAGAATAAGAATAAGAATAAGAATAAGAATAAATATAAATATAATGGTAATGATAGTAAGAAGAATAATAATAATAGCAATAGTAGTGATAATGGATTGGAATAATACATATAATAGTAACAATGATAATGCTAGTAACAATAATAAGGAACATAGAAGTTATAATAGGGATAAGGGTAAGAGAGATACTGCGTGGACATTTAACATAACAAAGGGTGTATAGGCCATGGTAAAAGTCGATAATACGAACAACGATAAGAAGGACTATGGGAATAGATATAATGATAAATTATATAACAGTATGGATCAACACTTGAAGGAGATAAGAGAAGAATGGGACCTAAAAATCGAAATCGAGCACGGGCCTTCTATCGGCAGCTCGTTGGACCCATGGATGGTTCGGTCAATTGTAGCATTAGTAATAGCGCTCGAACACAGTTCCAACTTTGCTTAGCAACGGGTTCGAGTGGTAAGCGAAAATATTTGTATGGGGTTGTCTGGGTAAAATATCAACACCCAGAAACCCACCATATTATATTATATTATATTATATTATACTTTTTTTCAAATTTAGTTTTAATAAGTTTCTGGGACTCTCAGCCAGGCCCGTTCCGGTGGGGGTGCAGAAGGTGCCCCCGCACGTGAGTGGTCAAGTCAAAGAGCAGTCGTTGACCAACTGTTATTATATTTTTAAAAATTTGATTTTAAATTGAAGTACTAAATTGTAAAAAATAATTAAACTTTATCGAATTAAGTAGAAGACAACTTTTCATAAAAAGATCTACTAATTTTTTTTGTATTTTACAATTTACTTAACTTTTCTCTTTTTAACATAGCATGTTGTCGTAAATAAATAAAAACTTTTTCTTCACTCTTATTAAATCTTCATATTCTGTATTCAATTCCATAAGGATTAATTTTTACAAGGTAATAATCCCCCTTCGGGTGATCCGCACATCTGCACATTCTAATTAAAAAATTAAATTAATTGGGGCGACAATGTTGTTTTTGCATCTGGGCGGCCAGCAACGCAGGAACGGCACTGCCCCCAACCGTGGTCCTTGGGATACTTCATTGACCCTCATTAACTTTATAAATTATGAATTTAGCTCCAATTTGATTAACTTGAAATTAAAGTCAAATTTAAAAGAAATATTAAATTTAAAATATTATTATTATGTTGCATTTATTGAATTATTTATAGATTTCCCATTTCTCAATTAATACTTTGACCTAGACCCCTGTAGTCATGCCCAACCTCAATGATTACTGCAAAGATGAAAAAGTCAACGGTGTAACGAACATTAATGATTACTGCTATGGGGAAAACACGACTGGAATGAATATCTTGGATATAAAACTGAATCCGTCTGATTATTGCAACGAAGAACGATACGTATTTTTAAAATTTAAAAATCACTGATTTCTTTTAAATTACTAATTTTAGGGATGGCAGGAATGTTTTGTTTTAATAATATTTCCAGAAAGTCGAGGACAAGCATATAGGAATGCCGCTGTGAAGGAAAAAGCAGTCATATCGAGATATTCAATTCACGCGCCAGGTAAAAACGTTGGGTTTGCCTACCAAGTAATTATTTATTTTGCATTCCTTAAATATTATTTAAAAATAAACCATACTTATAAATGTGGGTTTTTTTATTATTTTCTCAGTTATTTGAGAGTTATAGACGCCTTCGAAGTGTTCAATCTTTTGATTGGACAAAAATAAAATTATTACGTTAATTTAATTTTCACTGCATTTTACAACCCCAGAATTAATAAAATATATTATATAAAATTTAGGCACTTATGCAGTTATCCACCCCCACATCAAAAAAATAAACAATGAATATTTAAGACTTTCACTTTATTATTAAGAAATATTGAATTCCATTAATTTTTTAGTAACTAAAAATGATATCTTAAGCTTCTTTGCCTTGGCCATTTTAACATTAAAACACTATAAAAATAAAATTTTTAAAATTTTTAAAAATAAATAATATTCAAAAGTTACTTATTACCTATAAATCTTTTTAATCTCCTAGTTTATACTTATTCCGTATTAATCTCATCAAATTAAAAAAAAATTTGTTGGGGGGGGGGGGGGAAATAACTGCATAAGCTCCAAAATTTATTATTAATTTAAAGGTGTACTCTTATTATAATAAGATTTAAAATAAACAGCATGTTTTAAAAATTGAAAATTTTTTATTAAATGTATAAGTTATACTCAACCGCTTTTTCTTTTAAGATATAACCAATTTTTGCCCGAATTTTTTTCTGTTGAAAGTAATTGATGCAAAAAAACACACTGCTCACTCCTACAGGTTCAAACCTGAAAAAACATTACGCGAAACGATGCGAATGCTTGCTAGCTGTAGGCTGATACAATCTAAACTTTTATTGTGTCATGCATAATGGAGTGTGGTGTAAAAATACTAAATGTTCCAATAATGGAACACTGGGCAAAAATGGGTTAAAATCTTAAAAAATCTGGTCAATCGATGTCTAAACAAACAAATAAACGAGAAATATCAACATTTTTATTTTTTCAAACTGCAATTCGTGCTAACAAGTTCAACAGTTTAACACTTTATGACGTGTTTTGAGGCAGCAAATTAGAAATTTTGGAATAATGTGTCAGTCAAAGTCTCATCCAGAATACAATGGAGTGCTTTGCTTGCGATACGTCGATAAAATTATCCCATCAAGGACCGTTATAAGTTAGGGATTTATTTTGTTGTATATCTCGATGTATTTTAATTAGGTTTGTCATCGACTATGGAAAACTAAAAGTTCATGGAATTCTTTTCACCCTATATGGGTCAAACTTGCTGATCTCAAATGATATCAGTGGTCCCCTCGTGTGCAGGAAATTGATAGAAAGTCAAAAATATATTTTTCACTCAATAAACATGATTAGTTTCAAAACAGGTTTGAATTAAAGTTACATTGCATTTTTTACAGTATGATCGGGGTCTACTGATGCAGTTCTCGCCTTGACATCGTCTTTGCTCTTCTTTTCTGGTAATGAAGTGACCAACACCATCATATCTAAAATAACAAATGTCATATTCACATACAACATGTATAAAGAAATTTCTCACCTCACTGTATTAAAATTGCTTGGTAGCTGTGCCTCTCTTCACTGATCGATGTTAACATTGCTTCATGTATGCTATGGCTATAGTTCTGGTAAACCCCAGAATTGGATCTTATTACCAAGTACCATGTTGTGTAAATGCCGAGTATTTGTGACACACATTTGTAGACCATTCCTTACAAGTGGCCAAAAATTGATGGTTTAGTTTGGCCATGCGCATTGCTTTGCAGGAAAACAATTTCAGTTCGGCCTTCTTCAATTTTTTATGAGAGCAAACTACTTCTTCGACAACACATATTATCAATATTTTTCTGGTCAAGAAATATGTCGCAGGACGAAATTTATACAAACTTATGAGTAAAAAAACACTCGTTGAAAAATGCAAAGATCTTCTAGTATTGTGTGCATTGGTGTTATCAGACTTCGACAATGGGAGGTCTTAATGAACCTGGCAATTCTTTGGAAGTTGAAATTGATGAATCTTGCTTTTTTTAAGCGAAAATATAATTGAGGGCGCTTAGGCTGCCATAAATAGATGTTAGGGGCAAATGGACGAGGTTCTAAGAAATGCTTTTTGTAAGTTGTTCCAAATAGGAATGTGGAGACATTATTGAGAATCATCAACAGGCGAATACTACCAGGAACGAGGATTATCAGCCTTTGTTGTGCCGCATGTCGGTCAATACAGACATCTGGTATTTACATGCATGATGTAAAATATTGAGGCAACATTGGCGCATGTGAAGAGGAAGTTGAGGAGTCAATACATACAACAAGAATTATATCTGGCCACATATCTGTGCGAGTTTTTGTATAGGAGAATATGTCCCAAGTTCCAAGTGTTAGATGAACTGATAATTCTGATTGGAAAGAATTTTAAAGATGTTTAAAAATCGTCTTAATGTAAATGTTTTTATCTTTCAATCATTTTTGTTTCTAACATTTAAACAAATGAAATATATATTCAAAATTTCAACTATCACTTTTTTATTTATTTTCATACATAATATGCTTAAAGATATTATCTTGTGTATATAACGTGCAATGGCAAATCGAATAATGCGCAATTGTCAAAAGTAAATTGATGTTTTTAGTACAAATGCCACTGACGACCCATCAAATTATTACGTCTTATAGTTTCATTTATTTTCATTACGAATATAAATCAAAAAAATTTATTTTCTTGTTACAAAATATTTAAGAATTTCCGTTATCAAGCGTCATTGAGGATAAAGGCAGTGCCGAAAATTTTTGTTAAATAAGGATAAAAAAGTTTCCATTAATAAAAATATAAACAAAAAAATAAAAGTTTTAATTCTTAAAATGTCAAAAGAAAAATTGTATTCGATAAATATTTTTGCTATTTTTTTAATGTTTTTAGGATTTTAATTTTAAAAATTTTTATCATTAACCATTTTCAAAATAAATTCCCTTTATTTATATTTGGTAAAATTTCAAACAAATAAATATATTTAATATAATCACGTTTACAATATGTTTCGGTGTACTTTACACGTGATGCTTGCGTCAATTACGCTTGAACGGTCTCGAAGTTCAAAAGGATAGATCGGTTACCGGTAAAGGGTTAATATTCATTGAAAATATTTTTTAATCATAGACCGCGAGATTATTCACTAAGACTTTTGTTGGGGTTTCAAGAAAACAAACTAAATAAATTAAAGTGATGTTCATAAATAATATAATAATGCTTTATGGTAAAGCTAATTTATAACTAATTTATCTTATGTATACATATCAGGAATGGCAAAACTTTCAAGTCTCATGGGTGACCTTTGACTAGATTAATCCTTGCGGTCTACCCGAGAAATTATTTTAAATATCAAAAGAGCGCTTTCAATTGTAATCTATTTATTTTATTTAAAAACAAACAATATTAGTAAAATATTTTTTATTTTGCGGTCGACTTCCAATAGTTATACGGTCAACGTCTTTGCTATCCGTGAAATATACGATGGGACCATTTAAATTTTTTGTTAAATTTTTTTTAATAAATTTATTATTTTAAATTTTAACCTACCACGTACTATGAGCTTTTATAACATATTCTGTAATATAAAAAAAATCAATAAGTTTTATAATATGGTTTAGTTGAGAGGTAATTTAGAAATATAAGGAACGAAACTGCAATTACATTATAAAACAAACGTATAAAGTGTGTGGAAAAAGAGACTTTAAGTGTCAACAAAACAGAAAAATAAGAGAGAATTCTCAGTCAAATCACCCTTTAAATTTGGAGCAAAAGAAGAGCTTCGAGTTAGAAACTAACTTTTGAAAGCAAAATTTAGAGCAGTGTTTCGCAAACATTTTTTTTTCAAGGTACATCTAACAAAAACAATCTTTATTTAATATTTATTTATTATTAAAATCAATATAATATGAACAAATATTTTATGAGAAATGCGAGACTGCTTAACTGAACATTGGCGATCAAAATTGGGAGGGGGACTGCTCTCAACTATTCGTCGGTCGTTTTAAGGCGTTCTCTTTTTTTTATTTAATTGTAATGATAGTTCAAAACCTCAATTCGCATAAGTGGGTTGTGGCAAATGGTAAGAAAAATGTAATGGCACGCTTTGAAAGCAGCGGATACTCATTTTTTATCAGCAGCCAAAAATGTGTTAGCTCTGTTTCGCTTAATTTTAGTTTTAATATTCGATAAGATTTTAGCTTCATGAATTCTGCCTGCTAGTTTATCGATAAGTGTCCAAGGGAGATACTATATGAGAATTGATTTCGTATTCAGTCCATAAGTTGCAGGTCACGTCTAAGAAAATAAGCGTTCATTTTTTCTCCTAATAGCTACAAGTGTTTCACTATCCAAACCTGCACTGTTTTTCTGGATAGGCAGCCATGACATTTGAGAACATTTAATAACTACCATTGCTAGCGTAACTGATCCATAACACCAACTTAGCTCGAAAGCTTTGAATCTTATCCGATGACGTTAAAATATTAGAATTCGTGCCTTGCATTTTTTTGAGCGAATTTGTCCGCCAGATATGCTAGTTTTGCTACCCATTCTTCCTTTTTAATCAAAAAAGCCAAACCTGAACCCTGAGCCTCTTAAAACGTCTGGGTCTCATTTCTTAGCTCGTAAATCTGAGAAAGCACTTTTCCCAAGAAAGCCATCTTACTTCTGTATGAAACAGAAGTTACTGATGATCCGCTCCCATTTCTTGACACACTGCAATAAACAGACAAGTGTTCAGCAGTCGCGACTTGATCAAGCAGAGACTTCGTCATCTGCGATTCCCTGTGTAAAAAGCAATGTACATTTTTAATATTAGTGTTTTTTTCAGAATTCCAGGTTATAAATCCCCTAATTTTTTCGTCTGTACAAATGATGATGCAGTTGTGCCATTCCAAATTATGCTCACTGAAGTACTTGTCTGTAAATTTGAATATTTTTTCTCCAGTGGTATAACCAGGTATTGGCAGACAAAATATAAATTCCTCTTTTATTTCATATCCATCCGTGTACCTCACATTTAAGATAAGATGCGCGTGACCACTGATTTTATTAGACTCGTCAACTAGTGCAAAAATTTCACTAAACCTTAATTTTTCAATTAACGTTAATTCAATTTCGCTAGAAATATCATTAATGCTAGTAGTGGGATGTGTCACATCCAGCACATGTCACATCCAGCACAGTACCCCCCCCCCGCTGAGAGAAAATTTTTCTAAGTCCAAAAGACAAAGACCATGACTCATTCAAGGTCATTGGATGACTCATCATATTTTTTCAAGGTCATTTAAACAAAGACCATGACTCATTCAAGGTCATTGGATGACTCATCAAAAATTTTCAAGGTCATTCAAAAGTAGGTCAAGGTCATTGGATGACTCATCAAAAATTTTCAAGGTCATTCAAAAGTAGGTCAAGGTCATTGGATGACTCATCATATTTTTTCAAGGTCATTTAAAAGTAGGTCAAGGTCATTCAAAATTTCTCAAGGTCATATTATTTTTAAACATTTTTAAATTTAAATTTACTACTTACAAAAATAAGTAGTATATATTTTGTAAATTTATTTTATTATTATTAAATTAAATTGTTTGTTTTAATCAAGTCAATTATTTTATTATTATTATTAATATTATTAATATTATTATTATTATTTTTATTATTATTATTATTATTTTTATTATTATTATTTTTATTTTTATTATTATTAATATTATTCTTTTCATTTTTACTATTTTTTTTTTATTGTTATTATTATTTTTATTATTATTTTTATTCTATTTTATTATTAATTTTTATAAATATTATTATTATTATTATTATTACAAGTTTTATTTATTAAGATTATAATTTTTATTATTATTATTTCATGTTTTAATTTTTTTTTTTTTTTTTATTACAAGCTTTATTTATTATTAATATTATTCTTTTTATTTTTATTATTATTTTTATTATTATTAATATTTTTATTATTATTACAAGTTTTATTTATTAAGATTATTAATATTATTATTATTTTTATTATTATTATTATTAATATTATTCTTTTTATTTTTATTATTATTTTTATTATTATTAATATTATTCTTTTTATTTTTATTATAATTTTTATTATTATTATTACATATTTTAATTTTTATTACAAGTTTTATTTATTAAGATTATAATTTTTATTATTATTATTACAAGTTTTATTTATTAAGATTATAATTTTTATTATTATTATTACATATTTTAATTTTTATTACAGGTTTTAATTTTTATTACAAGTTTTATTTATTATTCTTTTTATTATTATTTTTATTTATTATTATAAATATTATTATCATTATTTTTATTACTTTTTATTAATAATACATATATATATATAATAAAACAAATACATAAAACAACTATATAAAAAAAAAATCTATATAAAAACAACTATATATAAAAAACAACAACTTCATAAAAAGTAAATCAATTATTAATTATACAATTAAACAAATATCAAGTTTTATTTCACGTTTCTTCACGCTTGGCATTTGATTATGAAAATATTGCTAATAAAAATAAAAATAATAAATTATAACAAATGAAAATACCAAAGAGAAATTTTCACAATTTTTATTTTTATATACAAATTTGTTAATAAATATCAATAACATTCTCAAATATCTCATCAAATTGCTGATTGCGAACTGTTGGATCGGTTTCAGGCATGATTATATTACCACCAACATCAAGGACATCAACCCCTCTATAATGACCATATGCAAAACTCGAGTTTTTCCCTACCCAAGCTCTCTTGTCGTCATGATTATTTAATGCTATTTTAGAATTTTTAAAAGTGAACAGCTGATGATTTCGGGTCCCTATCCTAGTTTGAGGTACCGACATAATACTATTGTTATTATAACAATTCAAATATGATTGGTGTTTAATGTCGGTACCCGGTAATTTTACACCCTTAGCTCGCATTGTTGATTTATTTCCTAGCAAGCTATAACATTTAGGGCGCAAGAAAACCCACTCGCTATATCCTAACCCTTTACTCTCATCCTTGAACTTGCCAATAACCGAGTCAAGTCGTCTAGAATATAAAGGATGAGAAGGATCATAATTTGATGTATCTAACAGATCATCCGAAATCATAGCTTTTAATAAAATTTCTAATTTTAAATTTTTTATCTCCAAAAAGAAGCTATCTGTATCACCCGCTACTAGATTGATATCACAATTGTAAATATCACGATATTTTTGTAACTCAACATACTGTAACTGGTACATCCGTAGTTTGGATAAATCTAGAACTGATTGACCGATATAACTAGGTCTATCCAAACATATTGAGTCCTTATTAAGATGAGCGGCAAAAAGATCATCAGTAATCTCTATTGTTTTTCTAAATGCCGGTTTTGACAAATATGTAATTAACTTTTCAGCTGAATTACATAATCGCAAATTCATCCTCTTTTTAAGGTTCTCAACAGATTTACCATACAGACTGTTGTTATACAATTTAAATAAATCTCTATATAATTCACTAACTGCATTTGCACGCAAGTTAGTGTTTTTATCGATATAATGTTTAAAAATAGGAGCTTGCTTGTATTTAATAGCTCTATGTATGTGTGTAACCTTAGCCCCGAGAGAAAGATAAAGCCTGAGAAGCCTTCAATGAAGAACATAGTTCTTCTTAGGATAATGCGTTAGCATTAACTTCTCAACTTTTGAATTTGGTGGGCACATCTTTTCCGGTCCAATCGGAAAGTCATTTAGAAAATCATGTAAATTATCTGGAATCTCGATATCAACTTCCATAGTATATCCATATGGAAGGATTTCAATATCCACAACATTCGCACATTCATTCAAAACCTCATCCAAACCATCATACACCCAAGTAAAATCAGCGTAAGGAAGACTTTGGCTGAGAGCCCAACCATACAGATTATTTATATCTATGTACAATAATTCTGTATCCTCCGAAGCAGCAATGTAATGTTTGTTAACAAATGTTAACCCACCCCGTATTCCACCTTCGTAAAAATTGAACATTTCCATGTCCTGTAAAAGTTCAATGGGTTCCGTTAATGTCATAAGCGCTGAAGCCCATGACATACCCGGAATGCCATAAAAGTTTAGAGGTTCAAGACCATTGTAAACAATAGCCTTGGCACGGAATTGTTGAAAATAGTCCGCAAGGAGGAATACATCAAGTTTAAGGTAAATTAACATATAATCACGCAAAGTCCTACAGTTTTGCTGCGTCCAGATTAGTTGTGCCCTATCGTACTCATCTTCACTTACGCCCTCCCAAATTGGAGGCAACTCATAAGTAGTCTCAAGAACTTCCTCCGAAACAGCAAAATTATATGGAAAAATACCTTTACAGTCGACTATAGAACCTTGAAAGACAGACGAAGTCAATGGAAGAGAAGTTAGCGTTTTCACAGCCTTAGCTAACGAACAATTAACAAATTGCATACTGTCGATAAAGCGAACAGCCAATTTGTTAATGTGAACAATTAATGAAATAAATTTTTCTGTAGAGGTCGGTATGATATCTAAATTCCATGAAGGAAAGCGATCGAGACCATATTTTAAAATATGGTGAAGGTCATACCCTCTTAAATTATGAAAGACTATAGGTAGCAACCGATAAATCCTACGAGCTATATTACATTTTCGGCAAGCTGCCCCTAGATAATTACCAGTAAAATGGCAATGATCTCTAACCGGATTTACAATCGGTTTTTTACATAAATAACAGGTTCGACAAGATTTAAACTGTCGAACCTCACTGAAAGACATAGGCCCTATCAATTTATCACCTTCCGAATCATAGTACGGAATAACAATTTCAGTTGCAATTTCCTCAATTTTCTTAAGAAAATCAGGAATGCAATCAAGTCCGTAAAAGTAATAATATGATTTTGTGTTAGTATAATTATTAATTAATAAAAGGCCTGCTGCAATAGGCATATGAATTTGATGATGTCTATCATCAGGAGGTAAAACCGATTCAAAATCGGCATAAATCACAAAAGGTGGGGTGATATGTTTAGAATAATTTAGGAATTCTAAATTTTTATTTTCGGGGAGCGTGTATAGGGTTGTGCCAGTCTGATTTTTGGCGCATAATGCAACATGTGTATTGAATGCATTATCTAATCTAAACCCATTAAGGCAATGTGGACACCAACGACATCTAATTTGAATGTTACAGTCAGGGTTTTGATGGCAATTCATTAACCAGTTGATATTGGTCACAGCGGTATAATGATATCTATCATTATTTTCAAGTAGTAATAAATAAATAGGGTTTCCGTCAGTGACTTTGCTTCTATGGATCAAACTTAAATGAGGATGGTGAAAGACATAATTATCTGGAACCTCATCAATTATAACAGTTGGTGTGTACGAAAACACATTTATTGCTAATTTTAAAGTCGAATTTTTCTTTTCGAACTTTGGGATGTTTATTAATTTCATGGGACAATCCGTGATCTCATCGTACTCTAATTCGTCTAAAAACTCGGTATATTTAGAGACTCTTTGGGGTTTTCACCAATTATATCTTTCTTTAATAAATAAAGAATAGAGTAAAGGAAGCACTTGTCGTCATTGTTTTTTATATTTACTATGGCTCCTTTATTTTTCAATGCAGAAGGGGTTTTAATATATTTATGTCCAGACAAACGATTAATAGGAGCATATTTTGTTAAAATAAAATGAATTTCCATAATATTAATAACACGCCATCCACTGCCTAAATGGGTGAATTGTTCTATTTTTTCATTAAGCTTATTAACCCCTTCACTTAAAAAGTTATCTGAAAATGTCTCCGCATTATTTGAAAAATAATTGTCACGGATCTCGCCATCTTTTTCAAATTTAATTAATATCGCGAATTGAATTTTAACGCTCCCCATTTTACTTATCTCAAAAATTAATTTATTACTGATTCGCTCAGTTAAAGTTACTGTAATTAGTTGCGCGTTAGATATATCAAAACGTAAAGTTTTGATAGCGCCATTTAAATTTACTGAAATGTTCGGCTCATTCTCTAATACAGAACCTCCGAATTGTATAATATTTTCATTATTTATAGTAGGTATAGTATTTTCATTAATTATAATAGGTATATTATTTATAATATTTTCATTATTTATAGTATTTTCATTAATTATAATAGGTATATTATTTATAATATTTTCATTATTTATAGTATTTTCATTATTTATAATAGGTATATTATTTATAATATTTTCATTATTTATAATAGGTATATTATTTATAATATTTTCATTATTTATAATATTAGAGTCATCATCATCACTGATTTCGATGACTTCTTTTTTAATTATTTTATTTGGGATATTAATTTTAATAGGTGCAGCAGGTCTTTTATTCTTTTTATTTGATGTTTTTTTATTTTGTAGTATATTCAAAATATCGACGTTATTTTTATTAATTTTCTTAAACATATTTATTTTACTCGACTTGAAAGAATTTAAATGAACCCCATGTTCCCTATAAAATTCTTTATATTTAATGTTCTGGGATGTTTTGCATATGGCGCAGATAAAAAAGTTGATGCCATTAAATCTATGGCGGTAATATTTTTTCATTTCTTCATGGCAACTTTCATTATGTTGCAATGATGAGATGCAATATCTTGGATAAAAAGTGCCTAATAAAAATATTAAATTAAAAACCTATATAAAGTAACTATGATATAAAATATCTAATAATTCTAACAAATAAACCTATATACAATAATATTTGCATGCTCACTGCAAACTATTTAATAAAATATCTAATAATTCTAATATATAAAACCTTAAATACAATAATATTTGCATGCTCACTGCAAACTATTAAATAATTCTAATAAATAAAACCTTAAATACAATAATATTTGCATGCTCACTGCAAACTATTAAATAAAATATCTATTAAAATAATTCCTATATAATTCATATATATAATTCAATTACGTAAGATCTATAATAAAAATGTTTATATAATTCAAAAACTATTTGTTCAACTATATTTGTTTATAATTTATTATGTTAATATATGTTTCAGTAATAATACTTTTTTAAAATATATTATAAATTAATGATATTTGAAGTATTATTAAAATAATACTTTAAATTTCATCAATTTAAAAATATATTTATCATAAAACTTTTGAAATAAATAGATACTTATTATAAATTTATTATAAATTATTATAAATTATTGATATTTGATGTAATATTTTAATAATACTTCAAATATCATTAACTTAATTTCGATAAATAAAAATAAATAAAAAACTAACATTTATCTCCTGATTCCGACGAATCATCATCCTCTATAGAAGAGAGATCCTCCATATCTTCCCCAGTAACGAGGGCATCTCCAAAAACGGTGGCATAATTATTGTCATCCCCAGAAATGGGGGCATCTCCAAAAACGGTGGTATTATGATGATCATCTGCATCCAAATCAACTAAAATGTTTTTTAAATATATAATAAAATTAAATTAAAATTTACCATCTTCGATAATATCCTCTTCGCTATCGCTGATAACAATTGTATCTTCGATTAAAATAACTTCTAAAATAATTTATAAATAAAACATATATAAAATTAAAATTTACCATCTTCGATAATATCCTCTTCGCTATCGCTGATAACAATTGTATCTTCGATTAAAATAACTTCTAAAATAATTTATAAATAAAACATATATAAAATTAAAATTTACCATCATCTTCGATAATTATAACATCATTTTGACGATCTAACTGATCTTGTATTTCTGTTAAAGTATACCAATCTAGAAAAATATAATAATAAAATTAAAAATAAATTAAAAATCCTTACCATTTTCATCGACCAACAATTGGCGTAAAATTCTTGAGTTCTCCATTTTAAAATTTTTGAAATCCCGCGAGTAAAATTTTGAAATAATTGTGACAAATTCTACATTTGTCAATGTTTATAAAGAGAATAATATTTTCAGGATTTAGCCAATCACATTTAAGCAATACACACATATAGGTGAGAGATTTTTAGACATGTTTTCTTTGTAAAACACATGCAGTCTACACTGTGACTGCATGCGTTCTTTGTAAAATCACATACATACTTTTGTTTGTATGTGTTTTCTTTGTAAATCACATACATTGAGTTTGCATGTGTTTTCTTTATTCAATTTTGTGTATGCATGCACTTATCATGTGATGATCACGCACTTATCATGCACTGTCTTTGTGATCACGCACTTATCATGCACTGTCTTTGTGATGATGCATTATCTTTAATTAAACACATAATAATATTTATAATAATAATAATAAAAATAATAATAATAATAATAATATAAAAATATTAATAATAATAATAATATTAATAATAATAATAATAATAATAATAAAAATAATAATATTTATAAAAAGTAATAATAAATAAAAATATTAATAGTTAAAACACAACAATAAACATTAATACATTTATTAATCATCAAATCTCTTGGATAATAACCAAGCTAAACAATGTTGACCACATGTTAAGGTCCATGGTTTTTGATACATAGTTTTATTATAGACAATAGGTTTACCCATTGTTTGCAGTATTTTATATCATAGTTACTTTATATAGGTTTTTAATTTAATATTTTTATTAGGCACTTTTTATCCAAGATATTGCATCTCATCATTGCAACATAATGAAAGTTGCCATGAAGAAATGAAAAAATATTACCGCCATAGATTTAATGGCATCAACTTTTTTATCTGCGCCATATGCAAAACATCCCAGAACATTAAATATAAAGAATTTTATAGGGAACATGGGGTTCATTTAAATTCTTTCAAGTCGAGTAAAATAAATATGTTTAAGAAAATTAATAAAAATAACGTCGATATTTTGAATATACTACAAAATAAAAAAACATCAAATAAAAAGAATAAAAGACCTGCTGCACCTATTAAAATTAATATCCCAAATAAAATAATTAAAAAAGAAGTCATCGAAATCAGTGATGATGATGACTCTAATATTATAAATAATGAAAATATTATAAATAATATACCTATTATAAATAATGAAAATATTATAAATAATATACCTATTATAAATAATGAAAATACTATAAATAATGAAAATATTATAAATAATATACCTATTATAATTAATGAAAATACTATAAATAATGAAAATATTATAAATAATATACCTATTATAATTAATGAAAATACTATACCTACTATAAATAATGAAAATATTATACAATTCGGAGGTTCTGTATTAGAGAATGAGCCGAACATTTCAGTAAATTTAAATGGCGCTATCAAAACTTTACGTTTTGATATATCTAACGCGCAACTAATTACAGTAACTTTAACTGAGCGAATCAGTAATAAATTAATTTTTGAGATAAGTAAAATGGGGAGCGTTAAAATTCAATTCGCGATATTAATTAAATTTGAAAAAGATGGCGAGATCCGTGACAATTATTTTTCAAATAATGCGGAGACATTTTCAGATAACTTTTTAAGTGAAGGGGTTAATAAGCTTAATGAAAAAATAGAACAATTCACCCATTTAGGCAGTGGATGGCGTGTTATTAATATTATGGAAATTCATTTTATTTTAACAAAATATGCTCCTATTAATCGTTTGTCTGGACATAAATATATTAAAACCCCTTCTGCATTGAAAAATAAAGGAGCCATAGTAAATATAAAAAACAATGACGACAAGTGCTTCCTTTACTCTATTCTTTATTTATTAAAGAAAGATATAATTGGTGAAAACCCCCAAAGAGTCTCTAAATATACCGAGTTTTTAGACGAATTAGAGTACGATGAGATCACGGATTGTCCCATGAAATTAATAAACATCCAAAGTTCGAAAAGAAAAATTCGACTTTAAAATTAGCAATAAATGTGTTTTCGTACACACCAACTGTTATAATTGATGAGGTTCCAGATAATTATGTCTTTCACCATCCTCATTTAAGTTTGATCCATAGAAGCAAAGTCACTGACGGAAACCCTATTTATTTATTACTACTTGAAAATAATGATAGATATCATTATACCGCTGTGACCAATATCAACTGGTTAATGAATTGCCATCAAAACCCTGACTGTAACATTCAAATTAGATGTCGTTGGTGTCCACATTGCCTTAATGGGTTTAGATTAGATAATGCATTCAATACACATGTTGCATTATGCGCCAAAAATCAGACTGGCACAACCCTATACACGCTCCCCGAAAATAAAAATTTAGAATTCCTAAATTATTCTAAACATATCACCCCACCTTTTGTGATTTATGCCGATTTTGAATCGGTTTTACCTCCTGATGATAGACATCATCAAATTCATATGCCTATTGCAGCAGGCCTTTTATTAATTAATAATTATACTAACACAAAATCATATTATTACTTTTACGGACTTGATTGCATTCCTGATTTTCTTAAGAAAATTGAGGAAATTGCAACTGAAATTGTTATTCCGTACTATGATTCGGAAGGTGATAAATTGATAGGGCCTATGTCTTTCAGTGAGGTTCGACAGTTTAAATCTTGTCGAACCTGTTATTTATGTAAAAAACCGATTGTAAATCCGGTTAGAGATCATTGCCATTTTACTGGTAATTATCTAGGGCAGCTTGCCGAAAATGTAATATAGCTCGTAGGATTTATCGGTTGCTACCTATAGTCTTTCATAATTTAAGAGGGTATGACCTTCACCATATTTTAAAATATGGTCTCGATCGCTTTCCTTCATGGAATTTAGATATCATACCGACCTCTACAGAAAAATTTATTTCATTAATTGTTCACATTAACAAATTGGCTGTTCGCTTTATCGACAGTATGCAATTTGTTAATTGTTCGTTAGCTAAGGCTGTGAAAACGCTAACTTCTCTTCCATTGACTTCGTCTGTCTTTCAAGGTTCTATAGTCGACTGTAAAGGTATTTTTCCATATAATTTTGCTGTTTCGGAGGAAGTTCTTGAGACTACTTATGAGTTGCCTCCAATTTGGGAGGGCGTAAGTGAAGATGAGTACGATAGGGCACAACTAATCTGGACGCAGCAAAACTGTAGGACTTTGCGTGATTATATGTTAATTTACCTTAAACTTGATGTATTCCTCCTTGCGGACTATTTTCAACAATTCCGTGCCAAGGCTATTGTTTACAATGGTCTTGAACCTCTAAACTTTTATGGCATTCCGGGTATGTCATGGGCTTCAGCGCTTATGACATTAACGGAACCCATTGAACTTTTACAGGACATGGAAATGTTCAATTTTTACGAAGGTGGAATACGGGGTGGGTTAACATTTGTTAACAAACATTACATTGCTGCTTCGGAGGATACAGAATTATTGTACATAGATATAAATAATCTGTATGGTTGGGCTCTCAGCCAAAGTCTTCCTTACGCTGATTTTACTTGGGTGTATGATGGTTTGGATGAGGTTTTGAATGAATGTGCGAATGTTGTGGATATTGAAATCCTTCCATATGGATATACTATGGAAGTTGATATCGAGATTCCAGATAATTTACATGATTTTCTAAATGACTTTCCGATTGGACCGGAAAAGATGTGCCCACCAAATTCAAAAGTTGAGAAGTTAATGCTAACGCATTATCCTAAGAAGAACTATGTTCTTCATTGGAGGCTTCTCAGGCTTTATCTTTCTCTCGGGGCTAAGGTTACACACATACATAGAGCTATTAAATACAAGCAAGCTCCTATTTTTAAACATTATATCGATAAAAACACTAACTTGCGTGCAAATGCAGTTAGTGAATTATATAGAGATTTATTTAAATTGTATAACAACAGTCTGTATGGTAAATCTGTTGAGAACCTTAAAAAGAGGATGAATTTGCGATTATGTAATTCAGCTGAAAAGTTAATTACATATTTGTCAAAACCGGCATTTAGAAAAACAATAGAGATTACTGATGATCTTTTTGCCGCTCATCTTAATAAGGACTCAATATGTTTGGATAGACCTAGTTATATCGGTCAATCAGTTCTAGATTTATCCAAACTACGGATGTACCAGTTACAGTATGTTGAGTTACAAAAATATCGTGATATTTACAATTGTGATATCAATCTAGTAGCGGGTGATACAGATAGCTTCTTTTTGGAGATAAAAAATTTAAAATTAGAAATTTTATTAAAAGCTATGATTTCGGATGATCTGTTAGATACATCAAATTATGATCCTTCTCATCCTTTATATTCTAGACGACTTGACTCGGTTATTGGCAAGTTCAAGGATGAGAGTAAAGGGTTAGGATATAGCGAGTGGGTTTTCTTGCGCCCTAAATGTTATAGCTTGCTAGGAAATAAATCAACAATGCGAGCTAAGGGTGTAAAATTACCGGGTACCGACATTAAACACCAATCATATTTGAATTGTTATAATAACAATAGTATTATGTCGGTACCTCAAACTAGGATAGGGACCCGAAATCATCAGCTGTTCACTTTTAAAAATTCTAAAATAGCATTAAATAATCATGACGACAAGAGAGCTTGGGTAGGGAAAAACTCGAGTTTTGCATATGGTCATTATAGAGGGGTTGATGTCCTTGATGTTGGTGGTAATATAATCATGCCTGAAACCGATCCAACAGTTCGCAATCAGCAATTTGATGAGATATTTGAGAATGTTATTGATATTTATTAACAAATTTGTATATAAAAATAAAAATTGTGAAAATTTCTCTTTGGTATTTTCATTTGTTATAATTTATTATTTTTATTTTTATTAGCAATATTTTCATAATCAAATGCCAAGCGTGAAGAAACGTGAAATAAAACTTGATATTTGTTTAATTGTATAATTAATAATTGATTTACTTTTTATGAAGTTGTTGTTTTTTATATATAGTTGTTTTTATATAGATTTTTTTTTTATATAGTTGTTTTATGTATTTGTTTTATTATATATATATATGTATTATTAATAAAAAGTAATAAAAATAATGATAATAATATTTATAATAATAAATAAAAATAATAATAAAAAGAATAATAAATAAAACTTGTAATAAAAATTAAAACCTGTAATAAAAATTAAAATATGTAATAATAATAATAAAAATTATAATCTTAATAAATAAAACTTGTAATAATAATAATAAAAATTATAATCTTAATAAATAAAACTTGTAATAAAAATTAAAATATGTAATAATAATAATAAAAATTATAATAAAAATAAAAAGAATAATATTAATAATAATAAAAATAATAATAAAAATAAAAAGAATAATATTAATAATAATAATAATAAAAATAATAATAATATTAATAATCTTAATAAATAAAACTTGTAATAATAATAAAAATATTAATAATAATAAAAATAATAATAAAAATAAAAAGAATAATATTAATAATAAATAAAGCTTGTAATAAAAAAAAAAAAAATTAAAACATGAAATAATAATAATAAAAATTATAATCTTAATAAATAAAACTTGTAATAATAATAATAATAATAATATTTATAAAAATTAATAATAAAATAGAATAAAAATAATAATAATAATAAAAAAAAATAGTAAAAATAAAAAGAATAATATTAATAATAATAAAAATAAAAATAATAATAATAAAAATAATAATAATAATAATAAAAATAATAATAATAATATTAATAATATTAATAATAATAATAAAATAATTGACTTGATTAAAACAAACAATTTAATTTAATAATAATAAAATAAATTTACAAAATATATACTACTTATTTTTGTAAGTAGTAAATTTAAATTTAAAAATGTTTAAAAATAATATGACCTTGAGAAATTTTGAATGACCTTGACCTACTTTTAAATGACCTTGAAAAAATATGATGAGTCATCCAATGACCTTGACCTACTTTTGAATGACCTTGAAAATTTTTGATGAGTCATCCAATGACCTTGACCTACTTTTGAATGACCTTGAAAATTTTTGATGAGTCATCCAATGACCTTGAATGAGTCATGGTCTTTGTTTAAATGACCTTGAAAAAATATGATGAGTCATCCAATGACCTTGAATGAGTCATGGTCTTTGTTTAAATGACCTTGAAAAAATATGATGAGTCATCCAATGACCTTGAATGAGTCATGGTCTTTGTTTAAATGACCTTGAAAAAATATGATGAGTCATCCAATGACCTTGAATGAGTCATGGTCTTTGTTTAAATGACCTTGAATGAGTCATGGTCTTTGTCTTTTGGACTTAGAAAAATTTTCTCTCAGCGGGGGGGGGGTACTGTGCTGGATGTGACACATCCCACTACTAATGCTACTTGAGATCGTATCAGTTGACGCAGGAATTTCGTTTCCAAAACTCTCAGATATGTGTAAGTGCGCATTCTCTTCACAAAACTTAAAATTTTTCTGCGGCACACCAACTTAAGACCACGGTACACCAGTGTGCCGCTGCACACACTTTGCGGAACACTGATCTAGACCATACAAGTTACTTAGCCAAGCTCAGGCAAATGCATATAGTAATTCATTGCAAAGGTTACAATGTATTAAAACCTTAAAAAATCATTTATTTTATTTTAAAGAAGCTAATGTCGCTCGGAACATTATGATAAATAAGTTAGAGAATTATTTTTAGTTTACCCTTATTTTTTTTTTATTAGGTCAAAGTAATTGAAGGATATTGGGACACACAATTATCAATTGGAGCGTTAAAGTTTGCTTCTTACAGAGACGCAAGCATGTGGTTAGAAAGCGATAACGCATTTCGACAGCAAGATTTTCTCACTCATGTGGACATATGGATAGTCCCTATAAATCGAGAAGACATGAGCCATAAAGGTATTAAGATTATATATTTTCAGAATAAATGTATTAATACTTTGATCGTCATCAAAATATATCCAAGAAATAATTAGACTTTGAATCGTTAAAATAACTAGTAAAGCCGTTTCGTGACGGTTGGAAAAGACTCAAAATTATAAATTCAGATTTTGTATGATTTACTAACAAAAATTTGTTATGTGACGTTCTATCGAAATTATTAGATTAAATCATATTAAAAATTATTTCAGCTGTACAAAATGCATTTGACAATTATATGCTACTCTCAAAAAAATACTTTTATATTTATATTAATATGCTAACCAATAATTCTTGTGTATGTTTGTCTGTCACAACACAAAACCTTATATATATATATATATATATATATATATATATATATATATATATATATATATATATATATATATATTATATATATATATATATATATATATATATATTACTGTCTACAGAAAGAAGTTTAATTTTATTCAAAAAAGCATTTTCAATAAAGATTTGATAATCTTTAGAAAATTTATTATATCATAAAATTTATTATACATAAGATGTATTATATCAAAAAACAACTGACTAACTCACAACGGGAAAATAATTATATTGTAAGTATCTTTAACAAGATACACCCATGAACACATAATCCCATATCGCACGGTTGACATTCAGACTTACATTAAATAATCTTAAATAGCCTAATGTTACATAACATACATACGTACGTATTATATAATTTCTAATAAGTATTATTTACAGTCATCCTATATCCTTCATTTTATTTTGCCAGGATAACATAACATATCAAATTATGAAAGCAAAAATATATTTCCCCACGGTAAAGGGGTTAATTTGTATATATCTTTTAACTCTAAAAGCTTTTCCAGTTTTTAAGTAACGTTGGGGTTTTTCTGTAATATTAAAGATAATATTGTTAAGTATGATTATTTTGAAGGTATACTGAAAAATATATTTGATATAAAGAAATTTCGGTACAGATTACATTGAGCATCTATAGATAGGCAACTGGTACAAAACTCATAAAAATAAAACTCAAAATAAAGTGTAACTCATTTTATTTACAGGCTATCCAATTCTACAAATGGTCAGTCAAAAGGTTTGTTATCCGGATATATTTTTCCATAAATACTTGCCAGCGGAAGAAGCCGCTGTTACCAGTCACGAAGGAGTACCATTTGTTGTCAATCATCCGACCCCCTATGCTTGGCGAGGTAAAAAACCTCCAGGTCATATCGTAATTAATCAATTTCCTTCCTGCGACGCTTTTAACAATTATTTGTCCGTAGGTAATTTATCAGATTTTACTTTTAACATTATCTTTTTTATATATGTTTAATAAGATGAAAAGTCAGGCTTTCTGATGAATTTTGTAAGCTAAATTAAGAGTTTTTATCCAAAATTGGAATATAAGGTATGTTATAATTTGTAAAGGTTAATTAAAACAAAATATTCAAATGACTAATTTGTCTATATTTAAAAATTGAGATATTTAGTTAATATAAACAAAGTTGGCGAGGGCTGTCAACGAAACAAAACTTGTATCTTGAAATTGTCTGGATTCCGTTGTTTTTTGTTGTTAAAATCATAAAATAATAAATATAAATTCGGAAATATAGGGTTTGCATCAAGGAAAAATCACAGTTGAAGGTCAACCATACAAGAAGCCAAGAAGTGCTAAATTATTTTCACAAATAGAGAAATTTAATTATTACAATTAATAATTATTATGTAATACTACCATGAGTATAATGTGGTAAAATTTTCCGTGGCCCTTGAAATCTTGAGAAAAAATAGTCACATCACTTTAGAAGTCAAATGTGTACAAATGCACATAGTTGGCTTTAATATTATATAATGCATGGACTACCGAACAGAATTTCATATTTTTCTTATAGAATCGAATATAAATTTAAGAGAAATAATAATATAATTAGAGAATAAATTTCAATTATATATATATATATATATATATATATATATATATATATATTTGCTTGTCTATAACTTTAACTCCGAATTTTACTATACTCTTTTCTTGCTTCAAACTACTTTCAGGGCCGGCTTTACGTACAGGCAGAGCAGGCGGCCGCCTATAGCGGTCGTTTTATGAAAAATAAATTACGTGTGATAAAATAATAAAATGAATAATCTCGGAACATCAAAGAGGACTAGAGGAGGCATGTTCGCGCTTATTTGTGTGGACGTGAAAAAAGGGATTTGCTTAAACGCTCACAGTACGATATAGCTAATTGATAAACTATATTAGATAACTGTCGTATTTATGAATGTTCTGGTCACATGGATGTAAATGTACATTGATTTTGTACTTGTACCGCACACAGAGACGATTTGATTTTCTAATTAAAATTTATGTTGTTTTTAATGAGGCTTAATGGTCTGTAAAGTTTTTACATTTAATTAATTATTTTCTGCTTGAGTGTTGTTTTAAACTAAGAACAGATAAAATTTTCAATACGTTATGACTGTGGTAGAGTTTAATTTTTAATCGTATTCGAAAATTTTTGTATCTGATACGATTAGACTACCTATAGCCTATGTCTATATAGGCCTATATATGTATTCAGCTGAATGGCCAGCGGTAATAATAAATTCTTTATCGTGTGTACTATAATTAGAAATTTCACTGGTCAGTTCATCTCATTGACTCATTCTGCTCACGCTAATTTGAAAGGGAAAGTAAGAGAATTTTTCTCTCTGTGTATTTAAATTTTGTTTGTTTTAAAAAGCACGTGCGTCAAACCTTTGTTTGTAATTATGTAGGCTATTATTATAACTTGGCCTATATAGTTTTTAATAGTACGTTTTAATTTCCACGAATTAGTATTTATCATTAACAATATTATTAACCGACAGCAGTATAGATATGTAAAATTCCCAATTCTGGAAATTACGTTACATTGTCCAGCATTGAGTAGTCATTGTTGCTATAAAATTATCTAAAAACAAAATATAAGATAAAAATAAACCTGTTTCATAAAGGCACCCTTAGTTGCAGTATGAATAGGCTGTCCAGAAGTCCAGCATTTCACTATGTAATTATTAATATTGTTATTAAAGTAATAAGCGTATTTTTAAATCGGTTGGATATCTTTTCATTTTATTGTCCCAAAAGGAGACGTGAAGTTATTGCCTTATTGGTTATTTTTATTACTACCAGATAAATTGGTTTAATACTAAAAAAAATCCCCTTAAGAATGTACCCTAATTCTCATAATAAAATTTATAATTTCCTGGAAAAAACAAAATTCTTGTTTATGTAATTTTTGTATATTTCTCTTTCCTATTTTTTAAAGAAATATTTTCGACTTCTTTCTTAACGAAATCTATCTTAAATATTTATGTTATTTTTCTAATTGTTAGAATGACGGATAGAAAAACAAAAAGAGAATCTGGTGCTTTCTACAAAAAGAAGCGAGCAAAGAAAGCAGAGGAACAGCAACTACTAAAAGGGGTGCTAGACAAATATATGAAAAGTCATAAAAACCAAGAAAGTTGTTCCACTGTTCCAATGGCAGCTGATGATTCAATAATAGTCGATTTTCATGTTGATAAAAGTGAAATTGAAAACCAATCACCAAATGCAATATTACCATCATGCGAGAAGGAGCAGGAAGCCCTAGATCAAGTAGATATGGATATTGATTTTGATCCTGCCAAATGGCCAAATGTGTTGTCAAACCAAATTAAAAACATCATTGTTGAAAAAGGACCCATAGATATCCCGAATAACTTTTCATATCCTCTGGACGAAAATGATAGACGATTTTCATCCAAACATTTCCAGTTGGTTTTATCAAATGGAGAACGTATAAAGAGGATATGGATCGTTTATTCTGTTTTGGAAGATAAAATTTACTGTTTCTGTTGTAAATTATTTTCTTCACTAAGCATAAAGTTTGTTACAGGGTATAATGATTGAAAAAATCTGAGCTATGCCATTAATAAACATGAGAAAATTTTTTTACACATAACATCATTTAATGATTGGTCGGAGATTCTCAAAAGGAAACGATTAAATAAAACCATTAATGCAGAATGTGAACGGCTTTTGCAGAATGAAAAACAACATTGGCGTGACGTTTTTGAAAGGTTAACACAGATTATTTGGACACTGGCTGAACTCAATTTACCGTTTCGGTGGTCATCTGATGCGATATATGAAAAGAACAATGGAGTTTTCCTAAAGTTTGTCGAATGCTTTGGTTTATACGATCCTGTTATAAAAGATCACCTACGTCGAATAACATCTAAAGAAATAAACTTACATTATCTGAGCAAAAATATTCAAAATGAATTAATTGAATTATTAGCTCAAAAGACGAAAAAAAATATTATTGAGATGGCAAAAACTGCAGAATTTTTCTCTGTCATTATGGACACCACTCCTGACATCAGTCATAAAGAACAACTGACTTTAATTATTCGATTTGTAAATACGAATTCCAATAGTGCACATCTAGTGGAGGAGCATTTCATAGAATTTCTAGAAATAGACAAATTTTGAATATAAATCCTCGCGCTTTTTTCGTTCCTTGTTCTTGCCACTCAATGAATCTTGTTTTAAATGATGCGGCAGAATCGAATATTGAAATGGTGAATTTTTTTGAAACGATACAATCTATGTATAATTTTTTTGCATCAACATACATATGGTCTAAACTATTGAAACATATACCAGCTGTCACTGAGATAAATTCCGCTATAATTCAAGTTGATACATAAATCAACTTAGCGGAATTTATTTTTTGTGAATGGATTTCAGCCATTTTTTAAATGGCTGCTAAGTAAGTTGTTTTTTATATTGATATATAACTTAAAGTTAAATTTTAAGAGTTGAATTATGATTTCATAAGGAAATATGATCATAATTCAAGCTCTTAAATATAACTTTGATCAACTATTTCATATATATTATTATAAATAATATTTAGGAAAATTAGTAACAATAACTATTCTCCAAAAAATGTATTTTTTTTCGGATATTATTATTAAAAAATGTGAGTTAAATTATTTTTGAACTTATAAAAATTATTATGTGCATTAAATAATTATATTTTTTATAAATATTTTGTAAAAAATCATCGATTATGTACACGAAATAATTTGGTTTATGATTATTTTTTAAAACTTACAAAAATAATTTAAAAATTTATGCTTTTTTTCGGATTTCAGGTTTTGCTTTTTTCTACAGAAATATCTGAAATATTAGATTAATTTTAGTTTTAAGGGTAAATCTTATGAAGATACATCCTCATTTACTCGAAATTTCCTAGCAAAAACCTCAAAATTTAAATTAAAAATTTTTTCCGCCATTTTTCTTTCTAAAATTATCTCAAAAATGTCTATAAAATTATTTATTATAGGTATTTTTTCAACTTCGGATGGCTACATGTTAAAAGTTAGCATGCATGTTTTATTATAGGTTGAGTTAATGTGCATTATTTTATTTCTCTCTCACTTTTTGTGTCTCTATAGTTTAGGGTTTGTCTCATTGACGATTTTACAAGCAACCTCAAGGTGAGTTGGTGTGTTTATATGCTAAAAATTTATTGATTTTCTTTTATATTATAGGTGATTTATCTCAGTGACAGCTGGTGTATATCTTGTTTGACTTTAAAGCCCGTATGTTCAACAAGATGAGAATGCCATAAGGCCAATTAGATACCAAATTGGAGAAATTTATGACGCACTAATTGATATCATGAGGGACCCATCGTTCTCATGGAAACAAAACAAAGATTGATGCAAAACATTTGGCACAAAAATTTAAAATTATCAATTTATTTGTACCGCAGTGCTTTGGTACAATGTGTTATTAGAAGTTAATAAAGGGAATCTTCTAATGCAGAGTCCAACATTTTCAATTTGTGCAGAAGTAGAAACAGTCAAGTCCGTTCTTAATAATTTGAAAAGGCTCAGAACCGACGAAGAGTTCCAGAACCTTTTTATCACTGCTCGTGAATTAGCAGAAACAATTGATATGGAACCCAAATTTGAGGAAGTGCGAATTAGAAAACGAAAACGGAATTTTGAATACGAAGCTATTGACGAACCAATGGAAGATTCAACAAAAAAATTTAAACTTGATGTTTATTTTAATTTGTTAGACGTTGCTATACACTCAATAGAGTAACGTTTTCTACAGCTATCATATTATAAAGATACGTTTGGCTTCTTGCATTCCATTTCGAAATAAACTACATGGAAGAAAGAAGATATTTTAAAGTATTTGTAAGGATTTAGAAGTTATACTGAGCGATGGTAATCAAAATGACATTGAAGGTATTCAACTGTCAGAAGAATTAGTATTTATATCAAATTTACTGAAACCATCAGATGATCCAAACGATGTTTTGAAATATATTTTACAGAATGAGTTAATACCAATCTATCCAAATTTATATATTGCTCTTAAAATATTATTAACAATGCCAGTAAGCGTTGCTAGCGGAGAGACGAGTTTTTCTCGTCTAAAACTAATAAAAAATTATTTAAGGTCATCCATGACACAAAACAGACTATCTGGACTATCTATTTTGTCTATTGAAAATGATATTGTGAGAGCAATAGACAAAGAAGATATTCTACGAGATTTTACAAATCTAAAAGCAAGAAGAAGATTTTAAACTTTGGAATACGGTTTTAAATAGGTGTCCAATAACTCCAAATTTTTATATATACTGTACAATGCCACTGTATTTATTTTGCATAAGTGAATAAAGAAAGTTAAAGTTCTTTTTCTGTTTGTTTGATGGCCATCAATTTAAAACAAACCCACAAAATTTAAAGTTGTTGATACTATTATTATTCCTTATTTTTTTATTTAATTATGATTACTGTTTGAGGTAATTTTTTTATTACAAATTTGCTTTTTTTGTTATATTTACAAATGAATAATTACCAAATTTGTGTTTTTTGTTATTTTACTTAATTCTATTCGTCAAAAAAAAATCTTGCCTGTAGTATCAAAAAGTCTAGGGCCGGCCCTGACTGCTTTTTATATTTTTTTCTCTCCTACAAAATTTAAAACAAAATGATTAAATTACCAAAGACCAAAATAATTAGATAACCTGCATTATATTGCATATAAAATAATTAAGCAGGAGCCTTTTCGTTTCTCTGCTTAAAAATTTTGTATGGCTAATTTAATTTTAAAAAAAATTAATCTCTATTGGTTTTTGAGGAAAGGCTAATCTTATTATTTTTCTCATTTATCACTCAGGTTTTCCACATAGCTAGTAAATAATTTGTTTATTTTTAATAAATTTGTATTTTGAATATCTTTTTCTGGGGAATCTTCGATGATTAAATATTATTCTATTTATACTTGTTTCATCATTTGCCATCTGTAATATGTTTCCCCGCAATATGTCGATTGTCAATTTTTCATATTCTTTAATTAATTTGAGTACAAATCGATAAAAATGGCAAAACTTAGAAAAAAATTAAGAATTAATAAATAAGAAACCCAAGTCCTAGCACATCCAAACTTTTTTTGTACTACTGTAGACTAACCACAAAAAATTCAAATATATAAACTTTAAAGTAACTTGTTGACAGTGGAATCATTTAAAAGAAAAATTCAGATAAATAACTAAGTAAGCCATTTCTGTGGTTTAAATTCATTAAATGAAATATTTCGATCTGAAATCGGTTCACACTTAAACAAATTTAACTAATTTATCGAGAAGTTATTTTAAAATTTATCTAAAGCTGCTAGAGCCACACTTGATGTCTTATAAACCAAATATAACATATCTGACATATTTTCCTAATCTGAATTTTGCCAAATACTGGGGTACACAAATGTGATGTTTAATTTAAACAACAACAAAAATGACCAAAAATTAGCTAAAAGGTTTTCAAGTTCAGTTATAATTTTTCAATTTAAAATAACAATGTTTCACGTATATTACTTTTTTAAGCACTTGCGCTGGAATTATGTGTAATTCACTTCCACCAGTATCTGTACCAAATGTTGTTATGACAACAATAACACAGTGTATGATGTTTGATAAATCATCAGTTCTATCAACCAGTTTTGTATTGTATTGTGCCTGACTGACTTATATAAACTAAAATAACATACTAACTCGCTGTGAATTTACTCTTTCATGTTAGTTAATTGTAAGCACAAGTGGTAAATTTAAATTTTAACTAAGTACAAAACTTTATGAATGCAAAACAAATGTTTATTTTAATATAAAAAATAGCTAAAATATTCTAAACCTCAAAATTGTCAGGTCTTAATATTTATTCCGCTATCTGTAAGGCTTAAACGAGAAGACAACAATGAAAATATGACTTACTAGAGGCATTAATCACTAATTTCTTAGAACAAAAAAGCAGTAATGTGAATCCTGGCGTTATGGTGGTCATTATATCATGTGGGACAATTGTTTTAAATATTCAAATATATACTTATTTTTAAGTATGATAAATTTCTGCATTATTAGATTATTATTTTTTTCAGACTCTTACAAACCCCTTGCGGAGTACAGAAAACAGACTGGTGAAGGCTTTATGATCGTTGCCAAACTAAATATAGATTTATAATATGAAAAAGTTTTCATTTTAACATTATATTTCTCTTGAAATCATTTGCTTAACATATTTTCTCGACAAATAAATTGTTTTATTTTCTGTATTTTTAATGTGTTTTATAAAATATTGAAAAAATTTTCAAGTTTAACCTAAAAAATCAATAAGAATAAATGGACAATTGTCTGAAAATAGTCTAATAATCGAAACGGAAAATTCCAAAACCTATTTTCGACAAATAATATATTTATCAAGAAGCTCCAAGAGGTTGTGCAACGTGTGCGTTGTACGCGGGCAGCCGTTTGAAAGAGTGGCAAATTTAACATAAAAACCATTTGCAAAAAAATTACGACTATTTTGTTATTGTGCCTGTGGTGTCATTGAACGCACTCCAGCTTAATTTTCATATATCTGTCATTATCTTGTCAAAGTCATTTAGTGTTTTAATTTTTGAACAAAATAAACATTTCAAGTTTTAAAATTTATAAAAATCACTAAGTGATTTTTATTTAAAAAAATTAGAGATATACATTACTATTTGTTAGATTAGAAAGCAAGATTATATTATAGAATTTGGTAAGTATAATACAAAGCTTTCTTTATTTTTGTTAACCAATATTGTTATGATTTACGTTAAATATTTATTATTTGTATGATTTGCACCCTTCGATATGACCGGAAGAAAAACTAAACGTTTATCTGGAGCGCAATATAAAAACCAGCGTTTAAATAAAGTGAAATCTATCCAGAGTTTGAAGAATTCGCTTCCAAAATATTGTCAAAATACACCAACAGCGTTGTCAAGCAATCAAATATCAACTATAGAAATAGAAAATAAATTTTAAAATTAACTTTTATTTCTGCATTATAGACCAAGCATTAGTATGAATTACAACAAGATTCGAAGCGCTAAAATTGTATGATGATATATTTGATTTATGTATAATATTAAAGATGAAACGGAAGAAATACTGCAGAGATTTGCATTTTAAATTAACTGACAAACAAAGAAAGGAGTCCGATATTAATGAAATTGAGTTATTCGAAGAGATAAAAACTATAAATGTATTTTTAAAAGAAGATATTAAACCTTAATATATATTATTATATATTTTACAATATGATCTTCAGGCAACATTCCCAAATATATTTATTGTGACCAGACTTTTATTAACATTACCAATCTCAGTTTCAACAGGTGAAAGATCGTTTTCAAAATGAAAGATAATTAAAAATTATTTAAGATCAACTATGCTCCAGGAACGTCTAAGTAGTATTGTTGGTCCAAGACACGATATTTTTTAAATGAATCGGTAATACACACGCAAATACAACATGCAGATTTAAAATCGGACCCATAAAACACTAACTAACCATGCTAAAATATGAGAAAGAAAACAATTAAATATAAAACCAAGAAACACAAAAGTAAATTAAAATAATAACAAAGTGCAACAAGATCCGCACGAATAAACATAAAAATAACATGAGAACATAAAAATTTGACCGAAATTTGACAATTTACCAAAAAATGGAAGAATCCATAAAAAAGGAACATAAATTAAATAATTTGAATTGGAAACAATTCAATTAAAAATAAAATTGTCAAATTAAATTACAAAAATAATAAAATTAAGATTAGAATATACTAGAAAATCACAAGGTCAAATTTTATTTTACTAAATCAAATTTAATACGCAAGGTTAGGGTCGTACAGTAGGTATATATACCGATTCATTTTCGCATAATTTTAATCAGTCTTGAAAAACTTGAATCAGTTTTAAACTCGAGCAGGTCTTGCTAACTCAGTATTAATCCGTGAAAGAAACGACAATTTCAATGAGAGTGAAGAGATGTTTTTGGAAACTTTCTCCACGTCGCACCCAAACCAAATTTATGGCTCCTAGCACCTCCTTTGAACCTAGAGCTTTTCCTTTTAAGGGTTTGTCATCATTCCGCCCTTCATCTTCAGTCTGTGAATTGTATTCATCTGTGCAGTCAGTCATGTAAAGTATTGAACTGGCGATGATATTTCTGACTGTTTCAGAATTTTTTCTGATCTCCAATGTTGTGATTTATGTTATGATATTTGTCTTCATTTTTCATCTTTCCACGAACATCCCAGCATTGATATTTAAAATGGTCATCTCCAACTTATCTGCCATACGTACATTTTTGGATTCGAAACTATCTGTCTCCACTTCTTGCATTGTCATATCTTGAATTACGGGTGTGGTTTGGTTTATTAAAACCTAATCTTGGTTTTCGAAACGAATTTTGTTGTGGCTTTCTAACCATCCCTGCATATGAATTCTTTTCGTGTAGCGAAGCCAATGATTGCTCACCGGATAATTCTTTCTGGATCTCTTTCAATCTAAAAATGATTTCTTTAACTTTTTCCATTAACTTAAATTTTCAATTTTAATTCTTTCTTTGTTTTTATATCTTCGATTGCATGTTGTATTAGAAACATAATTAACGCAGGTTTTTTTAACTTGTGCCCAAGAATATTGTCAATAAGTTTCTCTATCTTTCCAAAAGATCAGTCCACTCGTTATTTTGTAGAGCAGACAAAGAAAGCCTGGAATGACATGGGATTTCTTGCAACTGAAGCTGATTTTAAAATAACGCGAGTAAAGAGAAGAAAGATTACATGAACGACTAGGTACTACTTGAGATAGATATCTCACAGAAATGTATTTTGAAGCACTGGATAGTATGACTGGGTAGATGTGAGGGCAAACGGAAGGAATAAAGAAAATTTCATCAATCTAAGTCGACTGGGTAAATGCTAAGATGGTAAAATAAAAACCCATGTAACAACATTGGTAAACCACTTTCCAAATGAATTAACACCAAACTCAGAAATGAACTCTCTTCTTTCATTGACCTCTACTTTTCACAAACAAAAACAGCTTTTTATGCCATATCGGAAAATTTTACTGAACAATGACTTGCGCGATGTCTTTTCTGAGTTTGATATTCTGATAAAGCTATTTCTCACTTTACCAATTGGGATAGCAAGTGCAAAACGCTCTTTCAGTGTTCCATGAAGAATTAAAAATTATCTTCGTTCCACGATGGCCTAGCCGAGAGGCTATTTAGTTTTACCATGCTCGCAATTGAAAACAAAATTACAAAATCAATATACATGGACCAAGTTTTAACTCACTCTTCCAAAGCTCACAGGTGTCTGCGCAAGTAAACACAATTTTTGTTTGTTTCAAATACAGTTGAGTCATCTTCTTAATTAATATTGGTAGGTAAATTGGAAATTGAAAAAATTTTTCTATGATCGCTCGCAAAGGGAATACTTTATTTTTAATCTGGGGCCTCCTTACTGGCCAGTACCCACTGGGCCCTATTCATTAAATCCGTCACTGACAAGCATACCAACATTCAAACACAATCATCAAACATCATAACCAACTTCTGATCTTCAAATTACAATTTTGACATAATAGAAAATATTACATAATATGTTAATTTAATTAATTATAAAATATTCCCGGATTATTCTTCTTTACAATACTGTTTAACTTGAAATAGAAAAAATCACTGTCAAATGTTTATATAAATATAACGATACAAATATAGTTAGAAAATTTTCATAAAGAATTTCTAAATTAATAATAAAAATTCTTTGGAAATTGTTTAAGTTAAATTAAATAATTTTATCTTTTATAAATTTTTGTTTGTTTAAAACATTTAAATTTAACCTTCAAGTCTTATTTTTAGTAACCTCGCTGGGGTATTTATTATGAGTCACTGCTAGAGAAACTAATTCGTCATTTCATTTTATTTAATGCTGTCTTCTAAGCATAAACCAAATTCTTTAAATTTTAAAGACTACAATAACACCACAGGTCAATTTACTCCTAGTACTCCAACAGTAATAAGTTTACTTCAAGATATGACTCCTACAAATTGTGGATATAATTTTGACATTTCTGACAAAGATGAAGTTGTAAAGTATGTTCTTGAAAATTTATGTAATATAAATATTTTTATTGCCTTATTAATTCAGGCAATTTTCAATGCATTATAAATCGATTGAAGATTCTCATAGACAAAATGAATTGCAATTCAATTATGCAATAAATAACAATCACAACTTTACAATGGATTTATTAAGCAATGACGATTTTCAAATAGATGTTAATGTAAATAACTATTCGACTGATTATGAAAATGTGAATCGACCTCTTCCATCCGAATCTGCTTATAGTTCTGACGTTCAATCATGTTCGAGTAATAATGACTCGAATTCCAGTAACCAGCCACAACTTGTTGGTCATGTTCAATCTGCGAAAAAACGTGAACGAAATAGATTAGCAGCAGAAAAATGCCGATTAAAGAAGCAAGGTAAAATTACTGAGCTTGAAAATGAAAAAAAGCGACGCATACAAGAAAACAACGCGCTTTTAGAAAAGGTTAAAAAACGTACAGAAACCCTCAAAAAACTCAAAATTTTCTACAAAAAACTGCAAATGGGTGAATTTCAATCGCAGCAA
Source organism: Schmidtea mediterranea (assembly GCA_022537955.1). Taxonomy (NCBI): domain Eukaryota; kingdom Metazoa; phylum Platyhelminthes; order Tricladida; family Dugesiidae; genus Schmidtea; species Schmidtea mediterranea. The sequence continues at coordinate 12,171,780 of CM039682.1, read as the reverse complement.
TTTTATTAATTGGGTTTACTTTTCTTTTTTAGATGCATTTGTACATAATTTATAAGCTTTTTATTGATTTTGAGTATTTTTTTATGTTTATATTAATGAATTGTTTGCTTATTCTGTAAATACGACTGTCATTCATGAAGCAGACTCGAGTTTTTAGTTGAACCTCAAATTTTCAAGAATATTATTTCATTATTGATAATTTTTATGTAATAAATTGCAATTATTACATATTGTTGGAAATTTTCATTTTTTTATTGGCTGTTTATTTTTCTAATCTTCAAATTCATGCTGTATTTTAATGTAAATAAAGTTTTATTTTTTCATGTTTATTCTTATTGGCTGAGCTAAATTTAGATATTTTCTTATTGGTTGGAAGGATTACTTAAATCCTTTAAAAGGTCAAACAATAAATGGTGGAAAATGTAAAGTAAAATTAGTTTATTAAAGAAGGGGTATTTTAAAGATACAATAAATAAGTTGTATATTTGTTGTCTCCTAATAATGGAAAACTGTAACAGTGGCAGAAGAAAACAAGATTCAGTAACATAATGTAAAGAAACCTGAAGAAAACTAGTAAATTTTTGTGCTATTAAAAATAAGAAACAAAAGATTAAATGTAATTATAAAAGAACTGTGAGTAGAGTATTTTCCAGTCTGCCGTATATATTTCAATTTTATGCACCGAATTATACTTACCGTATTCGAGAGTTATACCCGACTGAGATATCGCCTGGGAAATACGGAACTTTTGTTGAAAAATAGTTTAAAGATTAGTGAAAGAAATTTAAAGATGGGATTTTTGTTATTAATGAGAAATTGAAAGATTAGAGAATTCTAGCCTTAAATTAAATATATCGGGCTTTTTTTCTAGTTACCTGAATTTATATGGCATCCATATTACTGTTGAGATATTAATATAATGCAACTAGTACTTATTCCTTGATCTGGCTCGCCATGTTCAATTAAAATAACAATAATCAAATTCCAACAAAATAATTTTATATTCATTATAACAATTTTGTCGACACTCCGAGATAGATATCTAAAGGATATCACTTCTTAAAATACAATTTTGTTTGGTTGGTTTTCTTTATTTCTGTGACTTTTGTCCCACGGATCTACTTTCCTCGTTCAGTTTTGTAATTGGAGCTATTTTTACTCGCTAAATACATTGTTACCGATTTTCCGAAATGATATGTATACGGATTTTTTTCTATATGCCATACCATTCATCAAGAAGACCATGTAATATTGGGGAAACATCCCCCATTAATTTATTGATCACTTAGTCTGTCCTTTCCAAAAATTCGCCAATGATTCATGGATTTTCTAGAATAATTAATGAGATTAATTAATTAATTAATCTTTTCGATCTAGTCACTCCAGAGACCTGGCATCATTAATTTTTTTTTCACTTTTTCAGCTTTGCATTTGTTTTGGATTACCACTTTCACATCTGAAAAATATTGATTTTCACATTTTTGTAAATTTAATTAGTTTTATTTAATTTCCATTTTATTTTTCCATTTTAATTTATACAGTTGATTATTCCTTATCTTTAGGGAAACAATAATTTCTGTGATTCACATCTTTTATTATGATGCTCTAATCTGGTAAATGTCATTGAATTTAATGGATAAATCAAACTTTTAATAAAGTAGCAAAATTTTTTACACCAAAAAGCTGTGCTATTATACTCTCTACAAGAATTTTACCTTAGAAAAAAGTTATTCCAATACCTATATTTTTTATAATGATATTTTAAAATATTACAAAAATCTTCACATGAATACTGCAGATTCATCCTCTCTGAAGTCAGCGCTATAAGATTTCTATGTTTATTCTCGATTTGACACTACTCCAGAAATCATTAATAATTGAAAATATTCTTTCAATTGTTTATATATATTTTTTTACATTAATTTTATCATTACGTAAAATTATTTTCTGAATGTTTTTATGCAATATTTATCTTAATAATAAAGGTAAATTTATATCATAATGAAAATATTTACAATGCAACTAATTCATATTTTATAAAAATCTATCTAAGATATCACTAAATTTAAAAAAATATCAAATAAAAAAGAAAACATATTATGCTCGGATAATTAACAAAAATTGTAACAAGAATTTGGAATTTTGAATAAAAACGACATTATTGTAATTTAATTATTTGTCTGAGATTCCTTATTCTATTGGCTATTAATTGAACAATACCAAAATAAATATTAAAGTTTAATATAATAAAATAAAAAGGTAGGCTTTTTTGTGGTGGTTGTTTGAATTTTGTTTTCATAAATAAATCATTAAGTTATATAATAAAAAAATATAATAATAAATAATAACAAACAATAAAATCCTTAAATTTTTATTAGACTGCAACAAAAACATTCAAAAAGAAATTTTATCAGTTCACGAATATTCATTTTTATAGGCTTAAATTCTGTAACTTTTGATAAATTTTCAAAAAATATTACTACGTCTGACCTAAATGAGAACATAAAAATTTAAAAGATATTTAAAAAATTACCGCGGACACCAAATTGCAACAAAATCTTTGAAAATTCTCTCGGCGCTATCAAACGCAGCCGTGCAAATGGCACTCTGTAATTGAAATTGGTTTCGAATCAAATATTTGGTTTTTAAAAGCTAAAACGGATCAAATTAAAATAAGTTCAAATAAATTATAACAGACATCGGTACTAAACATGAATTTATTTTTCAAAATATCTCAGATCAAAAATAGCAGTCAAACTGAAAGCATTAAATTGTGTAAAACCATATTATTATTATTATTATTATTATTATTATTATTATTATTATTATTATTATTATTATTATTATTATTATTATTATTATTATTATTATTATTATTATTATTATTATTATTATTATTATTATTATTATTATTATTATTATTATTATTATTATTATTATTATTATTATTATTATTATTATTATTATTATTATTATCATTGGATATACAGTTTTTATACAGTTAAAATGTATCTAAATATTACATTGAAAAAAATCTTTGACCCAAAACCTTGATTACAAGTTGAATGAGATATTATAAATAAATATGATAAGTTTATTTTTAGTAAATGAAATAAAAATAGAAATTAATATTGAATTTGGCGCTTCGTATATCGATTGAAACGGATAATCAAATTATATAAAATTCATTCCAATTTCATTGGAACACGAAAAATACGAAATAACAAAGAGTAATTTCGAAGAAAATCAAATGAATAAAAGTATTGCCAAAAATAGACTTTGAAATTTATTATTTATTATGAAATAATTAAAATTTTATTGCTTGTGTGAGTGTGGAATTCTGTTAAAAAAGCGACAGATTATATCAAATTTTATTATGCAGATCAGTATGATATAATTTCTTTAATTTGACAATTATTGTTTTTCTAAATAATATTAATAATAATATTAATAATAATGCTAAAAACAACGATAATAATAATAATATTATTATTATTATTATTATTATTATTATTATTATTATTATTATTATTATTATTATTATTATTGTTATTATTATTATTATTATTATTATTATTATTATTATTATTATTATTATTATTATTATTATTATTATTATTGTTATTATTATTATTATTATTGTTACAATTATTATTAATAATAATAATAATAATGCTTCAATTTATGTTTAACATGTATGCGAATTTAATTTGCTGACGATTAAAAAATTTAACCGACAGTAATAATAAAATAACGATAGAAAGTATAATGATAATCGTGTGACTGATCCGATGCAAAGATGTCACACGATTTTTCTTATTCATTCTCATATTATTATAGGAACTTTTTTACTTTTTTAATAACTTGCAGCCCTGCTTCTTTTCATATTATAAAGAGATCGGGTAGGAAAAGAAACTTCAAAGAACGATCCTATTTGGTTGTATTTGCTATTTATCTTTTAATTTGGTAATAAACGTTTTTAGATATAAATAGATTTATTATTATTATTATTATTATTATTATTATTATTATTATTATTATTATTATTATTATTATTATTATTATTATTATTATTGTTTGTCTGGAAGTAATGTTCCTATTGACTCTGAACGTAGTACGTTATCAATTCAAATTAGAGAATTGGTGAATAAAAAGAGCTCTTCAATACAAATTGCATCTACTGTAGAAATGTGAGATCCTAATTCTGATGGTTTCAGTGAGTTTAAGCATAAAATCCTCAAACATGTAGATAACACTCAGTTTAGGATTGTTTCAATGTCTTGCAAAGTTAGTATTATGTTCAGTAATATATCTACAACTCCAGTTGACTTATGTTCTGAACTCATTTATCCATTTTCGTGTACATTGAAGAGACTACCCGTCATCTTTCCACTCGAGTTCTTGAGCATGGATTGACTCATATTTGGGATTGTTTTAGTAAGTGTACGATTAAGAAAATAGGTATTTCTGAATTTAAGATAATTGCGAATATTTTGAGTAATTATTGAGAACAAGTAACTTATGAGGCGTTGCCCAATCTACAGGAATTTTGAATGTATTTAAATAATTGAATGTTGTTTATGTAAATGTTATACATTTGTGGTATGTTAAAAATAAAAAAATATTATTTAAATTTAACCTTCTTTCTGTGATTAATTATTATTATTATTATTATTATTATTATTATAATTATTATTATTATAATTATTATTATTATTATTATTATTATTATTATTATTATTATTATTATTATTACTATTATTATTATTATTATTATTATTATTATTATTATTATTATTATTATTATTATTATTAATATAAGCTTAAGACACAACTGAAGTGAAAACTTGGCCAACCATCTCAACACATTATTTCTCAATTAACTTTGGATCTCACATTTCTACATTAGATGCAATTTGTATTGTAAAGTCTTTTTTATTCACCAATTCCGTAATTTGTGAAATTAAAAGGTCTAATAACAACCATTACTAGGAATGATTTGTCTGATATTCTAATTTTACATTTTTTTCGTATATTAACCCAAAGCGTTAAATAGTAAAAAACACAATATCTCTATAGAGGATTTAAAAATTAATTAAAAATGTTACTTCAAAATCATTTTTTAGTATAATAAAAAAAATTTTGTTACTTTTTTTCGAAAATTAATATTATAGACAGAAAACAACTAATAAAAACCACAAAGGAAATAAACCAATAAATCTACAAAATTAATAAAACATTTTCTGTCGATTAAAAATGATAAGATTAATAAAACTAACTAATCGATAAAAGTAATTAAAACCTATCTAAAAAATCCAATAGAAGTCAATGAAACTAACGGTCAAAAAAACAAACGACTAACAATAGAATTAAAAAAATCAATAATATCGAAACATTTGACAAAATCAATAAAACCCGTTTTTATAAAATTCGATAAAATAAATAAAAACAGATAAAAATCAATATAATATTAAAAAATTATCAATATTTTTGGATATCGTAGATGTCATGACTGCAAATTCAATAGTTAAAATCGTTTATAAAATAAATGAGTAACTTGAAACGGACAAATTTTACATAGATTTTGACGGTTGCTATTTTTTGTCGATTTCAAAATTCATTTCTAACTGAATTTTGGAAATCTGCCAAAATTAATCACGTTTCGATGACAAAAAAGTACATTTTTTCTTCACAACAAATTTATCAGTAATACATTTAATTGGAAATTATTTTTTCATATAATCAATTTAGATTTGATACAATAATCAAATTGATTAATTTTTTATGGATTACATTTTTTTGCTTTTATACAAGTTTATTTTTTTTTTCCTATAAAATATTATAGTGATTTTTTAGTTTTTAATTTAAAGTTTATTTTTCAATTGGTAACAGCCAGCCGGCCTTTCTTGAGCTCTGATTGGTTTATTCATAAGATTCTTAATACTTGAGTATTCAACTCTTGCCAAAACCCAAAGACTTCAAGGAAAATAGTTGCAGGCTCAAAGATATTGTTAAATTAGGTCGTCTTTTTGTTCTATGTCATAATAAAGCCAATTATTTTATGGGGATACTATTAGGATTTTTCAAAAATTTATTAGAATTAAAAATAACTTTTTTAAATAATTTTAGATTTCCATTACAATAAATAAATATAAAATTTCATTTTTATATTACATAAAAAAAGTGCATAAAAATGAGTTAATTTTAAAACGCTTACAATTTAAAACAGCAAGCTATAAAATAAAAGTTGTAAATAAATAATAGTTTAATTCTTAATTACATGAACGAAACCAGAATGTTCAATAATGTATTCCGGATAAAGATTTCCTAGATTTGACAAAAAAAAGTAAAATTTTATGCTAAATCTATTTCCATAAAGTCTGTGTCAACCTTCATAATTTGTCGGATATTCCACAGATTTTTTCATTTGTAAACGCTTAGACTTTGATATAATCACACTTTTTAACCTTTAAGAGCATACTACGAGCATGCGAAACAGGTATTTTTATAGCAACCGTTTTTATGGAATAATTAATGAATGTATTGTATAACATTAACAATTTTATTAGAACTATTGAAATACGTGTTTTTGATTTGCAAATAACCAAAATATAACTTTCAAAACTATAACATAAAATACCATTTTCTAAATGTTACAGAGATATCTTAATAGGAAACAACTATATTTGTAATATATAACAAATATATAACTAATAATAATATATAACTAATATATAACCAACTCGAAGCTTTAGAAACTTTTGGAACCTCGACTGGCCATAATACATATACTTTCTACTACTGAAATATTTATTTTTATAAAAAAAATTACACCAGCTAACATAAATATTAATATTTAAATTTAAATTTAAATGTCGAATTTATAATGAATTTCAGGTCATTGGTTTCATGATTATAAAAAGAAGATTTATTAAATTTTAATTTAAATACAGATTTTATTTACATCAGCTTTCATAAATTATCCGCAGAAATGATAAATATTATGAATAAATGAGAAGTTAAAAGATATATTTTCCATTATATTTATATTTTTAATGTTAATAATATTTTTATTAAATTTAATTTAAATGCATATTTTTTAAAAAGTTTTCATTCACAAATAATATCAGGAAATGTTTTTTATATGATTGCAACATGTTTATTCCCGTTTCGTGATTTCGATCAATCTTTTTTAATCAAATTTTGAATACCTAAAATATTTCACTAATAAATAACGTTTTTCGATGCTTTTCTTCGAGATTTTCCCATAATTTCTAGTAATCTATTATCATTTTCCAAATTTCTAAAAAAGTGAAAAATTGGATTTTTATTAAATAAATTATAATTTAAATCGCTCCTTTTTACTCTATCATACTCATGAAAAGGTGGAACGTGATTGTGAGATGTTGTAAAAACATCTTCATTTATTTCACTATCAAAAGTCATTTTTATTAATGCAAAGTATTTATTATATTCTAAAAAACCTGACTTCTCTCGTGATATAAATACATTAAGAGCGAGTAATTTATGTCCCTTTTAATTTAATCTTAATGTTTAATAATAAACGTTTTATTTAAAAAATAACAACTATTTATTTTAAGATTTCTTTATAAAATCTTTTAATCCGATTTATTATTTAGTGTGAGCTCTTGTTATAAGCCCTTGTTACAAAGCATATGTTAAATAAATGAATTATTCTCGATTATAAAATAATTCATGAAATCGAAAATTTTTAATTTATGCTGCTACCAAGAAATCATTGTTTATTAGTATTATTTTTATTAACCGGTAATTCATTAGTAGCAGCATAAATTGAAATATCGGAGTATCTATCTTCAATTTTCAAATACGTTCTTGAGGAAATGTTTTCATCGATATAATAATTTTGCTTTGCAGTAAGGACTTATTTTATTATTTACTTATCTGATATTGATATTATTTTTATTATTATTATTATTATAATTATTATAATTATTATAATTATTATAATTATTATAATTATTATAATTATTATTATTATTATTATTATTATTATTATTATTATTATTATTATTATTATTATTATTATTATTATTATTATAAATCATAATCAAACATTTTGTCAAACATTCTAAAATAAATAAATTTCCACAAGTTAAAAATAAAATATTAAAAAAATAAAATATCAAATATCAAATGAAATCACTGTAAAAGCAATAAAATAAAAAATAATGAAATAAATGTAATTGAAAGTTTTTAAGGCATCTTTTCGATTCTTTCTTCAAGACTTTTGAGTTCCTTTGCAATTTCTGGTGGTAAATCATCTCCTACTTGTTCTTCAAAATATTTTCTAATTTCTTTAGCTTCAGTTTGCCAAAATGCCTTGGAAATACTAAGAGCTTCTTCTAAATCAGCTTTTGTCATTGACAATCCAGTGATGTTGATGTCGTCGCTTTTCGGTAGTAATCCAACAGGAGATTCGACCGCAGTAACTTCATTGTTTAATCGACGAAATATCCAATCAAGCACTCGACAATTCTCGCCAAAACCCGGCCATAGAAATTCTCCTTTTGCTGACTTTCGAAACCAATTCACGTGATATATTTTCGGAACTTTTGGATACTTTTTCCCAAGTCTAAATATATATATGGAAAAGAAATAAAAATTTTATTGACTCTTAATTGTCATTCTATTTATTGCAAAAATTTTTCGAATTAATTTAATAAATCAGTAAAATCTTTTTCTTTTGCACACATCGATTATTTTTTAACATTATATTCATTTTCAAAGGACAACATTAAAATTGAATTTACTGATTTATAGTCATAAAGAAATGAAGAGAAAATAAATTGCAAATTTGTGATTAATTTAGTAAAAACCAAGCGTATGTCGCCACACGCGATAGCGAGATTATGCCCAAAATGCGATACAAACTCTATTTTTTAATTTTTAGTTTTGACATAGTAAATGAAGATATAAAACAAATGCAAACAAACTTGATAATAAAAAAATAGGAAATTTAAAATATCCAACAAGTTGACTGCTCTATAAGCTAAGACTAAATTACATTCATTCCTCTCTGTTAGATCACCAAGTTAAACGAAAATGGTGATAGGTTCTTTGCTTTTTAAACTTCTCAAACATTTGTTAGTATTCCTTTACACGGTTTCGATTAACACGGTGATCTAGCAGTACCTGTCTATCCGGTTTAAGCGAATAATTCGTGAATATTACTGAAAATTTTTACTCTGTGACATTTAATTTGTGTAATCATTCTAATTGGAAAACAACTCCCGGACACCTGTTATAATTATTGTTATTCTCAATAATATATTTATTTATTTATTTTAATAACCTCTCCATAATTTTTTTCAAGTTTTGCAAATATGTAAATGATTTATGCTAAATTTAATAGAAATGAGTATTGTGTAATGAAAATGTGTAACATAGCAAAATATACATATTTCTAAACTCAATTCTTTTTTGGCGATAAAAGCTTGTGGGACCGTCAATATAAAAATTCATTATATTAAAAATGAGAAATGTGTATGAGAAAATCCCTTTTATAATTTAAAATCTAAAAATTGTTATATAAATTTAAAAATTGTTTTTTGAAATTTTAATTTATAAGGAAATTTTATTATTTTGATAAAATTAATTAATTATAAATTTAAAATTAATTCATTAATTTTAATGTTCTAATTTTAAAATCAACAGTATGATGTAATATAAATTTCTGATATGAATTTAAAATTTTTATTCTTAATTTGAAAATTTAAATTAATTTAAATTAGCATCAAAATTTAAGTTTCAGAAAATGTTTATAAAACACATTATGAAATATATAATTTATAATTGGACTTATCTATTTACCAATTTAAATGAATGAAGAAATTGAATGCAATTCTATTTTAATTTGTAACATATAGTTATCAATTATCCAATTAAATGAGACCTATGTAGTTTTTATAACAAAAATGCATTGATAAATGTTTTTTCCCAATTTTGCACTCAATTTGCTTATAAGAAGAATTCTTGATGCCCTTCCGGCTTTATCCATCCCAGGCAATAAATAATTCTGCGACAATTTCAATTCAATTTTTAAAAAAACTATCAATTTTAAAGATATTTTTTTCTTAAACATAAGAAAAGTTAATATTGATATGATATATGCGCACTTATTTTAACCAATTATTTTACATATTCGCAAAACGTACAAAGAATTCCGTCATAAACAAAGTGTCTAGTTTTGATGATTGACAAATATTTCTAGATACTTCACTCAGAATATTTGTACGTAATTTATCATATGTTATACTGTATTGAACTATCGAAACCATTATAACGCCTTATGCTCTACAATGTAGAGTCTACATCATTGTTATTAAATCTTTCAACCAAAACAAACAGTCAATATTGTACAAGTGAAAACAAAATTTTCAATGAAAATTCTACATTTTACCTTTTTTTTAATTACATCCATAACAACTTAATTCAGTAGCTTTGATGGATAAATAAACTAAATATCCGGATGATATTCTATGAAACAAATGAAGTTTGAATAAACAAATATTCAAATACATCATAACAAAATGTTTATGGAAACAAACAAATAATTCACCGAAAAGATTAGGAATAATAACTTGTTAGAAACAATTAAAGTTGAATATATTATTATAATAATTATAACGACAATATATTAGATAAGTGAATAACAAAAAAAGCCATTGCTGCGAAGTAATAATCGAAACTTTTTTCAACATTATAATTATTACTTCGCATCAAGGGCTTATTTTGTAACTCACTTATTTGATATATTAATTTATACTGGTACCAAGGAATCACCGTTTTATACTTATACTATAACGACAATACAAAGGAAAAATCGGTTAAAATATAAACTAGGATATTTTTTGAATAAAAGAAATTGAGATCCAGGGCACTGGCAAAATAAGAACAAAGATAAGGAAAGAGGTTTTCAAAACTAAATTTCAGCAGGATAAGGTTCAATAAACAAAATACGAATAAATAAACAAAGAAGCTAAACAATTTAAATATATTTCGAAGAAAATCGATGTCTCCAAGTTGTTTTAGTGATAACAAATTTGCAAAAATCAATAATTTTGTTTTAAATAAAAACGATAATATGGAATTAATTAACTAAGTCTTCGTATTGACTAAATTAATAAAATAACATTTTAAAGTGATGTTCATTGCGGTTTCAAATGGTAGACTAGTTACGAGGTTGTTTGGCTCTCATTGGTACAATATAAGAAACTTTCGTGACCCCATTCGTGAGTGAACCCAGCAAATTTGTGACGAAATCCCAGAATCTAACTAATACACGTCACTCGGCCACATAAAATGACACAATTTTTTTTCTAGTCATCATTTCAATGGATTTTTCATACGCTTACTTTCATAGATATTAAATGCATATATATATATATATATATATACATTTATAAGAATGGTGCATTAAAAGACCTAAAAACGTGTTTCAATGGAATACATTGCATTTTTATAAACAGAACTAAATTGTTTATTTATGGGGATCGGCTTGTTTGAATATTCAAATCGTCTTGATTGTAACAAGGTTTAAAAATTATTTAAAATATTTTTATACAACAATATTTAAAAGATACAATCTTCAAGTCTACTTAACACGTTGACTACAATGTGAATCTTTTCATTTTTGCTTTACAAGAAAAATAGATCTACAAATGCTACAAATTGAACAATCAACACTCGTTGCATCAAAAGCTTAAACCATTACCTTATCGAAGGTTTGAATAAACTTCATAACATATAAACTTCAATTAAATTTTTTGTTTTTGATTTTATTTTTTTTGTTCTATAAAATTTTGTTTAAAATAGATCCATTCTTGGGATCACGATTTGTAATATACCCTCAGAGTTCAAATAAAAAATTTTATTCAATAAAATAATCATAAAAAAAGTCATAAGCTTTAACATAATAAGTCTGAAGAGTTTGAGTCTTATGCGACTTATATTATCTCAATTGATCCATATATGAGCAACGTGATCATCAAAAGGTCGCTTCAACTCCTTCAAGACCTCTTTCTTTTAACAATTTTACGATGATGGAAAAAAATCATATGCCCATTTTGATACATAATATAAATATTTAGAATGTTATTTTTAATGATTCATATTTAAATCATTCTTTGATTTTAAGTACAATTCATTGATAAATAATATTAATAATAATAATAATAATAATAATAATAATAATAATAATAATAATAATAATAATAATAATAATATACTTGAATAAAAATTGTAATGATTTAATTAAAAGACATTTCCATTCAAACAAATATGGATTTAATTTATATATTCGAACATTATAAATTAAATTCCTTTTAATTTTGATTGATTTTTTACCTGATGATGACAGTGAATCTGTAAAAATATATTGTAAAACGTGTGTTTGAATAATAATATAGTAATAATAATTTATGAAAATTTATTTACATCGATTATAATTTATATAAGGCCAGTTGAGAAATTCAATTAATCAAATGCCTTTTTGAATTGTCATTTAAATGACATTATGAAATTATTATATTGGTTGATTATTTTAATATTTTAAATAAGTTATTTTAAAGTTATGTAATATTTATTCAATTCAGGTCAAAAAATATTTTAATTTAAATTTTAAATTATTACCCATGTTTCCAAAATAAATAATATCGATAATATTAAATAACCAGTTTTTTAAAACCAATTTTCAAGTTATTTTTCTTTTAATGAAATTTACAATTAAAAGTTATTCTAAATTTTATTTATTCAAATGATTCTTTTTTGGATAATACTACTTAAAATCAACGACGACTTTCAATCAACAATTATAAATTAGGAATTCAGCAACCTTACACAATATTCCAACAAAATAATTCAAGTTTAAGCAGAAAAAACTTGTGAAAATAAAAAAATTCTTTATTATATGAATTTTATAGTAACTTTGTCATTTTAAAACTAAAAAGCACAACAGAGCCTGTCAGTCTCTATTTGAATTCAAATTACTGATAACTTAAAAATATTTATTAAATTTTTCTAAAATTTCTTGTATTCGTCTATTTTTAATATTTAAGTATAAAAAATCAAAGCAGACAAAAAAATTTAGCTCGGTAATGTAATATAATTAAATTTCATAAAAAAATCGCACAAACGCACAACAGTGCTTATGGAGCTCTGCATATTGACAGTGTGAATCACTATCTAGACAATTGCACACCAACGCTATAAAAGGTGTTTTGAATAAAGTTGATAGTGTATAAATAATTTTTTGTATAAGTTCGTTTGAATAGCCGATTGCATAATTTTGGTATCCCGTTTTATTGATAAAATTGGTAAGTCAGTTTTTATTTTCTAAGTTTACATTTTTATATACAATTAGAAAACATTTAGAAAAGTAAAATATGGACAACGTCTCATTGAGTAAAATGGAATTAGAATAGATTATAGAGAATTGGCCCGACGATGAAATTGACTTACTTGAAGATGAAGCTAATCAAGCATCAGATTCTGAAATTGAACTTGTGGTGGAAATGTCAAATATCGGAAGATGAAAACGAACAGTTTGATATACCAGTAAATAACAAAAAATATAACGGTAAAGATAGAACTGAGTAGATGACCAAACAATATAGAAGTTCCCACTCAAAATCGTACAATATCATAAAGGGGTTAAAAGATTATTTATTAAAACTTTGACAATAATTTTTTAAAAAATGTATATAAAGAAATACAATTTTCCAATTTAATTTCTTTAATAAATATAATTAATTTATTCAATTTTTAAGTGTTTGTTTTTTCAAAAAAATTACTTCAATTTTAAATAACAATAACTGAATTAATTAATTGCTTTTTAAAAAAAAATTGTAAATTATAAACAAATTTTCCTGATTGTAAATAAAAAAAATATCGTTGACATAAGCGGTCATAATTAATGAATCATAGTATCCGTGCGCTGTCTGACTTGTAAATCTGGTCAACAATATACACCTACGCAATAGATGCGGAGGTGTAGCAACGCGAATGCGATAAATTGATAAATAATCGCGGAGTTTTAGAGAATTAACCTTCAACAACCACACAAGTGCATGCACACGCACACACTCAAGCACGTGAACACACCATTGGTAGTAAAACACACAGATACACTCACACACATCACTGCAGTAGTAATACACACCAACACCATTTGATTTCAATTTCATTCATAAAATCTACGATCGATAATCGCAAATGATTAAATCCATATTTAAAGTGCAATCAAATGATTTAAAAAAGCATTTATCAACTATCAAAACAATTCGTCATAAATACACATTTAAACTTGCCGATATTTGAAAGCATTTAATGCAAAATATAATTTTTGTTTGCTTAATAAATTCACATAAATTGCTGAGAAAGGATAGAATGAGTTTTAGAAATATCTAATTCGATTAATGTTGCGGTTTTGGTAAAAAATAATATCTATTTTTAATTTTAATAAATAATTGTTTTAATTTGAAAAAACCATGAAAATTGTTATTTAAATTAATTTCACTAAGAATAAAAAATAGTGAAAATAGAAAATCAATTTAAATAAATTTTTATTTTTGTTTTAATTTGAAAATCATAAAAATTGTTTTTTATAATAATATCACTGAGAATAGAAAGTAGTGAAAATGGAAAACCAATTTAAATAAATTTTTGATTTAAATAATAATAATTTTAATTACTTTTAATAAATTATTTTATTAACTTTTTAAATTTTTAATAATACTTGATTAATAATTTAATTTCAAAATCAAATAAATTGTTAAATATGTTAAGGATTTAATTTAAAATCACAATTAATTTAATTTTTATTCTGTAGTCAACATATAATGAGGCTTCTTTTTACGATGAAATTTTTTAAAAGAATTTGAATTTTCACAAACTATATTATTCTAAATTATTTGACCATATAAGAAAAACCAAAAGAATTAATAAAAATATAATACAAGCTCCGCGTTATATGCGAGGATTTCCTGTACATTGGAGGGACTTTCTGTCATCTCTGTAAACGAGTTTAGGAACAGAATCAGTAAAACGCAAGAGTAACATTGATAGAAATATTAAAAAGTTTAAAAAGATAAACAATTAAGAGATTTTAAAATTGAGCAATAAAAGTCTACATAATTATTTGAAAACATTGCCTTACAAAAATACTTAACATTCAAATAGTTTGATTTTGTAAAAATAACAGAAGTTTGGCATGGAATTAAATAAAATAAAGCGCCAATCCAATTATACTACAATATATTTCTACAGACTCGCTGTCATCGTCAGGTAGATTCGAACTTGAAACTGTATAGAATAAATTACTTTTTTTAAAACAAATTTCTTCTTTTATATTTTAAAACATATTATACTAAAAATCATAAATTCTGTTTTATAAATATCAATTTTTAAAAATTTTTATAAAATTGTGATTTTAACAATAAATTCTCAATAAAATATTTTTAAAATTTCCAATCAAAACTGTTAAACATTAATTTTCATCATGCACCACAAAATTTGGTTTACTGTGATCAAGAACTTGAAAGCGGAAATGACGAGCAGTCATTGTTTTGTTGATGTTATCAGTCGAATAAGCAGAATATCAGTTTAAGTAATGGGAGAAGGTTGTTATTTATTTAATTAGCATAAAATTTATACAAACAAAATGAAAAATCAAACATTGCAAATTTCAAATTTAATTTATTCGCAATTCTCTAAAATAGTGGTTCTCAGTTATTTTTTCTTGGACCCCAAATCTATATAATATACGTTCCTAGAGGTCTCTGTACATAAAGAAGATCTAGAGATATTCAAATCATGCATCAAGTAAAAAAAAGCTGAGAAAGTTTTCTATTAGTAACACAAATCTTGACTTTGCGTTTAGTCTTACAGTACGTTGTAAATCGTGCTCAGTCTTGAACTAATTTCTTGCTTTACTTACGATAGCACAAAATTGAAAATCTCACCTTCACAGAGATATGAAGCCGCAAAGGGCAATAAAATATTTTGTTATCAAACCTACCCAAGCTTCCATGTTTTTCCAAGTAATTAAAAAAAAATCTTCTTTGGTTTTTTTTGAGGTTGCAGTTTACATTTTCAGAACTTCTAATTCAGGCAGCATTTGTGATGTTGAGCAAATGTTCTGAACAAATTTTGCTCCAAGTTTTCCATAATTTTATTTCGAAAAATTGGTTTAAACTTTGAAATAGTGATAAATTTCTTTGGTCTTAATCAGTCTTGCCGTGAATTGCAATGCAAATTTCAGGCAGTTTTCGAACATTTGGAAATATTTTTTTGGTACACTACAAAATATAATCGTAGTCATTTTTTGGGAGAAACTTTATAGCATTTCTATGTTTTCACAATATTCTTATTTCTTCAATTCCTTTATCAATTATACGTCCGAATAAAGATTTCTAGGACACTTACAGTTCTCTTGAATTAACAGGTCTGTTTTAAATATTATTTGGAATATTTATCATTAATTTCAAATCTTAAACGTTGAATTTTATAAAAATGTTGTGAAAATGCTTTAAAATTTAAATATCATCTCGGTGTTTCCTTGTGCAATGTCTGATATCGTCTCTGGGTTGTGTTAGGATCCGGATTTACAACTCTCAATAGGTGTGAAGATAATGAAGCATCCTTAAAAGAAAAAGTGACTTATATTGTTTCAATTATGAGTGGGTGAAGTTTAATATAGATAAGGACACAATTCAAAATGTATTCGGAATGAAGTCCAGATGATTTTGTAACCAAGAAGTTGTATTAAAGCTTCAATATATCCAGTTTGACTAGGAACACCACCCTACATTCTCCTCATATTAGTTTTGAAAAACGTATCTTTATCTTAAATCAGATGAATTATTATGAGGTCCATGTCGCTGAAATATATTTCTTATTTATTTATATTACACTGTAATCAACAGAGTATTTCATATATACCTTTATTATGTAATTTACAGTGTAAATAACGTGATTGCAATAATGTCACAGTATTTATACTGAATATATATTTAACAGGACTTCACTGAAAGTTCAGTTGGTCCTAAAATTTATATTAGATTTGATAATTATGTCAAAAACTCCTCCAAAATGAGGAGCTGAATGTGGATTTAAAACCCAACAGCATTCGTTTTCTTTCAATTTCGTTGAGACTACGTAATTATTGATCACAAAATTGTCCATTTTTGTGATACCAGTCCAACAAAGTTCGTACCATTGTCTTATAGAACTATCTTAGGCATTCCTCGTCTATTTGTGAATCTCATATACGCTCGCAAGAATGCATCAGTGTCCAATTCATAAGCCATTTCTTTGTGTATTGCGAGAGTTTTCATACAAACAAACAAACAAACACATGTACCTTTTGTTGCGGACTCCTCGAAATGATTTTGATTTAAAAGATCGAGCAAAACCTGTGTTTTAATACGTTCTCTTCTTCTCTATGGCAATAAAAACAATCATTAGCGCATTTCTATATCACTCTTCTTCTTAAATAACCCAATAGTGTTGATTCTACTCGTTAAGGACATGCTGCACTCCGGCGTAGTGATACACTGTTTCGTGTGTATTCTTGACTATCAATGTTGTCACCCAGCTCTTGTCAGACATAATTATTGAATATTTTGTTTCCATTTACAAACATTCAGCGTGAATAATACGACTATTACTCCGAAGTAAGCCTTCCTTGCCTAAAATTGGCGAGAGCTTTACAATAACACTCTTTTGATCAATTGATTCTCCTTTTGTGATCTTCTGAATTTCCTTTTCAAAATATTTTATTTGTTAATCCCGAATATTTTTCATTCTAACTATCTTCAATTCATCCAGTGTCAGCTCTCCTCTTTTACGTTTATTTTCTTTCACCTTTAAATCTCCTATGAAACGTTCTGCACAAGCTCACACACTTACTGGTTTTTTCCAAGAGAAAAATGTTGTAACCTTCAAACAATCCGTTTTCCATCTATTTTTCATCTATTTCATGACTTAGCAAAACAGTTGGTTTATTTTGTATCAATTCTTCTATATTCGCATTATCCATTTTCATAGCATCTTTAGAATCGTAATGCACAACTGTGAGTGTCTTCCGTCAACGTTATCCGTTTTATCCTCTGTGCACAGTTCCAGAATTTCTTGATCTAAATCAAGGTTAAAGATTTTTGTTTTGTCGTACCAGTTTTTATGAACTTGCAGATACAGAGTGATGGATTGGGTATGCTGCAAAACATCCAAATATGAGGAACCCCAACAATACGATTTTCGATGCCAAGAGACTAATCAGAATAATTAATAAAAATACAATGAACGTGACAGAAATTATCGAACTAGTTATCATTTTTTTTGTTTAATTATGCCAATTATATGATTCCTACATATACCAATTCAAAATAAATAACAAATAATTTTAACAGCATACTGATATTAATTTATAAATTATCCCCGTCTGATTTGTAGGAAAATGGAGTAAAAATATTTTATTAAACAATTTAAAAATTAAGAACTCAAAAAAGACAGCTGAAAATTCGTGTTAATAAAATAAAAATAAAAATGGTGAAAAATATAAAAAATTTTACCGAACTTTTAAATTGTGATATAATTTTGTTATAATTTTCAATAAAAAGATTAGTTAAATTAGATTTTTTTCTACTTTTAAAATCCATTTTAATTGAAGTTTAAAAAAAATTAATTTTGAAAGAGAAAAATTATTCTTATATTAACACTTTATTACGATAAAGTCAAATTGGAATTAATTACTTCGTAAATAAATTCAATCGACATTTAATTAATAAATTTTAAATAATTAAAACAAATTTGAACTTTGTTATGAATATTAAATTGAAGTGGAAAATACTTTTAAAAAATTAAAATCGACATTTTTAAAATTAAAGAAAATTATTATTAGCAAACTCTTGAAAAATGAATTTGTCCACCTACGCATCAAAAAATCACAATTTAAATTAAAGTTCAATAATTAATTAATTAAATATAAGTATGTTTATAAAATTTTAAGATTTTAACTAAGTTTTTTATTATTATTCATTTTGCATGCATGGATCAAATATTATAGTACATTTTTGTTTTTATTATTCGCCGTATGATATTAATAATACATTTTATAGTTCATCTATCATTTATTTGGTCATGCATTTTCAATAATTGCACAATTTGACATTAAATATAATTAAATATAATTAAAATGTAATTAAAATCATATCTAACAATATTTCGTAAATACTTTTTTTTATTTATGAAGATTAATTGTTTGCAAAGTTGGAAAGAGTTTTTCAGTGGCTTACACAAATACGGGGGGATGCAAGTGCAACCTGAAATTGTTTGCTAAACAATACTTAATTTAACTAAAGCAATTATGGATGTTTGAGAATAAATTCAACATATTTAGAAAGTTTGTAAGAAAATGTTAAAATACATTTTTATCATGCATCAAACGCGAAGTGATATTTAGTTGATTTTAATTTTAAAAAATTAATTTAATTTAAATACTTTTGAAATTAAAATAATTAATATAATATTTAAATTTGAAATTTTTTTAGCATTTTGAAAAAAAAAATTTATTTTTAAAAGTAAATTTTAAAATTTAAAAAAAATTATTGATAATTAAATTAAATATGTAAATTAAATTTCATATAATTGTTTGTGTTGTGCATATCTTGTGCACAATTTTTTTCCGAAAAAGATTTATAATAAAAATCTTACTTTTTATAATAAAAGTCTTACTCTATCCAGTGCTTCATATAGTGACCAAAGTTATAACCGAAAAATGGTCTCATAGCAAATGGGTCGTGCATAATTTGTTTTCCTTTAAACTCGGCAGCTGCTGTTGCTTCAGATCTGACTGTTCCCCCAATAAATACTCCATGATTCCAGGACAGACTTTCATATACTAGTGGCACACCTTCGGGTCTTCTACCTCCAAAAATAATAGCTTCTACGTGTACTCCTTCAGGCGCTTCCCATTTAGGATCGATAATTGGGCACTGTTTAGCAGGAGTACAGAATCTCGAATTCGCATGAGATGATGGTGTTTTAGAATCCTTAAATTATTCAATTTAGCAAGCAAACTCAAATGCTATTAACTTTAGTCCAAGGCTTGTTAAGCCAATCAGTCACTGTTACTTTGGATAGATCTATATCTTTTTCCAGACCCTCCCAAAAGTATCCCCCATCACTTGTCATTGCTACATTTGTAAAAATAGTATTTGATTGGAGACACTTCATTGCATTTGGATTTGTTTGATTTGAAGTTCCTGGAGCCACTCCGAAAAATCCATTTTCCGGGTTGATTGCTCTTAGCTCTCCTTTGTCATTGAATTTCATCCACGCAATATCATCTCCTACACATTCAACCTGTTAAGGTTAGAAAGATAATTTATTCTGTTAAATTTTTAGATATATATATGATGAATTAAGATTAAAATCCCGATGATTTCAGTACTGTGTTTTCAAATGTTGTGATTTTAAATTAAAATATATATTTTGCAACTCTTGATTACATGGTGTTCCCAATAAATCAGTGCAATATGTTGGAAGAAAATATTATTTTGTCATGCCATCAAATATTTATTGTAGCTATATAAGTATGGGTTTAATTTGTGTAGTTTGTTTTAAATTGTCATTACAGTTTTTATTGACATTTGTGAGATTTTGTAATTTGGTAAAATTTATGAGGAATAAAAATGGAATAGAAAAATAAATAAAAAAACCATGAAAAAAACTTTAATTTCGGGTACTTATTTAAATTCTCTTTACAAGTTTTACAATTTTATTCTATTTTTTGTTTATATAAATGTAATTTAAAATAAATGTTCAAAATATATTAGTCAGTAAATTTTTTTTCTTTATCTTTACTCACTATTTTTTAATTTATCTTTTTTAAAATTTCTTTTTAGATTATCAATCAATATTTTCTTTAAGATAAAACAATAATTTTCTACGCTGCTTTTTTAAAAAGATATTGATCAATAATCTAAAAAGAAATTAAAATAAAGAAAATATATTTAATTTAATTAAATTATTTTTATAATTAAAATGTAGAAAACCTTATAATCTTTTAAAGTAGGCTCAAGCATTGCAAGATTGGTTTTACCACATGCACTTGGAAAGGCAGCTGTTATGTATTTCTTTTGTTTTTTCGGATTGGTGATTCCGAGTATCTAGAGCATAAATATAAAATAAATAACAACTTTGCTATGTTATTACCAACATATGTTCAGCTAACCAGCCCTCATTTCTACCTAGAATTGAACCTATTCTCAATGCAAAACATTTTTTCCCTAACAGTGAATTACCACCATAGCCGCTACCGAAACTCATGATCTCGTTTTCATCTGGAATATGAGCAATTAACAGCTTTTCTGGATTGCATGGCCAATTGTTTATTAGCGCTTCTATAATGGATGAAAATTATAAATTATAACTATAATGCTTTCATACTTGTTAAAGGTAATGGACATCCAACTGTATGTGTTCCTTTAACGAATGGGGTTTTTTTAGCTAGAAGTTTTAGTACTGGCTCTCCGATTCGAGTCATAATTCGCATACTGGCTACTACATATGCTGAATCTGTTAATTCCACGCCGCATTTTGATATTGGACCTCCAACTGGCCCCATACTAAAGGGTATCACATACATTATTCTTCCTAAATTTCAACATATATTTTTTATAAATAATAATGAATATATATAATCAGTAGAAAAAATTTTTCATTTTTTTAAACGCGAAAAAAAAACATTAATTTAAAACTAAAAAAAGATAAATAAAAAATTATATTATTAGGAAATTGATATTTTATTATAAATATTAAAAATTATAGTAATAAATATAAATTATATTTGTCTTACCTTTCATACACCCGGGGTATATTAGTTGCACGGTTTTTTTAAATTCTTCAATGTCCATCCAATTTCCAAGTAAGCCAGTTACTCCTGATTTCGGTATGGGCACTGTAGCTCTTCTGTCTTTTGTACAAATTACCGTTTTGGATTCATTTCTTGCTACGTCTTGCGGATCAGTTAGCGCTAACCAACAATTTTTATATTTTGACAAAGGTTTAATCATTCCTAAATCATATATAAAGTATAAATATAGCTTGTTAATACATTTTAGATACATTTATAATTACCATGATGGAGGATTTTTTTTTATTATTTAGGTTGATGATAAATCGTTATCGGCCTTAAATGAAATTGGAATTATATATAATTATAGTGATTTAATCCAAACTTTATGGCAATAATTGTGAATATGTGAATAACGATATAATTTCTATATATGACATGCAAAATGAACAACTAATAAATGTAATGGAGAAATGCATCACATATACATTCCACCAGCATCAATTATTAATTGGAGATTCTGTCGCAAGTTTAGCAGCTCGTGATTGAGAGAGAATCTCTTTTGAGCAGCGAGAAAGGTGGTTAGGAAGAGTTTCACATCGTCGTCATTCTGGAATGTCTGCAATCGTCGTGCGAATACCATGTTGTGGAAAATAAGTCTGTCCATCAGATTCATATCAGGAGAATACGGCGGTTGTGGGATGCCCTATATTCCATTCTGCTGCAGAAATGCTTCTGTAATCTGCGCCATGTGAGGACTAGCATTGTCATATATTATACTCATTGATAATATCAATTCATTGATAAAATATGATATCTAAACAAAATTCTGTCATTTTTGACAAGTTATAACCAGTAAAAATATTCAAAGCAGTATAATTTATTTTCTTTCAATATTTTCTCACTTCAGGTTTGAGAATAGTCTTAGATATTGAATTGAAAATATTCTAAACTATTAATCTTTTACCACTGGGTGCTTCCAATAACTATGATTACATTTGCATTATTTTTTATTACGCAAACTTTTCAATTTATTGCAAATTATACATAAACTTAGGCACCGAAAAAAAATATCGGCTTTCTTTCTTCCATACTGATTTTATATGTTGTCTATAGGATCGGTTGCCAAAATGGGGGTCGCTATTTTGTTTTTGGGGATCGTCAATTATCGTAATTAAAATTAATAATAAAAATTTGTTTTGGGATAATTAAAAATTAAAATTCTAATATTATTTTATTGGAAAGTTCATAGATAGTGACATAAAAAATTATTTATTAACTCATTTTTTTAGTAAGTAATACTATTATGTGAAAATTATATTTAAAAAGTGTAGCGTAGTAATTTCATACAAAAACCACATATGGGGTGGAGTAAAGAAAACTCCCCACACATGAGTATAAAAAGGTAATAATTATGTTATCAGATTAGCAATTTAAACAATAAAACCAAGAATGGACACCATTAGTGATAATACTCAGGAACATCCATCATACATTATGTCTTTAAACATTGATGTGGAAAAACTGAGCATATTTTCTACAAACGAGAAAGGTTGAAACATTATGAGGAAATTGAGATTCAGTTCTCTGAAGCCTTTTAGTGAAAATGAAGCATTGAAAAAATGTGAATATTTATGGACAACAAAATTATATGATATCTATGGGATTTTCTACATGTTTAAGCTGTGGTTAAAAAAAAAAGTTTCTAAATGTTCGATGGAAACTAATGCATGTGAGAAACTAGCGAATATCACGTTGATTTTGAGACCTACACTCTCTACCTTTGAATCCAGAGCATCGCATCTGTCAACAAATGCAGTATAATAATAAACTACATGAAATGCACATAAAAACAAAAACCGAAAATCGCTTATATACAAGTGATGGATAGCATGTGACTCTTTTAATAAATGTACCTTGCTTCAAAAGTAATATTATCGAATAAAATGCAACATTAAATTAAAAAGTTTCAAGGGGACGCCAATTACTAAGGAGGTTAAGGATTACAGTGTGAAAGAATAAATTACAATGTTTATTTCAATAAAGAATTTTAGGATTTTTAAATAAATTAAATCGAACATATCTATCTATCTATCTATATATATAATCAGTTGGAAAAAACTGTACCAAAAATTCGTGAATATCAAAAAACATTCATATCTATACTGATTTATAGTGAAATATTTTTTAATAAATGTCATATGAAAATGAAAAGTAATCAGTGATGAAAATTAAAGAATTTTTTAATTTTTAATGTAATTGTTTTTAATATTAAATAATTTAAAATATTTAATAAAAATAACAATAATTCAAAAATTAACCTGTTGAAACTAATAGTTTTAACAATTCATCATTTTCTTTATCGGATCCATCGCAAATGTGAATTTTGTCTGGCTGGCACATCTCAGCTTTGCTTAATACGAAGGACTTGACATCATCGGGTAAGCTTTTAGCGGCGGTGGCGTAGTCGGCCATTTCTGTTGGGATATTTTTGAAATTTGAATTGATTAATAATCAATATTGGTAAGTAAATTGTTATTGGATATATGAATATTCATTTATTATTAATTATAATAATTAATTATTTATATTATTAATAATTTTTTCAAAAATTTTAAATGATAGTTAGAATTTCAGAAAATTTTCGGTATGAAATGTAATTCATGAGGGAATTTGAAAATTTATTCAGTAGGACTAATTTTTTTGTATTAAGTAAAAATATCGGTCCCACTTTTTTGAGTAAAAAAATTACTCCTAGAATAATAGTATTGTTAAATTAATTTATTAATTAATATTCCATTAATAATGAAATAAAAGGTATAAACACATTCAAAAATTGAGTAAGTTCATCAAAGTGGTTATTGTCTAAGGAAGAAACAATGATTTTTATTTTGCACAATGTTCAAATCCACTCGATCATTTTGATAAAACTTCTCTTTTGTCATACTATGATTTCTGATCTGATACACTCTGTGATTGTTGATTTCACTTCTGTGAGTTAATATTTTACGAGTAAGTTTATCTCTTGCTCCCGTGTTCCTTTTTATAAATCAAATAACCAAAACCCAACATAGAATGCGTTTATTGGTTTCTGTGACACTATTTGCACTTTTCTCTCAGAAATTAATTGATTTGACGTGATACACTTTTCTTCAACCAACTGGCAATTTCTCTCATCTCCAGCTCTCTTTTTATAGTTTTTTCCTGAAAACATTTTAATCATTGTTCAACAATTATTCCCGGAATTTGTGTCTTATTGCTTTTAAAATCCATTGTAACTATTTTTCAAACATCCAATTTGTTCGTTCGGCTCTTGTGGTAATTTATCTGAATCAAAATATTTATTCTATTTACTTGCCGGGCTCTCTATACAGTTCGGCTCGGTTTTTCCTCACTGCTTGAGTTTTCCATTGACTCGGGTTTTCTATTGAGAACTAATTTATTAGTTTTTTTTGTTTAAGACTTTCCCTAGGGACTCCTTACTAAATTTTTATTATATCATTTGAGTTTATCTCTACATTTGACGTTTAACTATACCTGTTTCCCCGATCCATATTATTTTCAAATTTTTAATTAATTTTTATACTTTAATTACTTTTGATGTTTTTTGTTCGTTTTTGATTTTCAGTGCCCTCATTTTATTTTCACCATTTATATTTACTCCAATTTGTATAGTGTCTATTATTATCAACTGTTGATTATCTTTTCCAAACAGCGTTTTCCGAACTCTAAAGAAAATCTAATTATACAATGTTAGACTTCAATCTGACTTGTGTTGGGCCCGAACACAAACAGCCTTGTAGATGTTTAAATGAATCGGTAACACACATGCAAATATAACATGCAGATTTAAAATTAAACCTATTAAAACATCAACTAACCCTATCGAAATGCGAGGAAGAAAACAATTAAACATAAAACTATAAACACAAAAATAAATTAAAATAATAAAAAAAAAATGCAACAAGATCCGCATGAATTAAATATAAACATAACACGAAAACCCAGCGATTTTGACCGAAATTCATTAAAAAAGCGAAATTTCATGAAAATGAAATAAAAATCAAATAATTTGAATTAGAAATAATTCAATTAAAAATCTAAAGAAAAAATTGTCAAATAAAATCTCAAAATAATAAAATTAAAGATTAGAATATACCAGAAAATTCCAAGGTCAAAATTTGTTTTACTAAATCAAAAAGAACACGCAAGGTTAGGGTCGTACAATAGGTATATATACCGATTCATTTTCACACAATTTTTAATCAGTTTTTCCAACTTGAAACTTTAAAAATCTATTTTACGATGTAAGTGAGAGTTTTATTTGGAAACTCTCCACGTCGCATCCTCGCAACCTCGATGGAGCTCTGCTTGGGTGTCGGCCTGGGGAGAGCGATGTATTTATGATTTTTTGAATTTTTGTTGATTTGATTAATGTAACGGGTAATTTATATTTGTCTTTTAATAAAATATTTATAATGCATAAATTGTTTTTTAATTGTCGAAATTTTTCCGGCCCACAGCCAAAGACACATCACAAGTTATTAAAATCAAATATATTATTCGAATTCGTATAAGTGCGTGGAATATCGCCAATGATTCGTGCCCATGAAAACTCCGGCGTGCGGAACGCAGGAGTCGGAACGTCAATATTATTCCGTATAGGGGAAGAGAGGGATAAGGAAGTGGTCTTTTGGCTGTTTCCTCGTCCCTCAATTTCCATAAACTCGACCTAAACTATATTTACATACGCCTCAAAATCATCACACGAGTAGTCCAGTGGGCACTCATTAACTATAATATGAACACAATGCGCCTAAGGTTAACCAAGGGAAAGGTAACGGGGCAATAGAAAAATGAAGTCGTATTTATAAACTTAATATGTATATTTTAATTAAAAATAAAATGACGGATAATTAAAAATTTCGAGATATTATTTCGCCCAGAACTAATAAAGTCGTTGTCATAAACTCCCATCGTTATAAACCCCTAACATCAAAATGAGAATCAATGAAATCTCTTAAGTAAACGTAGACCCATTGCGAGTGCGGAAAAGTCCAAACATTATATCGAGAGTTAACAAAAGATTCTTAAGTAAACGTAAATTTAAGGCGGTTATTATAAGCACTCATGAACGTGCAATTTTTAGATTAAGGTCGGAAGTGGAAAGATACCATAATATAATGGTTGTAAATTCAAAATGTTCATGTAAAAGACAATAAAGTTTCCTTAAATATGGTAGCCCTTTCAACCCCTCGATAATGATTAAAATAGATTCAAGAGGGAAGAAAGAAAATGGATTTTAATAACCAAAAAAAAGGACTCTCGATGCAATGTTTGGATTAACATAATCCCACAACTTAAAATCTATAAAACCCTAATAGAAAACCAGTCAATCTAATATCATAGACGCCCAAAATATTGATAGGGAATCCATAATAACTTATATTATGATGAGTAAATATGGGATACGTTAGAATTTCCGTTGTAATTAATAAAATATAATTTAATAATAAACAACCTCAGGCTCACCCTTACGCGGATACTTCCATTAACAGTAAGCCTCTTGATAAATAATCTGATGAGTAAATAAAGGCGAAGACACAAACAATTTTTATTATACATTGAACCCTTTAAACTCCCACTGAATTCCGAACACCGAAGTTTTTTGATAAAAAAAAGAGAATTTTCAATCCAGCATCGGCCATCATGTCCTCTAGCAACTTAACTTGAAATATCCAGGAGGAAATCTGTAGTTGACATCAGCAATAAGATTAATTCTTTAATACTATAGAGAACCATATTTTCCTTCTTGTTTTTGAGGCGACGAGGACCTTAAGGAAAATTCCAGAGTCGTGATCAGAGATAAGTCAGGCACTCAAATGTCATCGCAGCCGAGATAATCACTGAAAGAAGTTTCCACAAATCCACCTGCGAATAATTCCCAACAACATCCCCTTGCGTAGAATAGAGAGAGAAGGGATAAAATACTCCACTCTATAAGATACAAAAATCATTTCATTTTTGAACTCCAATACCGATACCGTTTGAAAATGTTTGTTGAAAAAATCAGGCCCGAAAACTGGGAAGAACCATGGAGCAATTTTCTTCTTTCACCGACAACTGTCCCCTAGAAACTGAGATCCTGAAATAATCCAAAGTAAAAATTGTTATTGCGAAACCTAGCCGAATAAAACTTACAATGTAGCGCGTTAAATTTGTGTAATTGTCACTGAGATTCAGATAAGTCTGAAACTAAATTAACTGGATAAAAATTAGTGAGGAAAATCGAAAACTTACCCTAAATAACTGTTCTGACTTTTATCGCCAGACCAATCGATAGGCACAATCACCTACGCCTAATGCTGCATCACTGAGCTTGGCATTTACATGAAAAAAAATCAATCAATATTGAGGTTGTCCTTCGCACGCATTAGATGCAGCACGGGGTGTGATATGTCGCACACTTACATGCACACACGGACAGCCAGATTCCTTAAGAAGATCCGGCGATGCCAATCATTTAGTAATTTTTAAATCTTTCTTAATCTTTGTGGGAATATGCAACAAAACTTCGACCATGAGAATACTGCCAAGACGTCGGGTGAGGAGATAGTTCGTGGCCCGAACTACCGAATTGGGGTAAATAATGTTAATTTCATGAAATTTTGTTTAAGATATTAAATGTCGGATAACTATTCTTAATAACGATGTAAAAATTATAATTTTTAATAATCAAATTTGTATGACTTCGATAATAGTAAATTTTAGCAATTAATTTTAATGACAAATTTTAAACTTCGATGTTCAGGGCTTGCAACTCTTAAGGATCGATTCATCAACGATGGATTTTGATGTTAATATGTTAACTGTGTCAGGGGATTTCGAGTTCGGAAATTAGTTCTAAAGCGATTATGAAAAATTTCGATTCATGACAGGAAATATTATAATCATATCGAAGCCGATTTTGAAATGAATGGAGTGGTATAATCTACAAAATAATTCTTATCCGAAACTGCACCGACCTGAATGTTGTCATGAAAATTGTGCGCTTCTAAATTATGAATCAGAGACATCCCATTCAAAAACCCATTTCGTTTATTTCTATTCCTTCTCATTTCCCATTCTCTTCAGCGGCTGTTCGTAGATACACTCAAAATTTTTTGGGTTCTACATGGAAACGATACAAGTTAACTAAATTTACAATTCAGGATAATAATTTGGTTCGTGTTATTTCGTAATTTCTACGATTTTATATTCAATATATAATTGCTTTGAAATTTTTATCCTTTACCATTTATGTTTTTAGGTGACTGAATATATTAAGGCAAAGAAATTTGTTTATGGTTGACGTAGTAAACTTAATTAGCTAATAAATGTTGAAAGTGGACGTTAAATTTTTACAAGTGCGTTTACTTATTCTTTCATATAGAAATTTTCTTATTAACTAGTTGTCGACCAGTAAAATAAATAGTGTAATTTACGAAATATAAGCTTGTCGTCGTCGACGTATTCACGGTCCATACAATAAAATTAGGGAGGTTTGGTTAAATTAGAAAATGTTAGGATGGAAATATCGGACTGTATTAGAGATCTTAACCCTGTAACAATTAAACCCAGGGAGGATTGACAAGGATTCTCCGATATCATTTTTCAGGAATTATCATAAGAATTTTAATTCTCGTTGACAATTATTGAATTTTGATGGCGACCCAATTTGATCATATTTTTGTTTAGAAAGATCAGGACCCTTTATTCGTGTTCCCACGCGCGTTGCCAATCGGTGGAGACAAGCCTGGCAACGAGTCTGGCTGGAGAAGTACCGTGATGTGCCCCACCCGAGGGAGCTCCAATGGGACGCCTTACGCCCATTGGAAAATAGTGGGAAACCGTTTGTGACGGACAAACGGAAAAGCGGTCAGAGTCCGGCCCAGGAGATACACAATCATGCCAGGTTTCTCCTCTCTCGGCTCAAAGATCATAAGAAACAAGTAAATCTTCAAATAGCCCGAGCCAGGCTGTACCTCTCCAATGTAGAAGAAGACATAGCGGCCGGCAGAATTGCAAACACCGATGGCTATACGCCGCCACACAGTCCCGCGTTCAGTCATGCTGGCGGAGAAATGAAAGCTCGCATCAACGCTCATCCGATGCCCCGTGCCAGCCGCATCCGAAACACGAAGCGACCCGTCTTCACGTACCCTGAGTACTTTGCCGCTTCGCCAATCCCCGACGATGGTGTGGAGAGACATGACAAAAACCACCAATCCCGTTGATCAGTGGAATATGGATTTTCACTCTTGCCCATTATCTTAATAAACTTAAATTTAATCTTAATAAATGATTTATTATTTCTCGAGATCTTTTCTTTATTTATTTAGCGTAATATTTACAAATTTGTATTGTTCAATAAATAATTCAAGATTAGCAGCCAAAAATTTATAATATTAATTACAGAGATGGAATCGCTAGTAATTCTGAGGAAGGAGCTAGAACATTCTCGCAAACTCAACAAAGACTTCTACACCCAACTGATCCAAATGTCGAAGGAGATTCAAGAAACTAAAGCCACATGGATGGAACCGAAGAAAACGAAACTGCTTTACCAACGACTCACGGTAGAACAAAAGGGCTGGGCGGAGGAAAGGCAGTTAAACCAAAGCCTGAGGACCCTGATGAAGGGGTTGGAAGTGGCATTATCAGCCTGCCAGGAGGGAGCGGCAGTGACTTACTCCCTCGTTTTTGCTCCTGCCCAATTAGCATACCGAGAGACAAAGACAGATCCGAAACCTACACCAACGACAGATTCGAAGACTACCCCAAAGATTGGCAGTTATCGACCCGCACGAAGAGAGCGGGCTAAACGCCGAGCCGCTCGAATCCCAGTGAACCCTGATGGACATGCCTAAAAGTTTTGTTTTCTTGTAGGAAATATATGTTTGTTATCACTTGAATATTAAATAGAGTACCTAATGAGTGGTAAATGACGGAAAGTAATGTGGAGACATAAAAATAAGTAAATGAGAGGTTTTAGTGGGAATTGTAAGTATGAATGATAAAATTTACGACATACGGGGACCTGATATTCGAAGCGAGCACAAGTCTTCTATCGACAGCTCGTTGAACCCAGAGGTCGTTCGGGCAATTACAGCATTAGTAATGGCGCTCACTTTTTGCGGACGATCTACCCACTAGAACACAGTTCCAACGTTGCCTAGCAACGGGTGCCGAGTGGTAGCAAAGGAATATTTATATGGCGTTACCTGGATAACCACAACTTGATTTAAACAAACGTCAACACCCAGTAACCCACCACTTGGCAAAACTGCATCTTCCACCCTGAGCGATTCGTTTTCATCGCGGGATAATCAACAATTTTGAAATTAATTTATTAATTATTTCATCAATTTTTTAAATTAAATTTTAAATTCCATAAGCTTTTTTATTTCATCAAGTTTTAACCCTTATCGAGTTTTAATTTTTATTCTTGCCTTTAACTTTTTATTGCCTACCTGCTTATACCATTTGTTTTTGATTTTAATTAAATTTTTAAATGAGTTTTGCTTTTGATTTAAATTTTTGGATTTAAATGTCATGCATTTGAATCATTTACCGTTCCAATCTTATTTGTACATATTTGTGTAACCCCAACATATCCATAAACTCCAATACGTCCATCGGCCGCATGAATTATCTGATTGGACTATTTATTAAAGAGTTCCTGAGACATTGAATTTGTATTAATTTTTGTGAACTTACTCTTCTGTTAACCTTGAATTAGCAGCACTTTTTCTATCAATTCAAAAATTTAATTTAAGCACTTGTAAAAATCAAAATATTAATTTATAGTGATTTTTTTTAAAAATTATCAAATAACTTTTCCTTCAAAAAAGGAATTATAGTTCTCAAAAATACTAAAAATTACATTATCCCTAATGTTATACATAAAATTTGTTGCATTCAAACTATAAAAGATTCAAAAGACTTTTAAACTAATTATTATAATATAAAAATCCCACTGGGAGGATTTAAAAGATTAAAATGGATAAAAATAGTAATGGAGAAAATACTTCCAAGTTTAAAGAAAATTGAAATAAGCATTTTTTAAAATTAAATTTAAAAATAAGTTTAAAAATATTTTAGAATTAAAAGTTTATATTAGAATACTTTAGAAAAACCAAATTATTTTAGTCATTTAAATAAAATAATAATTAAATAAATATTTAGTGAAAAATCTCGCTATATAAACTGTGGGAAATCTCAAAATATTCGCACACACTCTCCCTTTATACAACTAAAGGTTTGTACCTATTTGTAAAATGCCCCATTTATAAGTTGATTTATTTTATGAATTGTTTTATTATTGTGATTATCTGGATATGCTTATTAATGTTTTCTTCATACTTTTACGTGCTTTTTCATTTTTAGATTTAAAGTAAGTTAAATTTGAAAGTTTCCATACAGCTAACACTCATATATTTGATTCACGATCTTAAAAGATATAATACAAGGAATGGCTTAGAAAATAATATGCCGCACGTTTGGCTATACCATTGTTCTATGAAATTTTTTAACCTTCGAAAAGTGAAGTAATTATTATTATTATTATATAATTTTCCAGCAAATAGCCCGTATATTTTCCCTTTTCTATCATCTATATGCCATATATATTTCAAATTTGAAAACTTAAGGTAATAGGCAGGAAAATATGATAGTTAAGTCTGCGGGTTATATGATATGCTGTTTTTGTATTATATATATTAGCGGCAATATTGACTGTTTAAGTCCCAACATTCCTAGTTGAGTATAAAAAGTGTTGGGCCAAAACACAAACGGCCTTGGAAAATGTTTAAATGGATCGGTAACACACATGCAAACATAACATGAAATTTAAAATAAACCTATTAAAACATCAATTAAACCTTATCAAATATGAGAAAAAAGAGAATTACATACAAAATAATAAACATAAAAATAAATTAAAATAATAACAAAACGCAACAAGATCAGCACGATACAAACACAAACATAACATGAAAACCCAACAAATTCGACCGAAATTTGATAAATTAATAAAAGTTCATGAAAATGAAATTTAAATCAAAAAATTGAATTAGAAATAATTCACAAAAAATTCTAAATAAAAAATTATCAAAATAAATTAAAAATAATAAAAATAAAGATTAGAATACTCTAGAAAATAACAAGGTCGAATTTTGTTTTACTACATCAAAATTAACACGCGAGGTTAGGGACAGAAAATAGGTATAAATACCGATACTTTTTCACATAAATTTTAACCAATTTTGAAACAAAACTTTTGTTAATTCTTAAAAATCTATTGTGAATTTTTAGGTGAGCAGTAGTTTTATTTGGAACTCTCTCTCCACGTCCCATCCTCGCAACCTCGGTAGAGCTCTGATTGGGTGTCGGCGTGGGGTGAGATGTATTTTTATGAAATTTTTTGATTGGATTGAATTGGTCAAGTAATTTTGTATTTTGCTTTTAATATATATTAATAAATATTTATGATGTTAAAATTTGTTTTCATGAAATTAATTAATTTATTTGTCGAAATTTTCCCGGCCCACAGCCAAAACACATCGCAAGACAGCAAAATCAACATACAATTCAGATTCGTGTAAGTGCGTGGAATATCGCCAATGATCTGTGCCCGTGAAGACCCGGCGTGCGGAACGCAGGGGTTGGAACGTCAATATTATTCCGTATAGAAGAAAAGAGAAACAAGGAAGGGGTTTTTGGCTACTTCCTCGTTTCTCGATTTCTGTAAATTCGACCTAAATTATTCTACATACGGCTCAAAATCATCACACCGAGTAGTCCAGTGGGCACTCATTAAATATAATATAAACATAAAATGCGTCTAAGGCCTATTAAAGGGAAAGGGTACGGGGAATAAATTAAAATGAAATCGTTGATATGAAATAAAATAAATTAATAAATTCAACTTAACTATAAATCATAGTCTTATAATCATTATCGAATAAATTACTTTAACTCTTAGTAAAATAAAGAATTTAATCGAATTCTAAGTCCGAGATCAGACGCGTTTTTTCGGGATCCCCACATAGTAATCAATGATTATTTTCACCGTAAATTTAAAATTGTTATGAATTTAAAAGGAAAAAACCATAAATTAATATTACTATTACATAGTTGAGATTTTAAAACCAAATTACCCTGAAGCTACGGTAAGATATAGAATTCGAATAACTACAGATCAGAGTACATTCATAAGCATAGCAAACGCATTTTCTCAGAATACTCTCATAAAACGACCTTGTTAATAGTTGAAATTGACAAAAACTTTAAACAGTAGAAACATAATTGAATTAAATCCAATAAAATCAAGAAGTAAAAATCCCATCGAGCAGACAATTTTATTTTTCACGACAATCCCTCTAAAAATTATATCAGAAACCTGTATTGACAGAACCCGTAAAACATCCCTAAAAATTCCCGTAAAATTATGCAATTTAATTAAATCACTAACCCCACTAGAAAATTAAACGAAATTAACTACGCATGACATTAAAATTCCAAAACCAGATAAAAATCAGTTAGAAAGCGTCCATCCTTCCCAAGTTGAGTTCGAATTGATAGACCTTCTAAATTCACTCGATCATAAAGCGACTCTAACAATCGTTTAAAATGCCATGATAAACCAAATCAAGACCGAATCAACATCAGAATTCCCCTGGAATAGGTTAATAATAGCGTGATTAAATAAAATAAACGTACCTGAATTGCTCATCTCCAACAAATCCCGTCATAAGTATAGGTGATGATATGAAAAAACTGGGAATACGCTAAAGAAAAAATGACGACATTAAATACAGATAAATAAGAATTAAATTCAACCTGAAATATCGATTGAATGAGGACTACGATCAACCGGAAACCATGAATCTCATTTCATAAACTGAAAACTATCGTGATCATCGAGATTGGATTTCCGCTAGTCAACATGAAATTTTCTCACGCGAATGTTCTGGATTAACCGTAGTGCAACGGATGCTCACACAACCACACTAGTTTATATGATTAGATACGAATATCCACCAGTCAGTTTATTAATTTCAATTTTGGAAATATGAATCAAACAACCACGACGACAGAAGGGAAAACACCAAGGGAATCGAGTTCCCCAACCCAAGGTAACTTATTTTAAAATTTCATTTCATAAATTTTAACTATTCTCAATTCATAAATTTTAAAAATGGATAATCATTATTGTTTCGTAAATTATCATTATTTCATACAATTTAAAACTTGATTCCATTAAATTCCAACTCAATAGTTATCCCTATTTCATAAATTTTAGGAATTGATAGCTACACGATTTCGCAAATTTCGAATTAATGGTTATTCTTATTCCCCATGAGTCTTAAAGTTGATAGTCAGTATCATTTATGAATTTTAGAATTAAAGATTATATTATTTCATTGATAGTTATTATTATTACCGCATAAATCAGAATGGGTGCTTATAGGATTTCAGGAATTATAAAATTGAAAATCGTTCGATTTCCTAGATTGTATCGTTGTTAGTGCTTCGTGGGTTAGGAGATTGATCGTTGTCAGCATTTCATAAATTGTAGTTAGTGATATTTCATAAATTAAAGGTTGACAATTGTCTCATTGCATAATTTTCGAATCGATAGTCATTATTATTTTCGTGAAGGTTAGGATTTGTAATTACGATGGTTTCATAGATGATAAGTTGATAATTATTCCTATTTTCATGAACCTTAATTCAATATGTAGTTTATCCCATAAAGCATAAATAGATGATAATTTTTATTCTGTAAATGTTAAATTGATTTTAATGTTCATGGTATAAATTTTAAAGCGACCAGTATCTCCCTTACCTAAACTTTAGACTGACAACTAAATTTTGTTTTCTCGTGAATCCTACATTACCAACTGTTAAACTACCATCGATGATTTGGATAGACATATAGACATTCGTGCGGGACAGAAATAAATAAATATCCGACTTCAAAATTTTCGCCACACATCGAAAGTATAGTTGAAAATTTTCATCCAAAACAATTATCCGTCGACAAACGCTTATAACTCCTATAATAATCGAATCGATACGGACGATGCCTTGACGTCAAAACGCGAACAGAGAAATAACAGATTATTCCGCAGATAATATAAGATACCTTGCAACTATGTTATACCGGTTCACCTAATCATGATGGTATTTTAGAAAAACCAAGGCCTCTCGAGTGGATTCCCGCCCAGGTTGCGGGAAAATGGCGTCGGGCTTGGAAGCGAGCACGGCCGACAACAAGCCCCGAGGAGCCTCAATCCAAGAGACCGCATCAGACCGCTCTGCAGTTTCTTGGGATGGAGAAGGACCCCCTTGGGATAAACCGGCAAGACGAAAATCAGTATCCGGCGGAGGAGATCCGAGGCCACGCGCTAAACCTCCTCGCCCGTTGGGAAGAAATACAATGGCAGGTCGACCTGCAGGTAGTTAAGGTCCGGCAGTACCTTGCCAATGTCGAAGACGACATCTCTGTCGGATGAATTGCAGATATTTATCCGACCAGGCCGGCCCGCAACACCAGGCGACCAGTGGCCGTCATCCTAGGTTGCTCTCCGGAAGAAGGAGTTAGGAGATTTTTTGAAGAACCCTGACTCCCCGGATTAATGGAAGCACGGACAGCAATTTGTATTGTTAGTTCAATTAAAAAATAAAAATGTTATTCGTTTTATTTGATGATTCGGTAAACTAATTTTCGCAGCTTATGTTTTATATTAATCATACCTTTGATTCATTTGAGTTAATAGTGGAATTAAAAGATTTCTATTGCAGCAATGACATCAACACAGCTATTACAAACAGAGCTTGCCCATGCTAGACGAGCAAACGCGAACCTTCTCGACCAGATAGTTCAATTAACACGAGAAACTCAACAAATCAAGTCTACCTGGTCGGACCCGAAGAGGACTAAGGCCCTTTACCTCAGACTCACCGCTGCTCAAAAGGGGTGGGCAGAAGAACGTCAACTCAATCAAAGCCTTCGAACGCAAATCAGGGGATTAGAAGTCGCCCTGGCAGCTAGTCGGGAAGGGGAGGCGGTAACTTACCCGCTCATCTTCGCCCCTTCTCAGTTGGCGTACCGAGATCCAATCAACAATGCCGCACGGGCAGTGAACCCATCAACAGCACCGCCAAGTACTCGCCGGCCGGGACGCAAGGAACGTGCCCGACGCAGAGTTGCCCGCCTAGCAAGTCAACCGAATTAAAGATCTAATACCGTGCTGACATCGAACTAATTCTGTTTATAAAATAAAAGTGCATTTGTTATAAAACGAGTATAAGTAGCAGGTTATAATATATGAATAATGTTGGATTACCATCAAAGGTCGTGAGCATTCGCATCGCGTCGCAGAAATATCATCTAGTCCTACTGATCAACATAGATCTGATCTTGAATTTTCACACACAGGGGACATTTCAAAGCGAGCACAAGCCTTCCATTGACAGCTCGTTGAACCCGCGGGTTGTCCGAGCAATTACAGTATTAGTAATAATGCTCACTTTTTGCGGACAATCCACCCACTCGAACACATTCCCAACGTTGCCTAGCAACGGGTGCCGAGTGGTAGGCAAAGTAATATTTATATGGCGTTACCAGGGCAACAATAGGATGGTTTAAACAAATAGCGAAACCCTGTAACCCACCAAAAGTAACTTCATTTTAATATTATTTTATTATATTAATACTAATTTATTCTACTTGTAGTTTTATTTAAGAATGAAGACAAATTAAAATTAAATTTTTTATTAATTTGTTTAATTTCTAATTTGAAATGAAATTCTTTATCTTCTTTTTAGAGTTCGTTTGCTATAAAACCTAAGAATTTTTATTAACTCGAAATCCAACGCGAGGTTCGTTTAACTTTGAAAAATACTTTGAGGGTGGATTTGTTTTGAGGCTTATTTCGATAGATCTAAAAATTATTGACTGAGGATATAAGTATCATTGAGTTTGTTGAAGAACGATCCATCCATTCAAACTTCAAAATCTGTTGAAATTAATTATAGAATAAAAAAATAACCTAAATTCTAAAAATTCATTAAATTTATTACAATATTGGTCTTTTCCTTGGCTGATACACATAATAATATCTTTAAATAACTTAATAACTAAGTTAGAAATATTTTTATATAAAAATATTGAAAAATTTAATATTTTCAGTTTCTTTAATTTGTTTTAAATCATTCGGCATTGTAAGTATTATTTAAAATATTTAAGTTAAAATATTTTTAGTTACTTAATGACATTTTTATGTATATCTTAAAACAGTAATTGGCATCTTACTGTTATAATTTTTATTCTAAATATATATATATATATATATATAGTAAACGTGCATTATAGTTTTCAGTTATAGTAAAGTTTAATTTCAGTAAAATACAGAAGTGTCTTTATTTAAGCT
This sequence comes from Schmidtea mediterranea, assembly GCA_022537955.1. Classification (NCBI taxonomy): domain Eukaryota; kingdom Metazoa; phylum Platyhelminthes; order Tricladida; family Dugesiidae; genus Schmidtea; species Schmidtea mediterranea. The sequence continues at coordinate 12,133,404 of CM039682.1, read as the reverse complement.
TGATTAAGCAAAATTCAATTATTTATAAATTTTAATTTTGCATTAATTTTAAGTTCTACAATGTTTACTTTTAACATTAAGAGGTTAATGCCTGTTAAATAATGTTTTGTTATATTTTTAGGTAAAAAATCAGTATTATTTTTTTTTAGCCTGTTTATTCGGATTAATTTGCCTTTTTAAATTTAGTGGCAATATTTATCATAGTATTGCTGATTTTACAGTAACAGCGTCCAATAACAATTATACTGTTGTTATTATATCGGTTCCAAATGTAACTGTTGGAGGGAAAATCGGCGAGGAATTAGTTAAGAAGAATCTAGCAGCTTGTGTTAATATTATACCAAGCGTATTGTCGATTTATAAATGGGACAACGAAATGCACAATTCATCTGAGTCAATATTATTAATTAAGACTAAACAAAGCAATTTCCAAGCGATAAGTGATTTCGTATTATCAATTCATCCTTTTAAAGTTCCAGAAATTATTTCCATTAAAATTGAAAATGGACTGTCTCAGTATTTGAAATGGATTGATTCTAATTCGTAAACTAATAAAATATGTTTGTTTTTCTTATTTAATTAAAGACTTTACAAATTTGTATTTCCAAGATTGTTTTTTTGAAATTTCGTAACAAAGTGATAAATTTAAAATATTAAGTTAATTGATTTTTGAATTTCATGAATTTATGCTTAATATAAAAATAAATTATTGTTTAATGCATTATTAGTTTTTATAACAGCTGAGAGAGAAAAAAGTATTAAAAAGAGGTTTTGGTTTAATTAAGACACTTTTGATCCATTAAGGACGTCTCCTAAGAATGTGAGGGACAGAGTCTTCGCAAAAAGAACGAATGGAGACACTAGGGCGGGAGAGTTCAAATGCCTAGGACATCCCAACAGCATTGGTCGTTTAAATATTATACATAATGGATAATGATTTTTAAAAAATTTTCTATTACCGTTTTTATATACTATATATGGTGAGTAAGTAATCGGCATGTTTCATGTCCCCGATCTTTCCCATTTGAACATTCTAATTATGTATGGATGTTTTTTCTCTATTTTCCAACCAATATTGTGTACTACTACATATAATGTTGAAATTATTTTAGCCTATATGATTATAAATTATTTAAATTCCTTCTGAAAATAAAGGATATCTCCCGGGTGCTCGTGAAAAGGGGGGATAAAAATTGCTTATGTTTGAAGAACGTCGTTAATGGATGCTCAAATGAATAATTTTAATATTGGTTTTCAGTTAGATGCTTTAACTTCCTCAGGCCTGACAACCTTTTTCTTTTTATCTGTCGGTTTTTCTATATTTTTTTGTCTCACTTTTATAGCCTAATGACACTTGAGATCATTATTTCTTTATGGATATCATCCTCCACCTTGGATCATCCAGAAATATATCAGAGATTATTAAAACAAATAAAAATTGAAAGAGATACAAGCCTATAAAAAGGAAAATCTCTTTCTGATATATCTCTGACAGCCATCGAGATTTACAATTTTAGCATTTTTTATTTTTAGACTTCTCCTGTGATCCATTTGTTATCTCAAATAAGCTATCAAAATAAGAAATTTTAATTTCATTTTTAGAATTCTATAAGCACTTATTAATTACCAATGAGGGGCGTAACAGCATTTGTTGTTTGAATGAAATGCATAAAATTTTAGTAATTTAGACAATTTTGGTTACAAAAACTGAGAGAAACCAGTGAATGAATTCTTTAACTTACAATAATTTGTTGGGTTATATAATATTTGGTTTGTGCATTCTCTCGCGTCCTTTTCTTTAATACCCCAGTTTTAAAAAGTCAAATGGTGGAATACACAACTTCAAATTTGGTATAATTAAGGGTAAGCTACTCACAGATGCATCAATGTAAATCTAAACTTCAAAACGAGAAAGGCCGTATTTTTGACGGGTTACAGCTAGTATAGAATAAACATAATCAAGTTAAATGGAAAACTATTAAATTTCAAGGTCACAATAATAAATGAGCAACATTTTAATTCAAATAGAATTGTGAATTTTATTTTCAGTGATTTTAGAATTTAAAATCCATATTTTCAAATTTAAAGCTAATTTTTGACTTTTTATGGGAAATAATGTATCCGATATTTCATCTGAAATTAACGAATGGGAGTTTCATTTTTTGGAAATAAAACGAGTTGTTAGTGCAAAAAATATTGAAGAACAATTGAAGGTAGCGATGGATTTTTTAAATTTCATTATTAGGATCAATCTTCCGGATTCAGTAGAAATACAATCTGATGACTTTGAGACCCTTAAAATGAGAAATTTTGAATGCCTTAAAGCCTTTCAATCAAAGTTAGTGTCAAGAAGTAAATCACATTTCAACTTCGAAGCCATAGCAATACTTATGCCTGTTTTACTTTTACTTGAAAGAACAATAAAATACGAAACTTACGATATTGCTATTTTAAAAAGTTTGGTGCTATCAATTTTAAATCGAGCTCCCCAGCCGACAAAGGTCGATGTCGAGGATTTTCTTAATGCTCTTCCAGTTGAATCAGTTGGAAATAAAATAAAAACGACGAGAATAAAATTTGCGGAAGACGTGAATGAGGTTAACGAAAGTACAGAAAAACACAATATAAACATTATAGGTAGTAACAAGGTAACCCAACTTCTTAGAAAAAAGTTAAGAAAGTCAATTAGCGAAGATGTTGAGAAAGGCGTAAAGTTTTTTCTGGAAGCATACGTTGACTAGTGTAATGATTTTCAGACTTTATTTTCGTGTATTTAATTTTACTTTTAAATTAATTTTTGAGATAAATCATTTTAAATGAGAGTAAAATAAATTATTAAATTCTTTTTGATTGATAATTTATTAATTTTTATTTTTATTTGATACGAAACATTTATTTGACTTAAAGGATTATACAATGTGGAGTTGCTAAAAAATAACACGACTCCGACTCCGATTTCCTAATTTACCAACAAAACTACTCAACTCCGACTAAAAAAGTTTAATTTTGTGTATGTAACGCAATCACACATATACGATTGATGCAAAACAATGACCGAAAATAGTGCGTGAATTTTACTGAGCAAACAAATGTATGGATTTCAAGTAACAGATGAAACATGTATCAGATCCCACTTTTCCACAAATAAAAGAAAGAGACCAATAGTTTTTGCGTTGAATTGTATGCATTGGATTTTGGGGATTTTGGTGACTCACTATCTCGGTGTCTAATATTCATACGTTATACACATTCAATGTTACGCAATTAAAATTTAATAAATTTCGTAATTGAAAAATGCATTTCATAACAAAAATAGTTGGAGTCGCTCATTTTTCACGACCCTGACTCCAATTCCGGACAAAAAACCACGATTCCATGACTGAAACTTCGATTCCATAGCCCTACTTCTCACTATTTTTGAAATAGCTATGAAATCATGTTTTCTTATTCTTTCGCTGCTTTTGGTCCAATCAGATGAATCGATACATCAAAGCTTGTCAAGTTTGGACTGAAAAGACAAAAAAGGTCTAACATAGACTATAATTAATTAATATATAGAAAGATATACACACTTGAAATAAGGATAGACAATTATGGACATTGACATTAATTATGGGCTTATGCTAAAGATGAGCAGAAAAAATATTTTATTACATTTGATTTCCTGGAATAAAGTAATCTTTATATGATAGAGAAAGCAATCACATAGTTATGCAATTGGCAATGTCAATAATAATTGTTGGGCCAGGACACAAATAGCCTTGAAAATTATTTAAATGTATCAGTAATACAACACGAAAACCTAGCACCAAGATAACTTAAAATATAATATACAACACCAATTAAACATTTTAAAATCTGAGAGAATATAAATAAATATAAAATCAAAAACATAAAAAGTAAAATAAAATAAATACAAAATGCATCAAGAACCGCACGAAATTTACATAAAAAATAACATAATAACAAGAAAATTCGACCGTAAAATGACCATTTATATAAAAGTAAAAATTAATGAATTAAATGAATAAAAATAAAATAATTTTGGATGAATAAATTTAATTAAAAATGTTAAAAATAAATTACCAATTTAAATTAAGAAATAAATAAAAATTTAATTTAGTTAACACAAATAATTTCAAGGTCGAATTTTGTTTAATCGCAATAAAAAATAACACGCAAGGTTAAGGCCAAATTATAGGTATATATACTGATATGATTTGACAAATCTTAATCTAAATTTTCAGTATTGATTTTCCGTCGTACTTTGACACTTGATTTCAACAGTTTTACTTGGATTAATATATTTACCTGTGAATAATGGATTCATTAATCGATGTTTTATGGATTATTACGAAGATATATTTATGAATTTTAATTTGATGGATTTTTACTTTGGATTAATATATTTATCTGTGAATAATGGATTCATTGGTCGATGTTTTATGGATTTTTACGAAGATATATTTATGAATTTTAATTTGATGGATGTATCTGGTAATTTAATTTTGGTTTTAATAAATTATTATAATGCATAAATTAATTTTTCAAATTGTCGAAACTTTTCCGGCCCACAGCCAAAGACACATCACAAGTTATTAAAATCAAACATATTGTTCGAACCATGTAAGTGCGTGGAATATCGCCAATAGTTCGTGCCCGTGAAGGCTCCGGCGTGCGGAACGCAGAAGCTGGAACGTCAATATTATCCGTACATAGGGGAAATTGGAGGGTAAATGAGTAGTCCATTGGCTGCTCCTTCATCATCCGTTTCCTGTAAAATTGACATAAATTTTTAACAACAATCGGCTCAAAATATCTAACACCGAGTAGTCCAGTGGGCACTCATTAAATATAATATGAACATACATAGATCTTAAGGACAAAGAGAGGGAACGGGTAGTGGGGGAAATTGCGAAATCGTTGCAACAGTTAAAATGAATAGCCATCGGAAAAAGATTAATCCGAACGACCAAAATCATGAAAAATAATGTTTTTAAATAAGAATTAAATAAATTAATTTGAGTTGAGGCGGAAAATATGGGCTGCTCAAATTTTCCGAGTCAATGAAAATACTTTGTCAAAAACTGTAAAATAAGGATAAACCATAAAATAAGGGCGGAACGCTGCTAAAATTTTCGAATTTACAAAAATACTTTATCAAAAACCGAAAAATACAGATGGATTACGGCTAATGTTGTATATCAATAAAAAAATTTTAACGCTGAGGAATAAGGACGGATCCCTACAAAATCTTAATAATAATAACGATAATGATAAGGGTAATGGTGATTATAATAATAATAATAATAATAATAATAATAATAATAATAATAATAATAATAATAATAATAATAATAATTATAATAATAATAATAATAATAATAATAATAATAATAATAATAATAATAATAATAATTATAATAATAATAATAATCATGGTATTTGTAGTAATGATGATAATAATAATAATAATAATAATAATAATAATCATGGTATTTGTAGTAATGATGATAATAATTATGATAATAATAATAGTAGTAATAATCATAGTAGTAATAACAATAAATATAATGGTAGTTATAGTAATAAAAATAATAATAAAGGTAATAGTAGTAACAATTAAGAAAGGTAATATATATAATAGTAACTATGATGATGCTAGTAATAATAATAGGGAACATTGTAGTTATAATAGGGAGAAGGGTAAGAGGTGTACTGTGTTTACTTAACATAACCAAGGGTTTACAGACCATAAAAAATCATCAACATGGACAATAATAAGAAGGACCAAGCGAATGGACATAAAGATAGATGATATAAGAGTATAGGGTAACATTTGAAAGAGATAGGAGAATAATGGGACCTAAGAATCGAAATCGAGCACAGGCCTTCTATCGGCAGCTCGTTGGACCCATGGATCGTTCGGTCAATTATAGCATTAGCAATAGCGCTCACTTTTTGCGGACGATCTACCCACTCGAACACAGTTCCAACGTTGCTTAGCAACGGGTGCCGAGTGGCAAGCGAAAGAATATTTGTATGGGGTACCTGGGTAACAACCATATAGTTTCAAAATATCAAAACCCAGAAACCCACCATAATCAACATTTCACAAATGACACAATATTGACTTTTTTGCATTGAAAAGCAATATACATACAAGTTAATGTGGAAAAGGTTTCATATTTTGATGATTAACACAACAGGCAAGGACAAGTTTTGACATCAATATATACGAATAAACAAACAATAAAAATCCGAATCATCTTTCAATCTACGAAATAGTGCGTCTACAAGGTTGTTCTGTCAAATTAATTAATCAACCAATTAATGAAGACAATTCTGAAGTGGATTCGATGTTGGAAAATTTACTGCAGCAATTTCTGAGTAAAGATTTAGTTTACCCACAATAAAATGATTTTGCTGACAAATATCCACAATGGCTGATTGATAATCAAAGTAACACTGAAAACTACTGTTGGGACAGAACAGAGTTTTGTTTAAATGAATCTGTAATAGCACGCAAACATAACACGAAGATTTAAAATCAAACCCATAGAACATCAAATGACCACTTTAAAATACGAGAAAGAAATAATTAAAATATAAAATCGAAAACATAAAAATAAATTAAAATAATAACAACATGCAAAGAGATCCGCACGAAATAAACCCAGAAATAACAAGAAAAACACCGAAATTTGACTGAAAATTGACAATTTAATTAAAATAACAAGAGTTCATGAAAAGTGGAAATAAAATAAAATAATTTTAATTGAAAATATTCAATTAAAAATTAAAGAAACAAATTGTCAAAATAAATTAAGAAATAATAAAAATTAGAATTAAATTAGACAAATAACTTTAAGGTCAAATTTTAAAATTCACTAGCAAGGTTAAGGTCACAGAACAGGTATATATACCGATTCATTTTTACAGATTTTTAACCTTAATTCAAACCTTATTTTCGACTTAACTCGAAACACTTTGTACTCATTGTAACGACAACAACTCTAACCAATTTATTATTCGAATCAGTTTGAACTTTTCCATACAGCGTACGAGTATCTTTGCGGCAAGCCCTGCTTGACCTTTGTATGGGAAATGTTATGCTTATGATGATGAAATGTTAATTGTATGCCAAACATGTTATGATGTTATGCCAGAATATATATTTGAAGAAAATTACATTTTTGTCGAAATTTTTCCAGCCCACAGCCGATACAACACCGCAAGCTGTGTAAGTGCGGTTCATCCGTCAATAGCTTGTGCCCGTGAAGGTTCCGGCGTGAGAAACCCAGGAACCCAAACGTCAATTCTATCCGTTATAGGGGAAAATGGATTGATGAGTGAGTAGTCCGCCTATACCACAAATTCTGAGACAAAGTCCTAATACCAACTTAATCAATCGCAGACAATTCTTAAAGTTGTAACAATAAACGTCATTCGTTCAATCGCTAATAACGATAAAAAGAAAAATTAAATCAAATAGGTAACCACGAGGTAGGAGCATTCGCTCATAAAATTAAAGTACAATCATACGACACAAAGTAAAGGCCAGATCAGATTGATCAATGTTGGATTAACTTTAATCATCCTCGAGTTAAACCGTTGAATCATCGCACCGACAGGATTCAGCTCGTAGTTGAAATCGTAGCAGCGAATGGTCCAGTCATCGACTTTGGCAGATAGATAAATCGGTAAAGTACAGTTAAGGAGTATTTTGTAACTCAGAGTAGGAACAATTCAAAACCATTGAGTGCGATTTGAGTCTACAGAAATAACGAATAATACCGTAAAAGATTAAAGTCAAAAGTACTCACTGAATTAGTCTGAACATGAACTCCAAATGGATTAATTGAATAAATTGAAAACTATGTTAAAAATAAGATCAATAGGTTTCAACGATTGAATTAAATGACAGCTGGCAATTGTTGACAATTAAGATCACGCGGCCACTGTGAGAAAAGAAATTGATAGGTGGGCAGTGTGCAATAATGCGATCGTATAAGAATGACGCACCCGATATAAAACTCTTCACCACATGTAGCAACCAATCGATGACGTGGCATTAACCAATCCGGTATAAATAAGCGCACCACTTGTGTTATCAATACATACTACGTGAGCCTAATATTAAACAAGAAATGTACAATCACCGACAACAACTGAGAGAAAATTCCAATGATCGACCACGAAACGAAGAGCTAGAAAAAGTAACTATGGAGGAAAAATCACCTATACGAGAGGGTAAAATTATAATTTATATTAGAAATTCTTAGTTAATCATTGTGAGGACCAAACGTAGGAAATGACTCGAATTCTAAGATACTCCTTTCCTTTTTCTCCAATATGAAGATATCCTTGGAATCAGAGACTACACGACGATGGAAGGATGGGCTCACCTTTGACGATCTCAAAACCAGTGGTTACAGTACCAACGTTGCTTAGCAACGGGTAATCATTGGGGGGGCAGGACAGTTATATTCATGGGGTCAAGGTCAATTACCACAAACCCCACACTACGTTTCTTCAGGAATTATTTCTGGTGGGTTTCTGGGTGTTGATTTCTTGAAACTATATGGTTGTTACCCAGACAACTCCATACAAATATCTTTCGCTTACCACTGGCACCCGTTGCAAAGCAACGTTGGAACTGTGTTCGAGTGGGTAGATCGTCCGCAAAAAGTAAGCGCTATTGCTAATGCTATAATTGACCGAACGATCCATGGGTTCAACGAGCTGCCGATAGAAGGCTTGTGCTCGATTTCGATTTTTAGGTCCCATTATTCTCCTATTTCCTTCAAATGTTAACCTATACTCTCATATCATTTATCTTATGTCCATTCCCATAGTCCTTCTTATCGTCGTCAGTGTTGATGATTTTTCTATGACAGCAAACCCTTCGTTATGTTAAGTATCCACACAGTATCTCTCTTACCCTTCTCCCTATCATAACTACAATGTTCTATATTATTGATACTAGCATCATCATTGTTACTATTATATGTATCATTCTAATCCATTATCACTTCTATTACTATTAATATTATCCTTATGATTACCAATACTATTATATTTATTTTTATTATTATTATTATTACTATTATTATTATTATTATTATTATTATTATTATTATTATTATTATAATTATTATTATTATTATAGTTACCATTATTCTTACTATCATCATTCTTATTATCAAAATTTTTGTAGGGATTCGTCCTTATTTCCCAGCTCTATGAAAATATGTTACATATATAAAAATTTAGCCGTAACCCATCCTTATTTTACAATTTTCGATGAAGTATTTTGTTAATTCGAAAAATTTTAGCAGCGTTCCACCCTTATTTTTCGGTTTTATCGGATTATCATACCAACAATTGAGCCGCGCTCCACCTTTTCCTTACAGTATTAGCTGAAGTATTTTAATTAATTTGGAAAATTTGAGCAGCGATCCGCCGATATTTTATTGTTTCATGATAAGTATTTTGATTATTTCCGAAAATTTGAGCAGCGTTCTGCCCATATTTTCCGTCTCAATTCGACATAATTTATTTAATTCTTATATATTATTTAAAACATTATTTTCCATGATTTTGGTCGTTCGGATCAATCTTTTTCCGATGGCTATTTATTTTAACTGTTGCAACGATTAAGCAATTTTACCCACTACCCTTTCCTTTTCTTTGTCCTTATGATCTATGTATGTTCATATTTTATTTTTCTTCATTTAATTCATTAATTTTTACTTTTATGTAAATGATCATTTTACGGTCAAATTTTCTTGTTATTATGTTATTTTTTATGTAGATTTCGTGCGGTTCTTGATGCATTGTGTATTTATTTTACTTTTATGTTTTTGATTTTATATTTATATATATTCTCTCTGATTTTAAAGTGTTTAGTTGGTGTTGTTTATTGTATTTTAAGTTATCTTGGTGCTGGGTTTTCGTGCTGTATTACTGATGCATTTAAACAATTTTCAAGGCCGTTTGTGTTCTGGCCCAATATTTCGATGATTTTGTTGACAGTCACATTTAATACTTTGAGGGTAAAAATCATGAGGATCGTCAAATCATTCAACTTTACGGATTTTATGAGGAATGTTTCAGGAAGCACCTTTCCACAGTAGTTATGAGATATTGCATGGAAATTATCATTATTTCCTAATTTACTCAAATTTTAGGGACTCATTTGTTATTTTAAATATTTGAAATAACACTTTTTAGAAGTCAGTGCATAATACTTACTTAAAATAGGAAATATGGATTTAATGAAAAATTAAGATATATAAAAATTTTAATAAATGAGAAGATGGCAGATGAGAAGACAAATAAGAGACTTTAGTTATAATATATTAATTTTATCCAAATCCAGTATATTTTATTTTGACAAAATTTTAATAAAATTATTAAAAACCTTTTTATATATTTAATTACTTTGATGAATTTGTTTAAATAATAAAAAGTTATTTACTATTTATTTTTAAAATTTTAGTAAGTATAAATAGTTTATTTTAAATAATATTACTTTTTATTATAATATCGTTCAATGTATTGCATGATTAGATTTATAATTTTAAAAATTTAAAGTAATTTATGAAATATTTTTTCATTTTTACTGATGAGGTAATCGAGAAATTTCATTTTTTTTCATAAACATAATTGTTTCTGAATAAATATTATATGTAATTATTATAACTTGTTTGCTAAATTTCAAACTTTAAATATTACATAAGTTAGAAAACAATCCAAAAGTAGATCACTAATGCCAATCTTAAAATTCAATGATAACATTTTATTAGTTTAATATATTTGAAATTGATTTCAAGAACACTGCATACAAGTACGATAGTCGACTTTTTTTTAATTTATTTTAATTACTAGAAGAAGAGAAAATTATACAATTAGAAAAGTAACAAGCACTTTGGTCTTATATTTTTTCCATCAACTGTTGATCGTTTACTTCGAAATTTTCTTCTAGATTGAGTATATTGTTATAACTATGCTTTCGTATTCACGTTCTTGTAAACTTTTTTCTTTTGCCCATTTCTATTCCCTTTAGTTGCCTAAAATCACTTTATTTTCAAGATTATATAAAAATAAACTCAAATAAAAATGAAGTGTACAAGAGATTGTGTGCAATACGTAAAAAATGAAAAAATTTTTGTTGAAAAAAAATATGTAAATATTATATTTTTGGGAAAAAGTAACAAATTGGCAAGTAACAAATAAAAAAATAAATAAGAATGATATTAAATTTTTTATAATTTTAATGTTTTAGATTTTAATTTTTTATTAGATATTTATTTTACTCTTCTATGGAAATTTTTCGTTTCCAAAAATTCATGAAATCAGAATAATGTAAAATTACAATTTTTTTATTACTTATCAGTTTAATCTATTTTATTATGCATATGATTATCATTATTTATATTACTATCACTATCATGTTTCTTCTTAATCGTCGGATATTAGTTCCCATTATTAAAAATTAATCAATTTGCGGTATCCAAATTAAGAATAATGACTTTCTAAAAGTTCGGCAACCTTTAGTTTGAAGATTTCAATGAAAGCGTTAATACTTATCGATCCTTTAAATTTTCTAAGGCACCAACACCGAATTTTACCATGCAAAAAGCCAATAATCTTTGGGAAAATGTTAATCGGACTCCCCCTATACCAACACTACAACACACTGATACTAAAACAAACGCAAATTTATCATCAACAACAGGCTTATGGAAGATTGGCATTCATTATGGATGCGCTTAACACAACACAGTTATCAGTCTGGTATAGGAATGGGAAGGACATCAATATCGAATGGTTAGATCTCGCTGATGTCTTTGGGAGCGTCCCCCATGACCTGATTTGGCATACTTTGTTGAGATTGAAACTGAATAATGAAACAATCAATCTAATAAAAGACATGTACAAAAATTGCTATACAATTTATGAATGTAAAGATAAAGGCACTAAGCAAATTAAAGTTAACAAGGATGTCTGATGTTCATGACACTATTTAGCCTCTATTGAATTGATATGGGCGAAACAAACTCTTTATGTGGGTCAATCATCCTGAAAATAAATGCAATTTAAATAACGAACGATTGACTCCAAATTTTTCATTTGAAAACCTTGGCGATTAATGAAATAAAAATATGTAGGTCAAATGCTTTAATTTGCTTTGAATTTTATCAAGTGATTTAGCATCCCTAAATTTGCCGGGGAATCACAGGTTTAAATTTACAGCCATATCAAAAATTTTAATGAGTTCTAATACTTTATTTCTGCATGAACCCAGAAATCGCTGAGGCTTAATATAATAAAATTCTTAATTTTAAGGAAAACCAAAAATGCGATTCAATCAGATTTGACCCTTCAAAAATAGCATTGTTTCACAAATCTTATAACGAACAGGCTACAACAGTCTAGCCATTGATAAAAATAATATTGTTTTGTATTTCATATATAAAATTTACATTTTTTTAAATACATAATATATTTCGCAAAAATGATATTTTTCTAAATTAAAAATACGGATCACATTTTTCAATGGGTGCGGAGACCTATTTTCAGATTCAAATATGCGTGGCTCACTTAAAGAGTTATAAACCACTGGTGTAGAATATAGAGCACTTCTATATTATTGTGAAGCACATTGGCTTTTTCGTTATGAGATTACCATGTTTCAGGCAGATAAGAGAAATAAAGCAAAATTGTTTTATGGCACAAAATTCTCTGTAAAACTTGCTTATTAAGTAAATATTTTTCAAAAACTCAATACTTTAAATAAATCAATGCAAGAGCGTCAAATCCATGCTCTGATCTAGAAAAATAAAATTACTGAATTTTATGAAAAATTTGGAACTCTGGGTAATAAGTTTAAAAAAAATAACTTTGGAATTTTTCAAAATTTTGAAATAACCTGTCCAATAAATGAATTAAAAGAAAGTTTATTGAAGCATTTCTCTTTATAACAAACAGTGCCTTAGAAATGTTATTTCCAAGTTATTTATGCGAAACTGGGTAATGGAAATTTTACTTAGCTACTTGAGTATTCTCGGAAATCAATCCTAAAATTAAGATTTAAATAGATATGTTATAAAAAGTTATAAAATTTGTTTTAGTAAACTGAATTTCAAATAAAATCTATTCAATTCAATAATAATCAAAATAATAAATAGGCTAGTATTTTTTTTTATAATTTGTCATTAACTACTTACTCTAATTTTTGGAAATTATGTGATTCTACATGGTTTGGAAGTTCATATTTGAATAGCTTTAACACGTGAAATCAGATGACTCGAAAATGCATTATTAAATAATACCGAATTTAGAAATGTTAATTACAAAAAAATTATATTTTATTACTTCAACATTTTCATTTTTCACAAATTCCTTTTCTGGGTCCCACTGTACCTCGTCATCAATGTCCAACGGGAAATAGGGCCAACTCGTCACTCTTCAGCAGGTGGTTCTATGATTTCCACTGGGATTGCTGGTGTGTGTTGATGAACTTGACGGGTTTAAGAGATTTGCGATGTTTACAAGAAGGAAATTCGACGCTTTTCACGTCAGTGCCAATTCTTGGTAGGCTTTGATTGGTGGCTTGCATTTTCGCTAGAATACGTTCTTCGGTGTCACGTACGTGATGTGTGTAGATTAAATTGATTCGTTGGGCCACTTGCCGGCCTGGAACTTTGACTCGGAGTTCCTTCTTCGCGAATACATAGATTAAAGCCAAGCTATGGTTGGAGATAAGTAGTTGTTGGGCCATACTCTTAATGATTAAATCATCCTGGCTTCGGGACTGTCTGAATTTGTTGTTGCAATTCATGAACGTGTTCATTGGAGAACCAGGTTCCTTTTAATTTGTCATATTTTTGTCTGTGCTTGTTATATTTTACCTTGAAGGGATTTTAACTGAAGGAAAGAGACGAATTGGATAACTTTGGGATGGTTGGCAGCTTCATGGTCTGGAGGTAGTTTTCTTGTTTGGAAATTGGAAAGTGATTTAATACCACGATAAGAGAATATTAGAGTGTTAAAATTTTATTGAAGAATAAAAACTGATGGCGCCTAAATAAAGACAATTTATAAAATTAAAAATTTTCGTTTTAGACCTATATCGTCCAATCCAATTATCAAACAGATTTCATCATTTAAAAGTAAACATACAATTATATCTAATTTATAAACAACCCCGTGCTTCACATTCAGTGGCGGATTTAACATTAAAGTGACCCGAGGCGCAAAACAATTCTGGGGCCCCTTAATCCCCCCCTGCAGTGTAGAAAATTAAAAAAATAGGTTTACTCATTTAAATATTTAAAAACAATTTAATGTAACAAAACTTTTAACAATTTTTTTTAATTTTAGAAGTAAAATCATTTTTCGACTAATATACTTAGTATATTTAATTCATATTCATACAAATAATAACAATAATAATACAAATATATTGCAAACACAAAAAAATAATATTATACTTAATATAAAATCTTTTATTAGCCTACAATGAAAAGTATGCCAATATTTATTTAAGGTTATTTGCTTTAGAGCAAAATTTTTCTACTTTTAGATGCAGCAAATTTATCAATAATATCTTCAAAATTGATATTCTGTAAATTTTTTCACAAATTGATTTATTTTAACAAAATTAAAAAAAAACTCGAAATTATAGTATAATTCAAATTTTGAATAATTCGATAAAAAATATCAAAATCTAAAAGGCAATTAATTACTGCCTCGCTTCTGTGTGCACACTCAGACTATCACAAAAAAACAGAGGCATCAGTATTAAAAAATATGCCACAAAAGAAAGGAAGGCTCTAATCAATTTCGTAACACATAACATAGAAATATATATGTTGGGTTTTTGTAGAAAGTCGGTGCTTAGGTCTGACTCCTTGGAGTCATTATTTAATCAATTCAATTAATCCAACACAATAAGGTTTATTTCCAATCTATATATCACAATTACACTTGAAACTTTATTCACAACCTTCACAAAAATAAATTCAATTCACAATACTTTACTCTGCACAAATTCACAAAAAATCAATGCGTAGGGATACGTCTTCCAAAGGGAGATGTCCCTGTCTGATGCTCAAGACTTTAATTAGTTTGGCTGACTGATATCCCTTCTAAGATTATTACCTTCGCTGAACTCTTGAAAATATTCTCTTCGACCAACTGGCAATTTTGTTGATTTGCTTTCTCCTTTTATACCCATCTCGTAATTAAGTTATTTGTAAATCCAATTGGTTTTGGCATTTTTGACATCTCTCTTTCTAAAACTAAATTGGATACTTAAGTTCTCCCGGGGTTTACATTTATTTTCAATAATTACATTGGTGGTGGGTTCCCCTTTTATCCCGGGTTTACTTCGCCAACCAATTTCGTTTTCCGTCATTAAAAATTTTTTTTAACGGTCCGAGTTTCTCACAATGTTCGGGTTTTCTGTTGGCTCGGACTTCCCACTAGCTCGGACTTCCCATTAGCCAATTAACTTTTAATTAATTTCTATTTTTATTAAATATTTTTTTCTGGGACCCCAAATCGATTTAATTTTATTATATTTGGATTCGTCTCGTCATTTGGCATCCGCCCATACCCGTTCCCCTCGCTAAATATTTATTTTAAAATTTTAATTAATTTTGCAATTTTAATTATTATTTTGAATATCAATGTTTTTATTGATTTTCCTTGTTTTTGTGAATTTTGTTAACCCCAACATATGTACGATCAATCAGAATTTTTTGGGCCTTTTCGGCCATTTTTGGGTCTTTAATATTTTTTTATTTTTCCCCTCTTAACCTTGGTTTTTATAAATTTTTTGATTTATTTGCATTTTAATTTGGTCTTTGACTGCCATTTCATCTTTCTTTTTCGGCTACAAAGAGATTCCAATTGGTCGTCTTTCCCGCCTGTGTCTTTTCTAACTTCTTTTGTGAAATTTTGGTGGTTTATGTTTTAACTTCATGGTTTTTCTTGTCTCTGGGCTTTTTCGCATTTTATTTAATTTTGTTTTTTATTTTTGTTTTTATTTTTTAATTTTTTGTATGCGGTGCCTGTTCACGTGCTGCAGCTATATTAATAACCTTTATACAATTAATTTAATTAATCACTTTTAATTAATTTCTAATTATCATGGCTTCTAGCCTAACATTCCAGATAATTTTGAGGATGATGGGAAACTGTCAATCACACCATTGTCATAATAATCTACAAAGTTCGAAAACACTACTTTTTTAATTTTTTCTTCATTTTCAATTATGATTGAATTCAAATTCTGAAAAATATGAAAATCGGTCTCGCAGGTTGTCAATGCAATCTCCGATTTTAATCATCTAACGATCTCAACTACAATTAGTTTTTTCATTTCAAATACACATAAACAAATCTCAAGATGAATACTTTTTATATTACTTTGTAATCGGTATTATTATGTCACTTAAATTACAAAAACGGTCACTTAATTTTTATTAAATTTGTCTCCTATATTACACAATTGTGCTCCTAATTTAAGAAGGGAAGAAGCACAATGAAGGATTCAATAAGCGATCCTAAGTTTGTTCATTTCAACACTAATACTGGTGTTGTTAAAGAGGATGACAAAACTTTCATGAAAAAAATTGAGTGTTTAAAGAAAGCCTTGAATAACTATACGTTTCTGGACTTTAAGCAATATCACTCCATCTTATTTAAAACTTGGCAAACTTTGTTCCCGAAGCCTCTTGAAAGTAAAACTGCTCTACTTGCTCGGTGCACTTGTCCAAATTTTTTTAAGGATTACATTTGAAAGCACATCATTAGAATTGCGCCTTTGAACAGACTCATGAAAATTTCCAATGAGGCAAAGTCGCTAATGATTGGCAAGAAGGCTGTTCGTGGATGCCCATCAAAAGCTGTCAAAGCATTAGCTTTTCAGCCGGCGGGTCAAAGCCAAGAATAAGAACCAACTACTTCAGCTGCATTATCTGCTGTTGTCTCAAAGGGTTCAACTGCTTCTGCTACAGTCTTTTCTTTGAAAACTGTTTCAGTAAAGAAAGTAGGATGACTACCAAAAGAAAAAATCCTGAAGAACTAACAGTGGCATAAAATCCAAGTACAAAACACAAAGCTTCACTGGCCAGAGGGGCAACAAAACACCAGAAAATTTAAAACTTATGCTTAGTTTACTCTAAAATGTTCAGTTAAACTTTGCGGTTAGTGTTTGCCATATTTCGTATTTTCAAATTGTTTTCATTAAATTTCAAATAAATTTTTTAAAAAGTTCAGTTTTCATTTTTATTTAAGTGACCATTAAAGTAATTTAAGGAACCATATTTTGTAAATTTAAGTGCTCAGTTTTATTTAATTAAAGTGATCAAGTCAGTAATTTAAGTGATTGGATATGATTTATTAAGGCGATAAAAAATTTTAAGTGATTTAAGTGACTGGGATAATCACAACCCCTTTATAACAATTGCATTTAATACGATCAATTTGAATATTTAAATTGTTTAACCCTTTTGGCTGATGACACTAAGCTTAATTTATATTTTGGAACTTATTAATATTGACATTATATAAAATATTCTATTTTTGTAAATGTGGCGCTACTGAATGTCCTAGAAATTTCTGGGATAATAATCTAATTTTAATAATGAAAATTGCTTTGAAAATATTCCAGTAGTATTATGATGATAGTTTCTGGGCGTATTTTCGATTAGGGCGGAAAGGGTTAACAATTTCCCGCACAAATATTTTTCTCGAGATCGGTAAGAAGACTATTTTTATGTCAATAATCTGTGCTATATAATCAAATAATAACATAAATTTATTTTTTGAATGACATTATCAATTATTGAATTGATTCCAACCTCTGAATGTGTAAAATAAAATCGGTAATCCGTTTTATTTATAATATTTTAAATGTATCTAAAATAAAATCAATAATTAAAAACTGATGTTATGGTATTGTGTGATTAGCAAGGAGAAAATTTATACACATCGATACATTGCAAAGTCGGAACATGTATTTGACATAATTTCCTATTCTTTTCCCACTTGAATCACTTTTTGAGCACATTGCAAGATATCGGATGTGCTTGCTTCTCTGTTGACGGTATTCTTTCGAGAAAGTGTCTCTCTGTCAAACGTTTAGGATGTGAACTTAGTATTGGGAAATATTTTTTGATTTTTTTATTACGTCCAAACGATACAAGAGGTTATTTAATCTTTGAGATTTTGTATACAAGACATACGAATTCCACAAACCTAATTCTAATAGGTGGTAGAATTTTTTTTTATAGTATTTTTACCTCTTTCTAGAAATGGGATAATTAGCGAGGTGTTGATTTACACGATCGACTCAAGCCATTGTATTGCTGTAATTGACGATAACTTTAGGTTTGATTTTTTGACGTTTACTCTTATTGTTTTGTTATTGGGGGCTGTTGATAATAAAGTCACAGCCTTTTGGTTCTTCCACACCAAAACTAACATTTTACACTTTTTATATGCGATAGTTTTACCCCGTGCTAACTTTTGTATTTAGAGTTGGAGGCATAGGTCGTCGCCTTTTCTGCACTGTGTCATATATTAGTTGACCTAGCCATCAATAATTCTACCAGTTTGTGGTGCTCGTGGGAATTTTACTTTTGAAAATTATCTCTGGTCAGGCGGTATCTCTTGTTCAGCTGAGATTCCACCAAAGACTACCTCTTTTTTGTCATTGCGAGTTGCTGGTCATCCATATCGTATGAGGTGTCCTCACCGGTATATATAATTATTTTCCAAACATATCCCGTTTTGAATTCACACAGTGCGTATGTTTTGATTCTAAAATGAACCCTGTTAGATAATATACATTGTTTCAACCTCAACCTACCTTTATATAATAGTAAACTTTCATCGATAGTTACATCTATTTTAGGGGGAAATATTTTGAGAACTTATCTTTTAATTTTTCATGAATGGTCCACATTCACCCTTGGTATTCCATGAAAATGAAATCTGGTGGATGAAGGCTCTTGCGGAGAATTTTCTCTCAATAAATACCAACCCCGACTGCTGTGGGTGGTACAGGTTGTGGATTCGTTTCGATTTATAAGCTTGCTGTAGACGATGTTGAAACGTCAACACTGACTTCGGTTTCGTATTCACCATTTTCATAAAACTTAATCAATAAAACTTAATATAAATAAAAAACAGTCCAAAACAGCCACAGTTGAAAAAATAAAATACTTTTCAAAGCACCAAAACTTTCAAAATAATAATCCAAAAAACAAATTACGAAAATATAAAAAACGAAAAGCAAAGACGTTAAACGATGCATATGATGTATACAGTTCATAAATTGAAAAACCGGTTTTAATTAGTCTTTCTATTCATAAAAACTATCTTAAGTATTATTAAGATTATTTAAATTCTTATTTTTATTCATAATAATACCTTTAATATATTTAAGGTTCTTCAAAAAATTTATTAAAACAAACTACCCAAAACAAACTTAGATTCAATGATGTATTTTCATTTTCTTGGGGATTTCAACACACTGCAATCATAAACATACTATTTAATATATAATAGCATAAATTTAGTATACATTTATATTAAAGATAAATTTATTGTTATATTTATCTCACACCCACTCAATTAAAACATTTTTACATATAGTTTTAAATTTGGTTCTCTACTCTCGCTATCAAATCTTAGCTGGTATTTGAATTCAATCTTTATTCTTTTTCCAATGTCAAAAAAATTATGAATCATACGTAATATCACAATCTGAAAAATCATGAGATACCTTTTTAAGGACAATTTTGTTTACAATTGTGCAATGGCGTTTGGTAATTTTAAGTATTTGGTCAATTGCAAATACCAAATTGAAAATAAATATTTATCTTAATTCCTATAAAAACGGCAATGCGAAATTTAAATCATTTTAAAAAAAAATAATTGTTCTTTTTTCAGAGATATTTTAATTCATTCTTATTTTCTAATTTCTAAATCTTAAAATTAGTTTAAATATTCAATGTTTTTTAAATTTATTTTGTTTTCATTGTTAACCCAATAATTTTAAATTAATTTGTAATTGGTTAGAACCCCTGTAATCATCTTTGTTACCAAGGAAAATATTTTCACCGAAAAATATTTGGAATCATTATGCTAAAGCTCTATTTTAAACAATACCATTAATATTAGTGTTAAATTATAAGGCTCAATTTGATTTCTATATAAACAATGAATACTGTAAATTGTTTAAATTTTCATTGTACAGACTAGTGGTTCCAAAACTTGGCCTGCTGCCCCCTTTAAATAAAAAATATTCTTCAGCGCCCCCTGGAAATTAATTTTAATGGCAATTAAACAGATATTTATTGAATTCAGATATTTAATAGAAAAAGGTTAAAACATTCGAAATCATCTTATTGAGAAGGATGAACCTGGTATGCTACTACCAATTTAGTAATCCTCGGCTCTATTTTCGTTAGCAGCGAATTTTGATTTTTGGGCTCTTGATAGTGTGAGGTCTTCCTCGTACAATTTCTTTACTTGCACGATTGCACAAATTTTTCGCTCCATCTGGACGGATTCATGTTTTTAATCATTTAATTTTTAGTTACAATTCACTCATCAGTTTCTTTCTATTTTTATCATTTGATTTTGATCTTTCGAAAAGGTAGAGGGACTTTGATTACGATTTCCTTATTTCTTCGGTCTAGTAATTTTTATTCTTCACGTTTGTATTAATAGATTTTAAGCCTTTCTCTGGGACAGCCACGGTCTCTGGGGATATTCTGGGCTGTTATAAAAAACCCTCCGCACAGCTGCTTCACCTCCTGGCCACTATGTTTCATGGTTTGGCTAATATATTTCGGCTTATAATTCTTTTGTGACATTTTGTGACATGGTGAAACTACACAGCCTTGTTGGTATCAAATACTTTCGTGCTAAGGACAAATTTGATTCCCATTGGTATTGCATTAAGATCAGCTCGTATAATAATGATGAGATACAAATCCTTTGCAAATCAAGTAGACTTCTGAAAAATGAAATCATGATGCTTTCACGCCTAAGTCATGAAAATATTATTAAGTACTTTTCATCATGGATCGAATACCAAACTATATATGAACAACTGGAATACAATAAATTTGGCTCATTAGAATAGGCTTTAAACTTTACAATAAATAATAAAATTGAAACTCGAGTGCTGACTTTAAAATCATCGAAAGAATTTGTTCTCCGAATTGGATCGGCGCTTGATTTTATGCAAACCGATTGGAAATGTGCTACTGTTTCCTGTGGATTCTAAGAAAACAGATGTCAAAAAAGAAATTCTTTTGGAATGTTTATTTGAGAAAACATCATTTTTTGATATTTTGTTTAAATTGGCTGGATTTGAAAATTTTGAACTTGTCAAAGAAAGTCACGATTTTAATCCAGATGTTCAAGATTTAGCAATAATTGTGGCAGAATCGATTGGCGAGGACCCGGTAAACTGGAAATATACTTCACCAACTAAGTTAGTCTCAATTAACCATTATTCCCGCAATGATGATGAACTTATTAAATTTAATGAATGCTGATTCGAACCAGACTGCTTCCCGATCAAACAACCACTATCAAATTTATTCACAATTAAAACTTGATTTTGTCATAATTTCGATATAGAGCTCCACAGCGGTCGACTGACTAGCAATTGTCACGTAGAGTTTCCTGAATCTCGTTGCCCAAATGGTTGTCGTAAACAGTACGGCTGTAAATACTATTTACCCATTGTCTATATACTAAGGGCTAGAGAACCTTAATCGTGCCTAAAAAATAAAATCTATTTTTATAAAATTGCTTTCAAGCTTTTACTAATATAAAAAAACAAACGTTTGTAAAATTTTTTTTAAAAAATTTAAAATCAACATTAAAATTCTAAAAGATTAAAAACTAATTAATTAGTGGGGTAATTAATGCGATTTTTGTTGCATCTGTGTATTTCATTTCGTCACTTTTAACAGAACGCATACCGAGCTAGATTTATCAGTCCTTCTATTTTTCAAATCTCCTTTATAAAATTCATTTCTGAAAATAATGACTCGCACGCATATGTCGACACTAGTGTCTTTTAACTGTTTGGGAAAGGCTATTCGAGGTGTTGAGGCTCGCAGAATCTCAACTTGGTATCTTATATAAAAAAATAAGATGTCACTGGTTAACAAATTTTATTTAATATAAATACAAAGATAAAAAATACCTGATAAAAATTACAAGTTCACAATATGTGTATGTGTTTATGTTTTCTGAGCTCGATGTACTGTATAGTATACATGCCATATAGTAATGGCTTATAGTAATCATGCCATGTCTTGCTTCTTGGCCGAAAACGTTTAAGGAAACACGAGTAACTTCCTTCAATTGCCTGAGTAATTTGGGTATTGGCAATGGAGCTGCTTCAACTAGTATTTGTTTTAGATCCTCGTAAGATATGTAATTTAGAATAGGTGGATACGTGATTAAAGATGGGTTCCAATCGATCAGGTCAAAGTAATTCTCGGCTTGAAAGTTGATGATGAAATTTGACTTTGAAAATTGACGAATATCACTTTTTTTGCCTTGAGCATCTAGCCACCACTACTTTCTGCAATGTATCTAGACTCGCGTCAATGTTTTTATCGGACAATACCAACACAAGAACATTTTTCTGGTGACAGAAGTAGTTGTTCCTCTGTAGAGATGACTGAGCCACCTGGCGTATTGATTTGTTACAAAATAATTGAATTCGTTGAACGATGTAGAAGAAATTCTTTGTGCCATCTTCCAAATATTGATGAGTTATTATCCAAAACCAAGACGGAGCATATACGTTCATAATGTAGGAGACAATATATATCAAATTAGTAGATGTAGTTTTTATACCAATGTAGTATCGAAGAATATAAATTCGCACAGGTTAGCCATCGTGCTTGGCTAAGATTACCAGGAGAAGCTGTAAAAAGGTAATTGAGCTCATAAGGATCAGAGTTTGCGAAACCTAAACGAACTACATTAGCGATTCGATAGATATAAATTTGATCTTGGCTTAAATCGCTTTCGTATTTGTCACGGATTGTATCGGTTTTACCAATCATAGGTTTGAAGTGGACTTCATGAAGAGATGAAGGTTCAAAATTTAGACGATAATCGAGTGGTCCTTTAAATGATTTTGGTTGACTTGTTCCACCATCAATATGATGAAACAAAGCTCGAAAATGAAGCTCATTGATGTGGAGCATGTAAACATTCCATTGAATTGAACGAGTTAACGAAATTTCAAGTTTTCGGACAACACCATTTTCCTCTCCTGTATTAACATTTGTGCCATCACATACCACCACTTGTAAGGAGTCAGTGGAACACCTTTCACTTATAACTGACATAATTTCACCAGCAATATCTCTTGCTTTACCACTTTGTGGTGACACATAACCTACATAAGATCCATCTGAAAATGAGTCTAATACATAATGGTCCTCCGTTGTACTTCTGGCTACTTTTCCTTTATACAACCTGGTTTCATCAATTCCTCCATCAAAACTAATGCATAGTAATTCTTGATTGGAAATACAGTGATTAGTAGTAGCTGCTGTTCTGTGGGGTTTGTGGTTTACTTAACATTGTCACAAATATAACTTTCTCGTCTCCCCCAATAGTTACCCGTCGCTAAGCAACGTTGGGGATGTAACCATTGGTTTTGAGATCGCCAAAGGTGAGCGCCACACGGAACTACTCTGGCCCGACTTCAATATGGGTTTAACGCACTACCGTTAGAAGGTTTACGTGCGCTTTCTTTTCCCGGTCCCTCACTGGTGTTCAGTGTATCTGAACTTATTAATCAACTTGTTTCTGATTCAAATTTATTTAATTGGAATTAACACAAGTCATAAATTTCTAAAATCACTCGTAAATATTTATTGGATAACAGAGTAAGATGATGTCAGCATAATCATGAGTCTTTCATCTGAGCCGTACGACGCTTAGCTCGTTCAGATTTTCCCGGCCGATGTTTGATTGGTTTGGCTGCGGGCTTCGTGGTGGCCGCCGTATCTCTGTAGGCGGTAGTCATCTCTGTGTAGCTGTCATCTTCTGGTAAAGGCGTTTTACCCTACCCGGCTCCACCCAGGTGGCCTTGGTCAGCTGTATCTCCTTTGTCATCTGCAGGATCTGCTGATGAAGTCTTGCGTTTATCTTCCGCGCCTGTTGTAGCTCCTGCTACAGGACTTGGTAGGGGTCCATGTCTACAATGGAAACATGATATAAACTCCTATATTATCTCATAAATCATATTCATTCATTTAGGTATGCTTAGGCCCGCCTTATTTAACTAATTATTCTTATGAGTTTCTATTTTTACTAAACAAGCGAAAACTTAAGAGAAAGAATGTATTTGCAATACAAGATTAACTAGTCGTTTCTTGGGCGATGCTGGTTACTATTTCGCCTCGGGTATTCTCGAGCGTATGGATGCTCGCGGTGGCCGCTCGATTGTTGTTCTCCACTCCGCATTTCTCATAGCAATACCTTTTGCAGGACAACTACGTTGATTGCCGTGGTTGTTACATCCGTGATCCGGGACGCGTCGATCCAGGAATGCTCCAAAGGAACAATTCAGATATCAATTTAAATTATTTCAATATTTTCCCTATAATTTAGTGAGATGCAAAATTGTTGCCTGTAAATCTTCATTTATTAGGCCTTGAGTCGTATCGTTAAGTAATTAATCATGAGTCCCTAGATTACAGAGTATAATGTGGGTGTAGCCTATGTGCGTCGGGTGTGTTTATACTGTTGGGTCATACAAGTACGGTTATCTCGGTCTATTCAGCGGGATCACGTAGGGTGGGTGTTACGGTAATTGCTGCGGGCTAGCTTGGTTCTCGTCAGAGATATTCTAACAGTTTTTGGATTAATTCGACCTTCCGTTCTCATGTATCATCGGCAGTTCGACTGAAAGTTAACACCTTACGTTTAAAATACTCGTTTTAGAAAGGAGGTGAAAGATTATTATCTACCTTTCTATCCCCGGTGATTATCAGAAATTTTGAACAACCATAACATCAATAGGTTTTCGTAACCGGTATTATTAACCATCCCAAAATTTTTGTCTATATTCCCTTGGGCTTAGGAACCAAACGCACTAGGGTCATAATAACTTAATTGAGGAGGATTTTCTAAGAAGTTAAATAACCATCTAAAATCTAATAGTCGTTAGAATAAACCCATTAACCCTCTCGAATTTGAATTAACGTTTGCGAGATCTATAACTGCAATACAAATCCTCATTATCCTGACGGATTGAATCGGCCAGAATTATAACTCAAATATAAGATGTCCTTGCTAGAATGGTAATTTATAAAATACCACTAATATTATAATTTATAAATTTAAAATATTATCGCTTTCAGGTGAGAAATTTATAAGTCGGCGTTTGGACTTCTACACTGTACACTAGCATGATCTGACAGAACCATCCCAAGGTCAATCTTAAATGCCCTATGCAGTTCATATTTAGTAATAATATTTACCTGTTTTCGAAACTTTTATGTTTCATTTTTCATCTAAATATGTATTTGTAACTTCTGTCGTTCGGTTGTCCTGAGTCGGATAAATGCCTTGTAATTGTGACCTTGAAACGTTAACTCTCTGCAACTTGCCAATGAATGGGAAAATTTTTTGGTTGGGTTAATTGTCTGGTTTATTTAATTACTACCTAGTAATAAACGTAATTAGGAAGTTCGATTGCGTACTTACTCCTACGGTTGCGCAGATTTTATTATTTTTACTGTGGAAGTTGTTAGAAAATTACGATTTATTTCGATTAAATTTACTTCAATATTTCATATTTTAATTTTCTAAAATTCCTAATTACTGACGTAACAACGATTTCACAACATTAATTTCCCCGTCACCTTCCCTTAATTTATTCTAGGTCGAATTATATTAATATTAGGAGTTTATGAGTGCTCACTGGACTACTCAATGTTTTGATTTTTAGCCGATTTGTTTTTTATTAGAGTTTAGGTCGAATTTTTCAGGAAAATAGTGATGATGGACTAGCCAAAAGACTATTCCCTCTTCAACATATTTTCCCCTATACGGAATAATATTTACGTTTCAGCTCCTACGTTCTCACGCCGTAGCCTTCATGGGCACGAATTATTGGCGGACTTACACCGCACTTACACAATTCGGTTGGGGTGTGTGGATTTTACTAACTTGCAGTGTTGTGTCGGCTGTGGTTGGAAAAATTGTGACTTGAATAATTCGGTTAAAACTTTTATTTCAAATTGTCATATACATATTTAGCATAATACATTGTTGAATCATGATATAGCATTCTCAAAATCTCATTACAAACCTTTCCCCACGCCGACGCCCAGGCAGAGCTCATATGAGGTTGTCTGAACGCGACGCGGAGAACGTTTTCGAACATTCCACCACTTACATTAAAAATCGTAGAAATTGTTCTGGTTCAAGATTGTTTCAACTGGTTACAATCGATTAAGACTGGTTAAGACGGAGTTTTCGAGCTTTAGTTATAAAACTGATTAAAATTCTGTGAATATGAATTGGTATATATACCTATTGTACGACCCTAACCTTGCGTGTTAAATTTGATGTAGTAAAACAAAATTTGACCTTGTGACTTTCTGGTATATTCTAATCTTAATTTTATTATTTTCGTGATTTAATTTGACAACTTTATTTATTTTATTTTTTTAACTTTTAATTGAATTGTTTCCAATTCAAATTATTTAATTTTAGTTCCACTTTCGTGGACTTTTCGCTTTTTTGGTAAATTGTCAAATTTTCATGTTCTCATGTTAATTCTATGTTTATTTCATGCGTGTCTTGTTGCGCTTTGTTATTATTTTAATTTACTTTTGTGTTTTTCGATTTTATATTTTATTTTTTCTTTCTCGTATTTTAGCATGGTTAATTGATGTTCTATGCTTCTGATTTTAAATCTGCGTGTTGTATTTGCGTGCTGTTACCGATTCATTAAAACAAAATCGTGTCTTGGCCCAACAGTTCTATGAACAATACGCATAACCATCCGTGCTGGGAATCTCACCCGAGGTAATCGCAGCCTTGATCTGTTCTAGTCGTCTTTGTGCCATCCTCACTCTCCACTGGTATTTTCGTACCAGCGCTTCTAATCGATAAAAGAAAAATTCCACGTCTTTCTCGATCCGGGTTTCTACCGGGTTTGGGCTTGATGGCGAGGCTGGGTATCTCTATTTCATCTTGTCTGGAACCTTCTCTGATGGGCCAACTATTATCTCCCAACGTAGAGAGACTATAGCCAGCGTCTCACAATGATTGCCGGTATTGTGCCGCTATGTCGGGGGCTACTCGAATGGCCACCCTGTCTTCGTCGCTCCAGATTTCAGTTCCTCGTGGTTGAGCATCAGATGAAAAATAAATATAGGTAACATTTGGTTCAAAATCATTTCCTCGTCATCCAGCATTGTAATTTTAGTAATTGTATATCCGAACTTTTTGGTATTACAATCTTCTTGACACATGCGAATCGGGTACATTCTATTCACTGTATTTGGTACACTTTCATCTGGGTCTTCGAAATTTACACTGCGGTTCATTCGTATTCTCAGTAGATTAACATTTAACGCAATTTGAATTAACTAATAGGTCCTTACTTTCTTCGGAGAAGGTTGGAGTATTGTCACGCTGGTGATCGGGAAGTGGTCTATCTGCTCCCATTGGTCGTCCTCTCGATTTTCTAATTGACGATGGTTCCTTCATATCCGATGTTTTCATGGCTTCAGATTTGAATGATAGCCCCTAGTGTTCATTCTATTTATAGTGTCGAGGTGTAACAGCTGATTCGGTAAACTGTTTCGCCTCGGTTTATTTAATAAAATCCTACGTGAAAAACTTTATTTTTTCTCGGTTTAATTTTAAATTTAGGTGTGATAGGTAGTGTGTTTCGTATATTTTTTATGTTAATGCCGTTTATCAGAAGGTGGTGACTAGTTTGGTTTTATGCGGCCTACATTCGTTTATTTCATTTGATTAAGGTTGGCTGGATGTCTACCTACATTTTGAAAATAACAATTAATCTATTATCTCTATTTCAAAATTGAATGAGACATGATCATGTTGTAGTGACCGATATATCACGATAATCATGGATTTCTCGAATAATAATTCGTGACCTCGATTTACAATGTCCTTCCTATGGATGCTTTAAACTTCGTCTTGCCAGTTATTTCATATACCTGGCTGAGTACTGTTGCTGGGTAAGTTCTATTGTTATTCAACTGATGGAGATTTATGCTCACTAGTTCATGGCAGGTCTTCTGGTGTCTTCGGTGGTGTTTCGAGCGTTTAGATCTATGGCTGAATTGAAGACTCGTCGGGGTTCTAGCAGACCTCATCTCGACAAGTATGCGGGTACTATAGCGGATCCACATGAGATAAATGCTTTATCAGTTTCGGTGAAGAAGGTCAATATCTTAATTATATCTGGAGATCCTTAAGTTACTCGTTCCCGTTTCTAAGTGTGCCATTTTATTCGGAATCGACCGCCAGGCCTTGTATGGAGTTCTCATCTCATCCTATAATTTCATTACAGTGTCGGTATTTGATATCATTAAATTTCTACTTGGAAGCAACTTAACTACTATTCGTCGGAATACTGGTGGACGGAAAATTTCTGGGTTGTCCTCATCAAGGCCATCGTCAATATTATTTAATGGGTTTTCGTACATTTCTCAGTCGAGTTGGGGTTATCATGTTATTTTATACACGAATAAAAATTTTATTTCGTTACGGACTTTTTATTGTTATAAATTGATTTTAGGGTATAACTCCAGAACACTATATTTTATATTCTCTACCTCATTAAGTGAGATCTAGCCGTTACTTAAGTTTATCTGGTTATAAACCGTCCCAAATACCTAGTTATTCCCTGTTCTTACGTATTTAAATGATCAAATCCTTATATATTCCTAATTAGTTTATACTCAGTACTAACTATTCTTAGTGGACGAACACATCTCTAGCTATCAATAAAAATTCGATCTTTTTGTTCACTATCTTTAATTTTTTAAAATATTTTTTCTAGTTTTTGATTTTAATATTATTTCTTCGAGTTTTGGATGTTAGAACTCTATTTGTTTTTTAATTATTTTTATTTTTCTTTTAATTTTTATATTTTCCTTTCTAAATTTAATATTTAGATTTACCGCTCAAAAGTATATAGGCATTACTATGCTGGCCAAACAAATAAAGGGCTCGCGTCAGTTTTTGTCCAACATTACGTATTCTAGTGATTTTAATCAAGCTCCTGCCTTACAATCTCAACCGATGTATACATCTGGCATACTAAACAATACCGTTTATACAAATTACTTCGACAATGTTCTCAAGCAAGATATAGAACCGAACAAAGCCGATGTTAGCCCAACACAGATTGTTGAAACATCTGAAACAAAGATTAACAGAGATTCAGCAACAAAAACTGCCCCCAGACCGACAAGGAGAGGTTAATTCAAAACAAAAAGGAACACAAGTAAGTAATATATTTCCTTTTTATCCCCCAACTGGATGGGAAAACTGCCAAAATCAGACACTCAACTAACGTAATAATCACACTCATAGGCCAACAACAACAAATCATATAGACACATTCGTCTCTCATCAGCAAAAATATTCACGACACTTGAATTAAGAAAGGCTTACCACCAAATACCAATGAACCTGACAGATATTCCAAAACCTGCAGTTATCACTCCTTTCGCTCTATTTGAATACGTCAAAATGCCTTTAGGTTTACGCAATTCGGATCAAACATTCCAACGCTACATCGATCAAGTAATCGCATCACTAGCTTACATTGATGACGTCATTATATGTTCCGAAAACATCACAGAATATGAATACCACCTTAAGCAACTCTTTTCGGTTCTTAATGAAAGGAAACTGTAAATCAATCACCAGAAATGTAAATTCTTTAAAAATGAAGTAAGGTTCCTTGGTCACATCGTCTCAAACCACGACTTAAGTCCATTACCTGAACATCTGGACATAATCAGGAATTTTCCATAACCAAAAACAGTAACACAGCTTCAAAGCTTTCTCGGAACAATAAACTTCTGCCACAAGTTTATACCTCGTATATCGGGAACACTCGCTCCACTATCCGCACAATGCGACCGTCCCAAGTTAGCCCAAATCATATGTGATAACAGATCACTACAGAAGCTAAACAGGCCCTACTTAACATCCAGACCTTAGCCTATTCACTCCCCAGTGGTCAACTCACATTTACGACAGATACTTCTGACGTTGCTATCGGCGCATTTCTGTCTCAAGAACAGAAAGGAGTTAACAGATCACTAGAATTATTTTCAAGAAAACTTACAAACACACAACAACGATACTCTACATTCGATCTAGAATTATAAGCAATCCATGAGTAGATAAAACATTTTATACAATTACTCGACGGCCGGGTATTTATAATCAAAACTGACCACAAACCTCTTCTACACATTAGTAACATGAAGCCTCCCTCGCCAAGATAGCAACGAAAAATCACATTCATCTCCGAATTCTCTTGTACAATCGAACACATAAAAGGAAAAAAGAATGTGGTTGCTGACTGTTTATCAAGATCCATAAATGCACTAACACACTTCTTATTTTTCGTCAGAACTGTTATGGTCACAGCCACCTTCAACTGAAGACATAAATTATTTTCACCAGAACGCTACCTGCGAAGAAAGAATATACTTTGATACTTCATTACCAGGAACATATCGAGTCATCCTCTCCGAACACTTTAGCCACACAGCGTTTGCTTGGCCTCGGTTTTGCCGGTGGCTGCCGTTTCTAAACCTGCACTGCCACTTTAGTTGACGGTTCCGGATGCGGTCCTGATGTAGATGCTCTCACTTCTACGATGTGTCCTCAGCTGGGAATAATTCCGATTTCACATATGTTGGTTCCTGGGTTATATCTGTCTTGATCTGCAACTGAGCTTCTAGCGTCACTATCGCTCAAGCTAGTTGTGGGATTTTTATTTTCAGGGCTCTTGATCGAGTTCCTCTTCGTATAATTTCTTTAATTGTGTTATTTGTTGGTGCAGTTTCTTCGCCTCATCCGGGTGGATCCATGTATTTTATAACGGCGTACAAGAGACTGCACGATGAGTTTAATTCATGGCTTTTTCGTGATATTTCGCCACATCTCTTCGGAACTTCTCGAAATCTGATTTATAAAGTTGCACTATAATTATACACGTTTAATTACATGAGAGATATTCATTTAAAATTTATTATAATATAATAGAAATAAAATTTTATTTGCATATTAGTTTATTCGTTCTCCGAAATCAAATGGAAGGGTGATGAAGATTATATCTCAATATTTTTTATTGTTACACAACCAGAATAGGCACAATCAGTAGTACCCTTAATATTTTTCTCTCCTTACAATTACGAGACCCTGACGCCCCTGACGATGCGTACTTCGTGGTGAACGAATGATACTATTAATAATGATATACAGTTTATGTTTATAGTAAAAAGAAAATATTCATATTCAATTTGCAATTGTTCCATTTAAACGCAAGCACATTTACACCTGGACAATAACATATTCGAATTGTTTTAGATCATAAGGGGAATTGCAATCTAAAATTTGTTTTTTTTATCATTCAAATGACTGTCTATTAGCTCGGCCGAAAATTAATTTATTTTACTTTCAAATCGCACACACTCTTATTTGATGAGGACTGATGAAAGCATGAATCATTAAAAATTTAAGGCAATCGGACAAATAGGATATGGTCTCCCACAAGACCTAAAAATACAGAACGCGAACGAATTTCCAAAAAAAAATCAGTTCACGTATTTAACTATACATTTAACTTTATATTGCAACTATGTATACTTCCATTCTGAAAACAAATTTATCAATCAAAAAAGATTCTAATATGATCTATCTCTATTAATTTCAATTTTCTTCTTTCTTCCGTCTAGTAATTTTATTCTTGTTTATGTGATTATATATTTAACCTTCCTCGTGACCAGCTTCGATCTACGGACGGTCTGGTGATGAGATTTCCTGGGAAAAATTCTGGGCTGTAATGACAAAAACCGCCCGCACAGTTGCTTCACCTCCTGGTCACTACGGTCTGTGGTGTGAAACTGCCCACAGTTGGTCATGAATAATTTTTCTAACTTGAATAAATGCAATTTTATTGTCAATTAAAGATTTCACTGCGATGAGATGGAGTTCGATCGCAAAAATTTTTTTGAATATTCGAAATGAAAAATTAAATTTATAGCAATAGAAAATAATAGCATAGGATTGTGGGGTCGGTGGTGGTTATGACCTTGACCCCAATCATACAATGCTATGTGACTGCCAATGGTTACCCATCACTAAGCGACGTTGGTAATGTAACCAGTGGTTCTGTGACAGTCAAAGGTGAGCTTTGTTTCCAAAACTGCTAAGAGCCGGTCTACAGCTGGTTCAGCAAGCTACCGATGAAAGGCCTGTGCTCGTCTTACTCGATTAGGTCCCTTACTCTCAATATTTACTTATGTTAATTGTCATTCATTTCTCATCAAAAATAATCAAATTAAACGAAAAATGGTTTTATTTATAATATAGTACAATTTACATCACACCACAAGGAAATTTCAGTCTTTGTGTTGTTTTCGTAACTTCTGTCGTGCTAGCTCGGCTTTTCCTGGCCTCGTCTGAAGCTTAAGTTGATTAGGTCGTTCCACTGGTCCCTCCTAATTTCGGTAGGCTACTTGTGCCGGGCGAATACCAGAGGGTACGTGACTGCACTTCCCTCCTGGTTTGCCGCTACGGCCACCTCCAATCCACGGATTTGGATCCTTTGAGCCTGATTTAGGGTACTCTCTTCTTATCAGCCCTTTTGAGCGGCATCAATTTTTTGATAGAGCCGTTTTACTCTGGACGGCCGAGTTCGCGGCTGAGTTGGAGACATTGTTGATGCAGGTTGTGTTTCTCTCGGCGGAGCTTCTTAAATATATTCTAATTCCTTGGAAAGCACCCATAGCTGAATTTCCTTAATAATTGTAACATACGATCAATCACGATATTACACATTTAGCAAACATTAAATGAATTAGGGTTTCTCGCAAAAATTCATTTAAACCCTACAACTTGTTACTCTTTCACGGATGATTTTTATGCTAAAATTTCTATT
The DNA here is from genome assembly GCA_022537955.1 of Schmidtea mediterranea. Classification (NCBI taxonomy): domain Eukaryota; kingdom Metazoa; phylum Platyhelminthes; order Tricladida; family Dugesiidae; genus Schmidtea; species Schmidtea mediterranea. The sequence goes on along the minus strand of CM039682.1, from coordinate 12,100,154 downwards.
TTGGGTCGAAAAATACTATATCAAAAGCATCAGAACAAAACAAAATTCCTAATTGAGAAAACACATTTATTTCGCTTATCAACACAGATAATTCCCCTGCGACTTTTTGCATGTTAGACGCCTTCGAGAATAGGCATGTTCTTTGGGACGACCAGATGTACAGGTGCATCGGATTCCAATAGGGCCGGATCCTCGGGATTAGAGGCCACTCCGTAACTGGGTAGATGGCCGCCCGAACTCGGACTACGCCCACTGGCGATATCCCGGTTAATCCATTCCAGGTGCTCTCTTTACTGGCTGGCCAGGTGCCTGTACCGTCGTTCCAGCTGCTCGAAGCGATAAAGAGTTCCTTCTGCTGTTGTATTTCCCTGACTGGATTCCTTCCTGGCTCTCGTTTGATTAGGATGCTTGGTAGCTCCGTGTCCATGTCTCGACCCTCTGGATTCCGCTTCGGCCATTCTCCCAGCAAATCTGCTTGGAACTGTCAATGTCGTTCGATCGACGTCCCTCCATCGACTACTGGATTCACCTGTTAATGTTAACAAGAAATTATTTTATTCACATCTTACTCACTTCCAAGCGTTGCTCATATAATTCTACACTGATAAAAGAACGTATGATCATATAACCACTTCTAATTTATGGGCATGATGAAGATAAGAATACAGTAAATATGCACATTTACAATCAATTAGCGACTTTTTAGTTCGAATTTATCCTACTTCCCTAATGAATCAAACTAATTATAAATTCAACTTCTACGATTACGTTTTGTTAATTTCGTAACCCCATTATGGGTGAATTATATGATCATTTTACATCGTGAACTCGTGTCAACTCAGTCATTATACCAGGGTTATACACCTACGTGGTCGACTTGTTATTCTTAGCTGAAAAATGTTTAAAGTTCAACATCCGAAAAATTATTTCATCATTAAATACCTACTGTTGGGTAACCATAATTGTGCCCATCTCTATCCGAAAAATTTATCAGCGACGAAAGCGGCTTACATACCGAAATCGCCTTAACATTAATTAACTATTGTGCGTTTATTTTAGAATGTATTGCTGTCAAAAGTTAGATACTTATAATGTCTCATTTTAAACTAAATAATTATACATTAAATAACTATTAAGCGTTTTTTTTGAACGTATTACTGACAAAACTAATTATTTATAATATCTCAGTTTAAACTAGATAATTGCAATTCAAAAGAAAATTTATATTAAAGTAACAGAACGTTGAAATATCATCACAAGTCGGTCTTACCTGCCGAGAAATCTTTGGGATGAACTCCTTCATGGGCATGCATTTGGTCGGTATTGAATTTATCCCGATGAATCTGTGCCCGTTTCTGTATTCTTTTGTCTTCCCTGGTGGAAGCTCCGATCTTCTCTGACATTTCTACTTCATATAGCTCTAAATTGTGTACTGTTGACTTAGACATAATTTCGATTGAGAACAAGATAAGTTTAACATCCATTGTAGTCCAGTTCACGTTTATATAGTTTATTGGTTCGTTTCTCTGTCACGTGGGCGGGTAATAGATTTAATTGGCGGTGGCAGTTGGTGATTGTCTGCTCACAGAGTTTCTCTTCCATCGATCATGGGGTGGTAGATTTCGCAGCTGATTTTGTCTTCATAATGAATATTCTACAATTTTTTCTGTCCAAGTTTGTGTCCGTTTTGGATATGATTAGAATTTTCTCGAGACAAAATGGAATTTTTTTTCACAAATTCGTGATCATGATTCTCAGAATTTTCAGTGAGGTTCTACTTAATAATTTTTATTGTATTATTTTAATTTATCTTTTCCAGTTTAGCTTTCTCTTTCCCTGCTATACGGAGCTCATGAGGTACTTGCTTGGCATATCCCGCTCTTATGACTGTCGTTGATGCTAACGAGGCGGCACTCTCAACACCGCTCTCTCCTTCCGGCTGGCATTCTTCCAGACCATGTATCCACTGCTCCAGTGTTCGGGAACGTTATGGTAATCGTCCATGATTGTCGACTTCAAACAGACCGGTATGGTGAATTTTTTGTGAATAAATCGTTTGGGTCTGCATTTTAATTACGATGGTGAATTAGTATTTTATTCCTATGCTCAGTAATTGTTCATTGGCTGATTATGGTGGTTCAAGTCGACTTTAGGAGTGTTACTTACGATAATTATTAAAAATGGATACTTTAATGGAGGCTACCTTTAAACCCTCTGTTTCCTCGTATATTTCCTTATTTATTCAGCAGTATTTTTTACTTTTTATTTCATTATGTAATTGTGGTCGTAAATGGCAACTCAGATAATGAGAAAATCAATTGAATCTCCGGGAGAAAGAGAAAAGACTATTCAAGTAGCCCTTAAAGTAAAGTCAATGACAGATTCTCATTGTCATTATTAGTGTTATGATGATTACGATCATTATTCTATATTGCTATTATTAGTATTATAATCATTATTTAAGTTATTGATATCATCATTATTATTGATTCGGGATAAATGCCTACACGATAACCATTTACAACACGATAATACATCTTGCATTCGGTAGAGTTTTATTCACCTTTTTTATGAGTTAGTTATCGCCAGGTTATAATAAATGAGTTACGGTAATCTTTGAATATTTTTAATCATTTTAAACCGCTATATTTTATTGAATTATCATTTAAATTCTTAGCTGCTATCATAAATTAGTTAGTAGATTTTAATTTGATAGGTCCGTTACATCGATTTCCGCAAATCCCCTTCCATTTAACCTCAAATTGTTCCTGAGAGCTTTGTATGTTCATATTAGATTTTAAGAGTGCCCACTGGACTACTCTGTGCTATGATTTTTTGCCGATGAGTATTACTATTTTAGGTCGATTTTTCTGGAGGTGGAAAGGGAAGCAACCAAAAGATTGACTCCAATCTCCACCTATAATTGCAAATGAATTGACGTTCGAGTCCGTCGTTACCAACAACGAGATCTCTCACGGGCACGAGCTATTGGCGGACTTACACTGCTCGATAATTATGTATGAGTTTAATAACTTGTTGGTGTGTGGCTGTGGGCCGGAAAAATTTCGACAGAATTAAATTCAATAGTTTTCATCATATATTTTCATGACAATAATTTCGCATTCATTCTCTATACAGCATAGGCAAGTCACTCCTGCTTACCTTAGATAAATTCGTCTTAGAGTTTCGACACTAATTTTCAAAAGATTTCAAGGGATAGTGTAATTTCTTGGTTCATTTCTTATAGGTAGACCCAATTTGATAGGTCGCTTGTTGTCATGGCTACGCGACCGTAATGTAAGTCTATGCCAGCGATAGAAATGGCACCACTAGAGATTTATTTAATGCACTAAATCATAAGAGACAAAAACTAAATCGAATGCAAGGATTTTCAAAATGTTCCAAGAGTAGATTGGCTAAAAAGCAGAAAATAGTTTAAGAATGTACTAGCTATGAATTAATGTTTAAATTATGATATGTTGTTTACTACTTTTTAAATATAATTTATGAGTAATCTTTTATTGTTGTGAAAATTGTTTTCAAAATTTTAGAATTATTTAAACAAAATACAACTTTTGTAATTTCATTGTTTCTTCATAAAATAAAACGATGATCATTTAAAATATAAAACTATTATAGTAAAATTTAATTATCCATTTATTTATTTATTAATAATAGATATATAATTCCTACCATAAAAATTAATATTAAGGATTTTTAATTAATTTTTGATTAAAATTAATTAAAAGTAATGTTATTCAAATTTTTACCTTTAGATATTTATAATGCAAGTTTATCATATTTTAATAATCAAATTTTTTAGTTTAAATTTAGGTTTGGAAAGGTTATGCATTATAAACAAAGCGAAATTACTAACGTGTTTTGAATTTTAAAGTATAATAAAATAAAAATTTTTGTATGTAATTTATGTTTTTAAAATTATTTCACGAATTTAATAATAATTTTGAAGTTGTGTTTTAATTTTAATTATTTTTTATTTAAAATTTTATTCTGAAGTTATTTTATTTATATTATATTTAGCTTTCTCAATATGGCTCGGGAAAAATATACTGTTCCGTCAGTCAAAGATAACAACGATTTTGACGATGATTATGATAATGAAGGGTTTGATGAGTTCAGTGATGATTATGAAGAAGATGAAAGATATGTTTATCCTAATTCGGTACAATCTGAAATTGAAAATAGAAAAGGCAATGGCTTTTCATGCGGTGGATCCGGCCAGTCATCATTTGAAGTGAATGAAGATAGTAGGAAAGATCATCATAATCAACTGGAACGCAAACGAAGAGCCAGCATTAAAAGCAGTTATTGTGAATTGAGGGAAGCTATTCCTACTTTGCGAGACAATAAAGCATCTCGATCAGTTATATTGCAAAAGGCCGTCGAGTATCTCGAAGAATTACAGCGAAGAAATATGGATCACGTTGCATGTGTTGATCATTTTTCATCTGAAAATTCAACATTAGAATCAAAAGTAAGATTCTTCTAAATTTGTAATTTTATGCAATAATTGTCATTGTTTATTAATTTTATCATCAAGATTATTTTATAATTAAAATTAGCTTTAATGTTTCTTTAATTATCATTGGTAATAAATTATAATATTTTTTATCTCATTATCTTAATTTATTATTAGTAATTTTGTAAATAATTGATGAAAGGAATAAAATATTATTTATAATCCTTTCCGATTATAATTAATTGTTCAATAATTATTGTATTGAACTTTTTTTTAAAGGCCATATGTATTACTAACCAGAATAATTTCCTGGGTAAGTGAAGTGGGACGATGAAAAATCCATTGATGGGGTATTCATCATACAGACTTCCCTATAAACCCATCATCTTTTTGACCAAAAATAATGTGCGAGCGAAGTATTTTCACTCTCATAAACCAAAAACTGTCACTTTCAAAATCCTGAACCAGTAAACTGTATTTCACAATTAGCTTACATCCGGTATTGGAGAATCGGTTTTAATTCAGAAATAAACTCTAGACTAAATCCATTTAAATCAACGGCTTTCAAAAATGGTCCCTACAACCCACTTTGTGGTCTTGGGTATTTTATTTAAAGGTTTTTAGCTCAATTAGAATATGGGAAATGAAAATTTTATTTTTACAATTGTTACTTAAATTACTTTAGAAATGAAAAAATAGCTTTAAACGCCCTCAAATGCAATAATTAAATTCCTTTTTTAAACATTTTAATTTCAAATATAAACCAAACTTACATTCCAAAGTTAATTAATGGAATTATCTTACTATAACATTGTAAATAAGAATTCAATATTTTTATCGATTTATTATAAATTGGCATTACAATTATACACGGCAAGGAAACTATTTTAGAATTTCAATAACAATTTCTGAGATTCATAGAAATTTTCTTAAAATCGATTCTTGTATCTGAGATACATTTTTTTATACTGAGGTCGCAAAATGAATTGTCAGGTTTTGTTGCAGAGAATGATTTGGATATAAAATCAGAGAAAACTTTTGGACAAATACAAATATATTACTCTAAACTGTTCAACAACTATTATTATTTGGCTCTTCAAGTTCATGTATAGTAGAAAACGGATTTAGTAATGTTGGAGATATCTTAAAAGGAAAAAAATATCGTTTAAACTCTAAAAAATGTTGGCTATCAATTATTTCTTCATTTGTATTTATATCCAAAAAGTTATGAAGTTAATTGAAATTCCAAAAAACTTGTTGGTGAAAATTATAGAAAAATAAATATTTTATAGTGAAAATGTTATCAATTATAGGAGGTTATAAAATGCAGAATTGTGATTCTAGCAATACGATTCATGGTTGGCTCATTCCAAAATTAATTTCAACTCCATCAGTCTACACCTTGTTAAACATATTGAGGAAATATTACCGAATGCAGAATTCTTTTATTCGTGGACACAACCTTTCATTTAATTAAGTCATTAAAATTGCTGTGACACCCACAGTTTTATTAGTTTTCCCACTGTATTCGACAGATTTCCACGTTTGATACATTTCCTTCATCTGTAATATTAATATTGATGTTTTTTTATTCATATATATAATCTTGCTTTACAAATGCAATACCAAAAAAATACACCCAATCATATTCAAAGAAATTTTATTGAAAAACCGATCACAATTTGCAAAAAATTATGTTTCCATAAGATAGCGATAAACCCCACAAAAAATGGCACCAAGCTGCAAAACACCGCACAATTCAAAGAAATCAATAAAATCAATCCTTGCCATAAAAACACCAATTTTAATGAATGTGACAAAGATTTTGCAATAACAAAAATTCAATCTCAGTAAATATCGATTTTGTGGGAGATATGTTAATAAAACACAGTGAAAAATAGCAAAAATTTTGTTATTGTTTTATGGAAAACTAATTTTCTTTCATTGAGAAACAGTTTTCTTATTAACTAAAATTGAACCTCCGGATAATTTCATAAATAAATTGAATTCGGGTTCCGATAGATGGTTGAATGATTAAAATGTGCCCTAATTTCTTATTTATTCAAATTCATTGGAAAGGAAATTGTTTCGCTATTCAGTTGGAACTCTTTATCGCTATTCCGTTTTTATCTGTCTTAGAAAACCGACAGATTTATATGAATACAGCATTGGTCGCGTTTCTGTTACGATTTATTAATAGACTCTGTTAGCAATTAATAGAATTCTATTAACGTTCTTGATTGCTTTGTCATCAACAGTTGTGAATTTAGCTGCATATTTTACTTAGGTCGTCTCTCAAATGCATATTTATCATTGACTTCTCTATCATTGATCTCCGGATCATTACCGAACCATTACTCCATATATTAAGCATTATCAGTGCTAGTTTTTAATGAAACATTTTTATCCCTCGATTTTTCCTATCTAATTAATTTTTTCCATCATTTTATCGATTTTCATTTATCAACGCGCTTTCATTCCTCCCCTTCTGGAAAGGTTCGGATTCTTTTTGTAACTTACCAATTATTTTGACAATTGATTTTTCAGTCCAATTTCTGGTCGTCCACTTTTAATTGCCGAGTGCTTAAGAAAATCGTGGTATTATTATTGATTAGAAAGTGAAATATTGTGATTTGGTTTAGCGCCCTATAATGAGAGGGTTTGAGATTTACTTTATCAAAATGCAGATTTTCAGATAAACTTTCATCGCGAGATAGGATAGAATTTAAATGATAAATCATTCGATTTCCGGGCTACGACGGTACAGTGGAAATTCAGATAATTTTCATAGAAAATGCTTTGTTTTTTGATAAAGATTTTTATTTGTTTTTCAACATATATTCTCTTTTTAGATCGATACATTTTGTCCAATTTTTTTAACTTGTCCAAAAAATAATTTACTCTTTGTTTCATCTGTTACCTCTTCATTTGATGAAAATTTACTACCAGTAAGTAGTCATAGTGAGCCAAATCCAGAGAATAAGGTGGATGCGGCATCAACTCGTAGCTCGAATCAAACAATGTTACTATAGCAACAGCGGACTAATGCGCGAGTTCATTGTCATTGTGAGAGAAAAAAAAATTTGTTCTTCGCCAAATGAGGGAGCTTTTTTCAAAAAAATTCATCATTAAATTCGGTTAATAAGGCAACATAATACTCCTATGTGATCGTTTTAATTTTTGCAAATAGTCGATCAATATGATACCTTGGAAATCCCAGGAAACAGATACCAAGGCTTTATCTTTATTGGGGCTTGCTCACTGTGTAAATCCCACTAATTTGATTGTTCTGGCGTGTAATCGTGAATCCATGTTTCATCAATAGTCGCAAATCTCCGCAGAAACTCCCTTGAATTGCATTGATACATGTCCAAGCATCGTTGAGAAGAAATCACTCGATTCCGTTTTTGTTCCACGGTGTGCAATCGCGCTGAAAGTTTTCTCATTCTCAAATGTTGATGTACGATGTTCCGTACGCGTTCTCTAGCCTTCACTCTTTCATATGCCAACACTTTGTCGCAGATTTTGTTCACCATTCCTTCAGTAGTCACTTCAATCGGACGTCCAGAACGCGGAGCGTCTTTTGTGTAGTTTTGGCCATATAACTCCTTAAACCATTTATGCACCATAAAATATGAATGAGCAGAGTTCGGTTTTGCGTGATGAGTTTTCGGGGGAAACATAATGTTTAATCAACACATGGAATTCACTTTTTTCCATTATTGCAAATTATATTTACTTTCGAAGACTGTCAAAACAAAACTCGCAACATTTTGCACATAAACTTTTGGATCCAATGACTTTATCATCAACGTCAGAAACGCCTATTTTATTCATACAGCCCCTATTGTGCTCACTGATATTGATCAAATCACTAGCGTTCTCTCCAATGTATGTGGCATTACACCCATTACATGTAAATTGATAAATCAGAACCGAATACAATCCAACCGCAGTTTTTGACTTATTAATGAGCATGTTTGTTACATTACACGAATTAGAAACGATCTTACGATATAAATTTCCAAACTGATTACTTATCTTATAATCTGTAAAACCTTCCGAGTACAGCAAGATCGACATAAATTTAGGCTCATCATTCTTACATGCACTATTGATATTATTTACACCAGCAATCGATTTGTCAACACTCTTTTTTATCATCAACTCAATCATTTTTTTCAAGGCCTTTTACTAAATTTTCAAAAGTATAAGACAAATATCATGAACTATAAATCAATTCTTTCATGTTTGGATTGTGCTTGGATCTCGTTTATCAAAAAATGTGATTGGTGTAAGGCCACATTTATTGAAAAGACTTCCCGTCATCTCTTTATTTGAGTTCTAGAGCATTGTCGACTGAAGGGATTGGCCAATATTAGTGAGCACAATAGGCATGGCGGATTTTAAGTTTTCACCATTATTTCGAACGTGTTATAATACCCAAAAATTAATGAGTACGACTGTTTTTAAATAGCTTGGTTAAAATATTATAAGTCAGAGTAATTCCCCGTAATCTGTGAATTAATTATTTACCTTGAACAATCGGTTCTGGATGGAAAACCGATTTCCGATTGTACCGATTGCAGCCCAATTGTTAATGTTACCGATTAATCGGTCGAGCTCTAATTATAAGGAATATTAAAAAAAAATTGAAAATAGTCAAAACATTGAATAATCTATTTGTTAAAATTAATCAATAGAAATATTTATTTTAAAATTAATAAAACTTTTAAAACTTGTTTATCTATTCTACAATATACACAGTTCGAACTATTCTACCTGATGATTGCAGGAAAACTGTCGAAATATACTCTTTTCAAAGAACATTTTACTTCAAAAAATTACTTCAGACTCGGATCTTGGTTATGGTTTTCGATTTCCGCAAACCCCCTTCCATTTAACCTCAAATTGTTCCTGAGAGCTTTGTATGTTCATATTAGATTTTAAGAGTGCCCACTGGACTACTCTGTGCTATGATTTTTTGCCGATGAGTATTACTATTTTAGGTCGATTTTTCTGGAGGTGGAAAGGGAAGCAACCAAAAGATTGACTCCAATCTCCACCTATAATTGCAAATGAATTGACGTTCGAGTCCGTCGTTTCCCACAACGAGATCTCTCACGGGCACGAGCTATCGGCGGACTTACACTGCTCGATAATTATGTATGAGTTTAATAACTTGTTGGTGTGTGGCTGTGGGCCGGAAAAATTTCGACAGAATTAAATTCAATAGTTTTCATCATATATTTTCATGACAATAATTTCGCATTCATTCTCTATACAGCATAGGCAAGTCACTCCTGCTTACCTTAGATAAATTCGTCTTAGAGTTTCGACACTAATTTTCAAAAGATTTCAAGGGATAGTGTAATTTCTTGGTTCATTACTTATAGGTAGACCCAATTTGATAGGTCGCTTGTTGTCATGGCTACGCGACCGTAATGTAAGTCTATGCCAGCCATAGAAATGGCACCACTAGAGATTTATTTAATGCACTAAATCATAAGAGACAAAAACTAAATCGAATGCAAGGATTTTCAAAATGTTCCAAGAGTAGATTGGCTAAAAAGCAGAAAATAGTTTAAGAATGTACTAGCTATGAATTAATGTTTAAATTATGATATGTTGTTTACTACTTTTTAAATATAATTTATGAGTAATCTTTTATTGTTGTGAAAATTGTTTTCAAAATTTTAGAATTATTTAAACAAAATACAACTTTTGTAATTTCATTGTTTCTTCATAAAATAAAACGATGATCATTTAAAATATAAAACTAATATAGTAAAATTTAAAATTTTTATTTTAAAATTAATAAAACTTTTAAAACTTGTTTATCTATTCTACAATATACACAGTTCGAACTATTCTACCTGATGATTGCAGGAAAACTGTCGAAATATACTCTTTTCAAAGAACATTTTACTTCAAAAAATTACTTCAGACTCGGATCTTGGTTATGGTTATAAATGTCACGGTTGTATTGCATGACTTATAGTCATATTCCTTCCTTTCAGGATATTTTGGTATGACATTCTTCATCAAGCTTTAATTTCCAATCTGTCTTTATATTTTCATCAACTTTTTCTTACAGTTCGGGTTTTTCTTCATAAAAAGTATTTCTCCGTAAGATTTTGAGAAATATAATCTTTATTTATAAAAAAAATTTAATCACGCTTCGCATTCTGAGTTAAATTTACCTAGATTATCTTTTCCGAGTAACGAGAAAGTCTATTTTCCTCTCTCAAGTTATAGAAGATATTGAAAAGTACATTGCTTATAGGATTTTATTGGCTTTCTATTTTCTATACGGCATCTTTTTCATCGGCTGAAATAAGGACGTTTTTTGTTTATTCTTCATAATCCAGATTTTTGTTTCCCAAATATATATATTTCCATTAACACTTTATTTTCCTCTCTTTTTAAAAGGTTTTTGTTTTACAATAGGAAAATTAGCTTTTTTGTCCACCTTTGTTTATATTTTCTTTTTTAAATTTCATTTATTTTCATCTTTCGACTGTAGAGATCAATAATCAGGTCTTTCGATATTTACCGCAAATTTTTGTTGTTGTTGCTGTTGTTGTTGTTGTTGTTGATCTCGAGTCGAAATGAAGGGATAAACGAAATTATAAAGCCAAAAATTTGTCTCTCTCCAATTGCAAAGAAATCATCTCGAAGAAAAAATTTCTTTTTCCGACAGCAATCTGAATTAACTAATGAAAATAATAAATTTAAGTGTCGAGAAATCGAAAATCAAGTCCAAACGCTATTACGGCAGCAGCAGAGAGGCGGATGTGGCCATAGCAACGGATACGGAAACAGTAACTTTCAGAGCTATAATTCAAACGCGTCCAGGCAGTCATCGTACCGGATTATGGATGAGGATTCCAATGATTTATCGGGCAGCACAAACTCAACGTCGCGATCGATAATTTCCACAACGAGCACCAGCACCAATCGTAACGGAACGACGACTGGATTGAGCTCGTCTGTGGAAAGCCAGCAGAGCAAATTTGACAATACCGACACCGATAATAATATCGCTGGCAATCAATTGAAAGATGAAGATAATAACGGGAAAACTTCCAACTCCAGTGAAAAGCTTTCTATTTCCAATCAAAACGAAACCGGTTCCAACGCGTCCTCCTCAATCGAATATGACGACATCATCGATGACGTCATTGCTGCGAAAAGACAGAAAAGATCCTGAAAAAATGTTTTTCAATCAGAAAATATATTTATCTAAATGCACAAAGTTGTTTATTAATTGGATATTTCATTCTCTCTCTCTCTCTCTTCTTTTTTATTATACAGTTAGTAGTGTACAATGATTGATCAGTGTGATAGTGATATTATTATCGATAATGATTTTTGTAAATAAATGCAACTCTTGTTTAATATTTTCAATTTTGAGATTGTTTCTTTTAATTGGTTGAGCTTTTTAATTGGATAACTTTTTAATTAGTTTTGTGTCAAATACAATTTAATTATTTACTGTTTATTTACTTTTGCACATTAATCGATAAATAGATTTTATTGTTATAATTACTAGTGTAAATAAAAGTGTAAATAAAGCTATTTTTTAGATGCAATAGTTGGTAAACATCATGAATTACATCAGTGTTCCCTAAAAGGAGTCATGTGGTCCCTTTAGGGCAGGGTGCGAGTTTACAAATTCACTGTAATTCGAATCCAAAAAATGCTAACCTTAACTGAATTTTTTTTTGTCCAGAACTAATCTTACCATTTTTTATTTTTTTAAATTGATTATTTTAGATAATAGTTAAGTTTTTTCAAAAATCGATATGCACATAATATTAATAAAAAATATATTGTGCATTGTTTTTTTTTCAATTTATATAATTCCTTATTTTTGGTAAGGGTGCGAGAATTTTGTTTGAACAACTTAGGAGTACCGGTAGCTAAAAAGATTAAGAACCACTGCTTTATGGGGTACAGAAAAATTTTCAAAAAAAATTAATTAATTTTATTTTTTTCATATTACAACTAAAAATATATTTTATAATCTTTCAAAAAAAACATTTTTTCAAAATCTATGAATTTATAGTTTTCTCTACTATTTTGCAAAAGGAAAATTAAATTTTTTTGTTTATATTTTCTTTTAAAATTTCATCTTTCGACTGTAGATCAATGATGAGGTTGGTGATAGTTGGTAAATATCATGAGTTGCAACAGTGTTTCCGAACAAAAGTTTTCAAATAAAATTAATATATTTTAATTTTTTCATATTTATTATAACTAAAAATCAAATAATTTGTTAATTATAATTATGTTGCAACAAAACGAGAATTATATATTCGATAAATTTGGTCATCAATTTTGCAGAAATTGTGTGATTGGAATTCTGAAAACTAATAAAATTTCTCGTCGAGGAGATTGATTTATTAAAATACTTTGATGGATCCACGGAAGTTTTCTCAGAATTCAAAGAATTGAAAGATGGAATTTATTATCTAGAAAAATTTTCCGGTTTTTATTCAGATTTAAGTAATTCAACAAAATAATTTCCTTCCAGATTTCCTATCGGTAAATCAGGAAACTCCGCAAGCAGATTTTGAAATTGATGTTGGAGAATTCAACAAAATAAATAATGAATTAGAAAAGCATTCGAATTCATCCAGTAAAATATTTATGCTTTATCAAAATTACAAAAAATTTGAACAGAAAAATGTGTTACATTATCAGAGAGTTCGGTTTCTAGTATTTGTAGAATTGCAAAAGCTGTCCTATTACCTCGATAACGCATCTCAAAGGCCAGATATTATAACAAAAGGAAAATATTCTACTTCGGACGAAAATGGAGAAATTTTAATAGAAAAAAATGTCAACTTTATGCAAATTGTATCGAGAAACTAAGAAATATGACAAAAGATTTGCTTTATTCCTTTGAGTTATGTGAATAGTTAATGGAAAAACTTTATGAATATTTGGAATATGACTCAAAATACAAGTTCATACGATTTTTGTTACGAGATTTAGATATTACAGTTTTATCCAAGTCTCTTTTGCCCAATAAAATGGAAAATATTGAGACAAAACTGCTATTACGCAATGAAACGAATAATTTTATTTTTACATTAAACGAAAGTTTTGAAGGCATCATTCGAGTGCTCGAAGGGCTGTCAACTGATAATATTATAAGCAAATTTAGATTAATTAATATTTCCGATCATGAAAAACGCATATGTTATATTAATTTGTTTTTAATCCAATCAGAATGCTCCGAATTTGTTGAATTTAATTACATGTGTATTAAAACAGAAATGCACCGAAAATAATAAAAGAAATATTCGACTTTATAAAACTTTTTCAAAGCGAACTTTTGACGGAGACAAAAGACGTTCTCAGTATCTTTAAGGTTGCCAAAGACAAATGCAGTGAAGAGTTGAGTTCTTTTTAAAAAAATGATAAAACAATTGAATTAAGTGAAAAAATTTTGAAAATTAAAAATCTTTTAGAAAAGTTTTATTTAATTCTGGAAAATTTTCTGTTAGTTAAATAAATGCTTTTAATTAATAAAAGAATTTTATAATGGGTTTTTTTATTTTTCATATCTCAACTATCAAAAAACTTCCTAAACATTGCAAATTGAGTAAATATTTTTTTTCCATGAAAAATTTTTATTGTTGATATTTCATGTTTTCTTGTAACTGATTCCTTGTTCTCAGGTAACTTTTGTTCAGTAATCCTCAAAAAGATGGACCAAACAAACAAAACCTATATAATATTTTTGTGAATCTTTATTTACTTAAAGAAAATGAAAAATTTTGTTGTTATTAGTATATAATGTCCTGTTAATCACAAGGGTTTCCTGAGTATTGTTGAGTTATTATTTTCAAGTCGGTTAAATCTCAAACTCTTCGTATTGCTTTCGAAATAAATAAGCAAACCCAACACAGAATAAATTTATTCACAATTACAGCTTGTCACCAATTTGCACTTTTCTCTCATTTAAAATTTTTTTCTTATCCTAAGGTAGCTAACCCAAAGGGTAATCATCTTTCTAGCACGACAAATTAATGGTTTTAACTTTCTTCTTAACTTAGTTAAAATTGCTACTCACTTTCGCAATTGATTTATGTTGGTAGAATTGTCTTCGTAACACTGTCCATTCATCTCATGTCACACTCTATTTATAGAGTTTCTTTGAAAACAATTTAATTGTTATTTCATAATATTTACTGAAATTGAAGTTAATTGTCTGGTTAATTGTTTTCAAACATCTGCTTTGCTAGGTCGGCTTGTGGGGTAATTTTCTTCAATCATTTTAATTGCTCCCGGGCTCTTTGTACAGCTTGGGTCTTTACATGTCTCGGGTTATTCTAATCGATCAGGTTTCCCATCGTCTTGGGCCTCCCATTAGCTCGGGTTTACCATTATGGATTAATTAATTTTAATTAGTTTGTTTTTTGCTCATTACTTTCCCTGAAAGCCCTTCACTAAATTTGTATTATTATATTTGAGTTTGTCTTTTGATTTGGAATTCAATCATACCTGTTTCCCACGATCAATATTGATTTTCAAATATAAATTATAAATTTTTGTACTTTAATTATTTTTGATATTTTTTTGATCACTCATTTTATTTCCATGATTTTATAACAACCCGACAGTATATTACACAATACTCGGGTGACTAGTGGTGATGTAATCACTCATAATATTGTTAAACTATTATGGTGTACGTAGCAATTGTAAATTGTTTTAACTAAAGTCAGTAGTTTGAATTTTATTCGAAAATATCGAGGTGGTTAAAATATTTAACTTTTGTTTAAATGATATGAACTTTAATTGATAAAAAGTGCTTATTAATCATATATTTTTTGAATGAAGTAATTTTTATTATTTGTATAAATGAATTATTTTTAAATATTTAATTCGAAAACAATTTTGAAATTTTTATTATAATCATAACAAATAAATTTTTTCAAATTAATTATTAGTGATAAGCGAAAATACTTTTAAAAGATATATAAATATTCAAAATAATTAATAATTTATTAAAATATTTATTTTAATTAATAACTCAAATAAATATAAATTTCTTAATCTAAAAATGATTACTATATAAATCTACTTAAATCTATTAATTTACGAAAAATTGATTAATCATTTAAGAAATTACATTTAATAAATAAAATGTTACTTACACGGTCATTTATCATCACAAATGACGAATTATCATAAACTGTTTCAGTATCATTATAAATTATTGTTCCTTAGTCACGGGTTCCATAAACGAATTCATCAACAGAATATTCTATATCCATATCATCTAATTTTAGAATAAAAAATTCAATAAATACAAAAAATTACTATTTATATCTTCAATCCAACAAATGTTTTATCTTGTAATTGAATTCGTTTTATATAAATTAATATTATTACACATTAAATAAAAATAGATTTACCGAATTTCTAAACAAGTTTACCGGCATTCTAAACATTTTTATTTTAACTCATTTTAAAAGTATGGTTGTTAATAATAATGAATAAAAGAAAAAAAAGCATTTTTATTATACACACACAGATCTTCTAGTCAATCGAAATTGAGTAAGCGGTAAAAAATATTTTGAATCAACAAATCAGATTAGAGAAAAAAGTATATATTATTTTGAATAATTAAGACAAATTATCATATTAAATTAAAATTACAACAAAGTAAGAAAATACTACAGTGAATTGCATCAAAATTATTAAATATAACAGAAAATTGCTACAGATTACTTAAATGCTAATATAAATTAATAGCTTCTTTTATTAAGTGGCAACGAAGTTATAAAATATTGCAGTCAATTGTATTGAAATGATAATTTATTTAGTATAATATATTACAGTAAATTGCATCACAATGATAAATTATTTCATTTAGTAGCAAGTCAAGGAAATATTGCAGTGAATTGCATCAAAATTATAAAATATAACGTACTTAAATATTACAAGAAAATAATAAATTATTTCATTAAGATGTAAAAAAGTTAAGATGTTATGCGTAATGCTTTAAGCTTTTGAAAGATATTTTCTTAATTACATCCGGTTTATTAAATTTAAAAATACAAATACAAATATATCACAAAATTTATTATTTTTAATTGAAAAAACCTTAAAATTAAGTTGTGGCCCTGGACCTCGAAATCTTATTCTAGGCTCTGTATATATATATATATATATATATATATATATATATATATATATATATATATATATATATATATTATTTTTTTCACAGTACCGGTTTTGGCGGAGAAGAGAGTAGTTACTGTATATGTTAAATACAGAGCCTAGGGCAGGATTTTGAGACCCAGTGCCACAACTAATGTTGAACGTTTTTTTTCGCTTAAAAATAAAACATTTGTCATATATTAGTATTTTATTTTTAAATTTAATAAACCGAATTTAATTAAGAAAATATCTTTCAAAAGCTTAAAGCATTATGCATCACATCTCAATTCCCTAATTCTGCATTTCATTAAATAACTCCGTTATTCCGAGGCCCTTTATCACTTGAGACCTGTGGTCAAATGATCCCGGTGGCCCCTTGTCCTAGGCCATTGGGTGAAACCATAATATTGGGACAGCACACAAATAGCCTTGAGAATTGTTTAAATGCATCAGTAATACAGCACGAAAACCCAGCACCAAGATAACTTAAAATACAATAGACAACACCAACTAAACACTTTAAAATCTGAGAGAATATAAATAAATATAAAATCAAAAACATAAAAGTAAAATAAAATAAATACAAAATGCATCAAGAACCGCACGAAATTTACATAAAAAATAACATAATAACAAGAAAATTTTACCGTAAAATGACCATTTATATAAAAGTAAAAATTAATGAATTAAATGAATAAAAATAAAATATTTTTAGCTGAATAAATTTATTTAAAAATGTTAAAAATAAATTACCAATTTAAATTAAGAAATAAATAAAAATTTAATTTAGTTAACACAAATAATTTCAAGGTCGAATTTTGTTTAATCGCAGTAAAACTAACACGCAAGGTTAAGGCCAAATTATAGGTATAAATACTGATGTGTTTTCACAAATTTTCAACTACTTTGCAGTATTGATTTCAACCAAAATTAAGTTGCACACTTTTTATCTTGTTTTACTGTGTTCTTTTCAACTATTGTGCAGCAATATTTTCAGCAATATTTTCAGGTTATTAATCTACAGTCATGTTTTGTAGCAATATTTTCAGGTTATTAATCTACAGTTATGTTTTGCAGCAATATTTTCAGATTGTTAATCTACAGTTATGTTATTTTGGTTTATGTACATCGATGCCAGATTTAAAATTTGTTTATATGAATGCCTTCATCATCCGTTTCCTAAAAAATTGACATGAATTTTAACAACAATCGGCTCAAAATATCTAACACCGAGTAGTCCAGTGGGCACTCATTAAATATAATATGAACATACATAGATCTTAAGGACAAAGAGAGGGAAAGGGTAGTGGGGAAAATTGCGAAATCGTTGCAACAGTTAAAATGAATAGCCATCGGAAAAAGATTAATCCGAACGACCAAAATAATGAAAAATAATGTTTTTAAATAAGAATTAAATAAATTAATTTGAGTTGAGGCGGAAAATATGCTTAAATTTTCCGAATTAATTCAAATACTTAACAAAAATAGTAACGTAAAAATGGAACGCGTAAAATAAGGGTGGAACGCTGCTCAAATTTTCCGAGTCAATGAAAATACTTTGTCGAAAGCTGTATAATAGGGATGAACCGTAAAATAAGGGCGAAACGCTGCTAAAATTTTCGAATTTACAAAAATACTTTATTGAAAACCGATAAATACAGATGGACTACGGCTAATGTTGTATATCAATAAAAAAAAATTAACGCTGAGGAATAAGGACGGATCCCTACAAAATCTTAATAATAATAACGATAATGATAAGGGTAATGGTGATTGTTAGAAGCTATAACATTTAATTCTTCAGTCATCAAAATAAATTACTAAGACTATTAAATCCAAAATTATCTTTCATAAAATCTGATTATATAAACAAATATTCTTGGGACATTTTCTAAATTTTAATTTCAACCAAATATCAACATACCATTGCATTCATACTTGAATTTCAATTTTATTAAAAATTATTTTATTTTAAAATTTCAATTATCATTTCAATTTTAATATCTTAAAATAATTTAAGTTTCAATTAAAACTTTACAAATTTTAATCGTGAACTAATTTAATTTAGTATTTTAATTTTAACTCCTCACATCCCCCTTTTTTAAAATGTTTGATCTTCTCAACATTTCTGACTACCATCTTCCCATTTTGATCCTTAAGTAAGTAGCTCCGTTCATGTATTTTCTTTATCACTTTGTACGGCCCTTCCCACCTTGCATCGTCTTTATTTCGAATTTCTTGTTTGATCAAGACCACATCTTCCATTTCAAAATTTCTCACTGTTTTGCTTATTTTTGGTTTTAGTGTTTTATCCTCTATTCTCTTTTCCATATCTTCTCTATTTATTTCTTTATTCGAGTACCATTTCATTCTGTCGATCTTCCTCCCAAATATAATCTCTGCTGGGCTTACTCCCGTTGTTTTTTGAACTGTTGCATTTAACGTATATTCTATTTCTGGCACTATATCAGCCCAGTTTTTCCTTCCTCCTTCATTCAATGACGCGTTAATATACTCTCTGATTGTTCTGAATTGTCTTTCAATAATACCATTCGTGTTATGGTGATATGGGCTTGAGAAAATTAATTCAATGCCAGCTGTCTTTGCTAGTTCTTTTATGCTTCTTGCTTCAAAGTTCTTCCCACAATCTACATGAAGTTCTTTTGGCGCTCCAAACTTTAATATCCATTTATTTAATAACGTCTCACTAATTGTTCTTTCGTCTTGCTTGTTTATGGCCGTTAATGAGATGTATTTACTATAGTGGTCAATGATTCCGCAAATATATTTCTTTTTGTTGAACGTTTCTTTCAATGGCCCACATATATCCATATATATCTTCTCGAATGGTTCTGTACTCTTTATTGTTTGAGTTTCCTCCTTTGTCTTGGTTGTTATCGTTTTCATTTTCTGACATCTTTCGCAGTTCTCAATTACCTTTTTTACTTCCGTTGCTAGATTTTCCATGTCGCAGTTGTTCTGGATATATTTTGTTACTTTCTGTGCACCTGCATGGCACAGCAATACGTGTACTTCTTTTATCATCCTCTGTCTATTATCTGACGGTATCCATATTTTACCTTGTTTAGTTAGTACCGTGTTGTTTTCCATTATGAACTTACAATCTTTATTTTCTAACTTATTCTTTATTTCTTGGACCTCCATATTGTCATTTTGCCACTTGTTATATCCGCCTTCTGCTGTTACTGTTAATATTCTGGTTTTAATTTTGCCGGTTTTTGCGTCTTCGTGTTCCATCATACACTGTACACATGTTCCGCATGTTTTCCTGGATAGCATATCCGCGTTTGTATGGCTTGTTCCTTTCCTGTATTCCATTTTAATATCCAGACTGCTTAAATAGTTGATCCATGTCTGGAATTGAGCCGTTATTGGTTTCTTCGTTGTTACCATAAACGTAATAGCTTTATGGTCCGTTCTCAGTACGAATCTCTTACCATATAAGTAGTGGTTGAAATGTTTACAAAAATAGTATATTGCCAATAATTCTTTACTGGTAATGCAGTATCCTTTTTCGTGGCTGCTCATCGCATGTGAACCATATGCGATGACATGTTCATGTCCTTTTTCATCCTTTTGCGAAAGAACTGCTCCAATAGTATCGAAGCTCGCGTCTGTGTCTAATATAAATTCTTTTCTGAAATCTGGAAATACCAATACTGGGGCGGTTATCAATGCTTCTTTCATTTCCCCGAAAGCCTTTTCACACATCTCTGTCCATCTTATTTTCTCATTGTTTTTTCCGCATATACTTTCTAGTGCTCTTGCCTTCTTTGCATAGTCTTTTATGAACCGTCGATAATAGTTACAGATACCCAGAAAGCTCCTCAGATTCTTCACACATTTTTGTTTTTGAAATGATTGTATTGCTTCTATTTTAGTATTATCTGTTTGTATGCCGTCTTTATTTATTATGTGTCCCAGAAACTTCACTTCTTTTCTAAATATTTGACATTTTTCGGGGTTCAATCTTAGTCCTGCTGTTGCGATCTTCCCTAGGACTTTTCCAAATATGTTATAATGGTCTTCTTCTGTCTTTGTGAATATTAGGATGTCGTCTAAATATACCATCACTCCATCTTTCCACAAGTCTTTCAATACTTTCGTCATTAATTCTTGAAATGTTCCTGGTGCCGCTGCAATACCGAACGGCATCCTGTTAAAACAGAACTGTCCTTCTTTTGTTGAGAATGCTGTTTTCTCTTGAGATTCTTTATCTAACTTCACTTGGTAATAAGCATTTCCCAAGTCGATTGAGCTAAAATATCTGGATCCGTGTAGGATGTCTAAAATTTCATCTACATTTGGCATTGGAAATGCTTGTCTTTCTGTTATCTTGTTTAATTGTCTGAAGTCTAGACAAAGCCTGATGTCTTTTTTCTCTTTCTTCCATACACAAACTAAAGGTGTGTTCCACGGTGAATTGCACTTCCTAATTATTCCGTTGTTTTCTAGATTTTTTATTGCTTCCTCAATCTTGTCTTCCAAATTTATTGGCTGACGTCTCGGTTTAATCATTATTGGCTCTCCTTTCGTGATGATCTTATGTTTTATCAGATTGGTACACCCAATGTCCCATTTATCTGCCATAAAAACATTCTTGTTTGCCTGAAATATTTCTAGCAGTCTCTTATTTCCGGTAACTTTTAAAACGTCGATGGCATGACGTAATCTTTCTTCATCTGTTATAATCCGCCCAAATCTAGCTTCTATTTCGCAAATGAAATCACTACGTTTTTCATGTTCTTCTAGTATACATTTCAATTCTATACCAAATAACCTTTGTAGTTCTACTCCTCCAATAATTTCTGGTGTTAAATTCTTTACTATAATGAATGTTACATTTCTTTCCATACTGCCCATTTTAACATTGATGTTTAGTTTACCCATAGTTTCTAATCTACTGTTGTTTGCACATCTTAGCGATTCCCTTGTTTCTAATATTTCGATATTTTCTAATCGATCAATTACAGATTTAGCCATCACATTAATTCGCGCTCCTGTATCCAATAAACAATCTACTTTCCGCCCTTGGATATCCAGTGTTGTACTCGGTCTACCTTGCATTATATTATATGTTATTACTGGACTTTTTTGTTCTTCTACTGACAAAATATTCTGCTCTCTAGTATCTTCTACAATTTCATTAATACACACGTCTCCATTTTTCTTTAGGAATTTGTAAATTTTCTCTATCGTTCTTTCCTCGTGTTTTACTACTTCATTTACTTTACACTCCTCTTTAAATTTTTTCTGACTTTCCTTATCATTCGACTTTTTAATTTCTACACTACTATTATTATTAATATCACGTTCAAAAACACTACAATCTTTATCAATCATACAATCATCATCCATACTTAAATTACACATACCGTTAGCATTCATTCTTTGGTTGAAATCAATCTTACTTAGTAAATTGCTCCGATCAATGTCCCGTTTGACGGAGCGTGCTCGTTTGGGTCATTCTCCCTGTTATACTCGTCTGGCTGGCTTGACTGTTTTGTATTCATCATCTCATCATCAGACTCGATAGCTGCAATATATTTTCTGTTATATTGTTGGTTTCCCCATTGTCTTTGATGTACGTTCCTTGGTTGATACATATCTTCCCTTTGTTGATAGGTATTTCTTTGAATTCTTCCTCCTGACATCTTCCTTTGGTCTCGATCTCTTCCTTGATTTCGTCTTTCCATATTTGTGTAGCACTCTCTTTCTTTGTGTCCTCGTGCATTGCATCTATGACATTTGATTGTTGGGCATTCTCTTCGTATGTGACCTTCAACACCACATGCATAACATTGAAATCTTCTTTTTATATTACATTCTCTGCTACTGTGTCCCGGTTTTTGACACGTCCAGCATTCTATCACTTTAACTCTTGTCTCTGGTTTCCATTCGTTGATTTCTCTCTTCGTGGCTCCAACTTGTACTACATCTCTATAAGTTCTTCCCCAGTTGTAGGTCGTATTGATCTCACCGTGTTTACTTGTTCAATAACCTTGTTAACTTTTTCTATCTTCTTTATAGTTTCTTTAATTTGTTCCGCCGTTTTGAGATCTTTCATTTCGATTTCTTTCCTGACTTCTTTATCTCTTACACAATGTGTCAATAAACATTTCTGAATTTCTTCCTCATTCCAAGTGTGTGAGGCCAATTTTTTAGTCATTTTTGATATTTTCTCTATAAATATTTCCGCCGAATCGTTACCTTGCTCGTAGTTCAAGGCTTCTCTTAAGTCATCAATCAATGACGTTGGTCGATGAAAAGCTGCTCTTAATTTCTGTTCAACGGTTTTACCTTCTGCGGCTTCATATTCTTCAATCAAAGTCCTGTCCAGAAGTGTAATAACTAGTACCATTTGTGTCTTCACTGGTGTCTTCGTTATTTCAAAGAACCTCTGACATTCTTTGATAAATAATTCGAGGTCATCTCCTCTGTGGAATTTTTCTGGAAGTAATCTTCCAATAAGCAGATCCGTTGGAATGGTCGCCATGTTAGAAGCTATAACATTTAATTCTTCAGTCATCAAAATAAATTACTAAGACTATTAAATCCAAAATTATCTTTCATAAAATCTGATTATATAAACAAATATTCTTGGGACATTTTCTAAATTTTAATTTCAACCAAATATCAACATACCATTGCATTCATACTTGAATTTCAATTTTATTAAAAATTATTTTATTTTAAAATTTCAATTATCATTTCAATTTTAATATCTTAAAATAATTTAAGTTTCAATTAAAACTTTACAAATTTTAATCGTGAACTAATTTAATTTAGTATTTTAATTTTAACTCCTCACAGTGATTATAATAATAATAATAATAATAATAATAATAATAATAATAATAATAATAATAATAATAATAATAATCATGGTATTTGTAGTAATGATGATAATAATAATAATAATAATAATAATAATAATAATAATAATAATAATAATAATAATAATAGTAGTAATAATCATAGTAGTAATAACAATAAATAAAATGGTAGTTATAGTAATAAAAATAATAATAAAGGTAATAGTAGTAACAATTAAGGAAGGTAATATATATAATAGTAACAATGATGATGCAAGTAATAATAATAGGGAACATTGTAGTTATAATAGGGATAAGGTTAAGAGATGTACTGTGTTTACTTAACATAACCAAGGGTTTACAGACCATAAAAAATTATCAACATTGACAATAATAAGAAGGACCAAGCGAATGGACATAAAGATAGATGATATGAGAGTATAGGTTAACATTTGAAAGAGATAGGAGAATAATGGGACCTAAGAATCGAAATCGAGCACAGGCTTTCTATCGGCAGCTCGTTGGACCCATGGATCGTTCGGTCAATTATAGCAATAGCAATAGCGCTCACTTTTTGCGGACGATCTACCCACTCGAACACAGTTCCAACGTTGCTCAGCAACGGGTGCCGAGTGGCAAGCGAAAGAATATTTGTATGGGGTACCTGGTTAACAACCATATAGTTTCAAAATATCAAAACCCAGAAACCCACAAATAATAATCAAATATCTTACTTAAATAACGTAGCTAACTGCAATTCAGTAAAACCCTATGTATATACCACGGTATATATATACAAACCCAATCGTACAATCTACATCCGTTTTTCAAAATGCACTGTCTTTTGGCTAATATTTCTTGGTTGATCATCAGGGTTTACTGAAATTATCTTCGTTAAATTGATAGATTTTTTTAGATTTTCTTTCAATACTTTTGATTTTTAAAATATTTTTCTACATATTATTATTTTTGCTATAGTAATGTCAGTTTTTTAACTTCACTAGTTAAAAAGTATATTTCTTTTGGTAATTAGAAGCTCTACTTCAGAGCTTCTTACTTCGCATTAAAAATAACACTCAAGGTTAAGGCCAAATTATAGACTGATGTGTTTTCACAAATTAACACAACTACTTTGCAGTATTATTTTCAACTGGATTGGAATATTGATTTTCAGTCTCACCTGGAGACTGATGGTAGTAGTGTGCGTTGCAGCTAACTGCATATATGACTGCAAACTTGTTGATTGGTAGATTAGTGCTGTAAATGCCATGAATTATGAATTATGCTACTACGAATTTTTAATATATGATGAATTATGAATTATGCTACAACGAATTTCTATTATATGCTTACAAACTTCCGACGATTATTTCATGCATTCGAGGATTTTACCCAATTGACCTGGTAATTTTCATTAATTCCTTTTTCGGCCCACAGCCAAAACAAATTGCAAGTTATTAAACTTATACATAAATATCGAACTGTGTAAGTGCGGTGTAAGTCCGCCAATAGTTCGTGCCCGTGAAGGTTCCGGAGTGGGTAACGTAGAAGCACGAACGTCAAATCATTGAACCAAATAGCGAAAGAGAGTAGCTTGAGAGTGGGTCTTTTGGCTCAACTTTCTTGCACTTAATTTCGATAAAATCGACAAAAATCTTTAACAACAATCGGCTCAAAATGACTAACACCGAGTAGTCCAGTGGGCACTCATTAAATCTTATATGAACATAAATAGATCATAAGGCCAAAGAGAGGGAAAGGGTAGCGGGGAAAATTGCGAAATCGTTGCAACAGTTAAAATGAATAGCCATCGGAAAAAGATTAATCCGAACGACCAAAATCAGGAAAAATAATGTTTTAAATAATATTTAAGAATTAAATAAATTATGTTAAATTGAGACGAAAAATAAAGGCGGAAGGCTGCTCAAATTTTCCGAATTAATTAAAATACTTATCGCAAATAGTAAAGTAAAAGTGGAATGTTGTTCAATCGTTAGTATAATATTCTTATCAACTGTAGGATAAGGGCGGAACGCTGCTCAAATTTTCCGAATCAATAAAAATACTTCATCTAAAACTGTAGAAAAAGGATAAAACCGTAAAATAAGGGTGGAACGCTGCTAAATTTTTTCGAATTAACAAGAATACTTTATCGAAAACTGAAAAATACAGATGGATTACGGCTAAATTTTTATATAAGTAAGATATTTGAGGAATGAGGAAAAGCTGAGGAATGAGGACGGATTCCCTTCTAAAAATTTGATAATAATAATGATAATAGTAAGGATAATGGTAATTATAATAATAATAATAATAA
This sequence comes from Schmidtea mediterranea, assembly GCA_022537955.1. Taxonomy (NCBI): domain Eukaryota; kingdom Metazoa; phylum Platyhelminthes; order Tricladida; family Dugesiidae; genus Schmidtea; species Schmidtea mediterranea. Next base: position 12,074,335 of record CM039682.1, on the reverse strand, counting down.
TAATAATAATAATAATAATAATAATAATAATAATAATAATAATAATAATAATAATAATAATAATAATAATAATAATAATAATAATAATAATAATAATAATAATAATAATAATAATAATAATAATAATAATAATAATAATAATAATAATAATAATAATAATAATAATAATAATAATAATAATAATAATAATAATAATAATAATAATAATAATAATAATAATAATAATAATAATAATAATAATAATAGATATCATGGTAATGGTAGTAATAAGAATAAGAATAAATGTAATAGCAGTAATAATTAATAAAGGTAACACATGTAATCGTAACAAGGATAATATTAGTAATAATAATAGGGAACATTGTAGTTATAACAGGGATAATGGTAAGAGAGATACTGTGTGAATACTTACATAACAAAGGGTTTAAAGGCGGAGCAAAATCATCAACACGGACAACGATAAGTTGGACAATCTGAATAGATGTAAGGATAATCGAGATAGCAGTATGCATTAATATTTGAAGGAGATAGGAGAATAATGGGACCTAAAAATCGAAATTCAGCACAGACCTTCTATCGGCAGCTCTTTGGACCCATGGATCGTTCGGTCAATTATAGCATTAGCAATAGCGCTCACTTTTTGCGGACGATCTACCCACTCGAACACAGTTCCAACGTTGCTTAGCAACGGATTCCGAGTGGTAAGCGAAAGATATTTGTATGGGGTTGTCTGGGTAACAACCATATAGTTTCAAAATATCAACACCCAGAAACCCACCAAATAAAACGCATGCCATTTTGTGGTTATAGTCCAAAAGTAATGTTGAATCCATTAAAGACATCCTTAAATTATTGACACCTTCATAACAATCCTTTCTGTTTAATTATGTCTTTTTGATTATCTACAATATGTTCTCTTTATGTAAGCCTCGTCTACATACCTCAGAGAACGTTCTTAATGGATGCTTCTTAACATTTAAAAATGAGTGCTACAGAAACAATACAAAATAAGTGACTAAACTCAACCAAAATATTTAAGTATTTTATTTTTTATATACTTAATATAGTTATACTAACGTTTTACTATTTGTCATTGTGGTGGGTTACTGGGTTTTGACGTTTGTTTTTATCTTTCTATAGTTACCCTGGTAACGCCATATAAATATTTCTAGCTACCACTCGGCACCAGTTGCTAGGCAACGTTGGAAATGTGTTCGAGTGGGTGGATTGTCCGCAAAAAGTGAGCGCTATTTCTAATGCTGTAATTGCTCGGACAACCCTCGGGTTCAACGAGCTGTCGATGGAAGACCTATGCTCGCTTTATAATGCCCCCTGTGTGAGAAGGTTCAAGATTAGACTCGTGTTGATGGTATAAATGGGATGACATTCGTATGAAGAGGTGTGAATACTCATGACTTTTCGGTGGCAATTTAATATTATTCACAGTTTTACCATATCCCTTTTAAACGATTTATCAATACTTATAATTCTATTCAATTAAACAAAACAGGGTAGATTGGACAATATTTGTAATTCAATTTAATTTACAAGCGATATAGGACACATTAATTAAGTTTGTTTGCCAGGCGTGCGGCTCTCCGTCAGGCGCGTTCCTTACACCCCGGCCTGTAACTGTTCGAGGGTATTGTTGATGGAGCCGCCACGGGCGTTGGGTTGTATACTGAATCCCGGTACGCCAATTGAGATGGGGCAAAGATAAGAGGGTAAGTCACCGCTTCGCCTTCACGACTGGCGGCCAGAGCAACTTCCAACCTTATTATCTGCGTCCGGAGGTTCTGATTCAACTGCCGTTCCTCAGCCCAACCTTTTTGAGCAGCTGTGAGACGTTGATGGAGAGATTTGAGTTTCGCTGGGTCCACCCAGGTGGATTTCACCTGTTGAACCTCCTTTGTGAGTTGAATAATCTGCTCATATAGAGCTTTGTTCGATTGCTGGGCACGGGACAATTCCCTCTGTAGTACTTGAGCAGGTTCCATGGCTAATAAAGTGAATGATTAAAAGGGTGAGATTACTAACAGAGCACAATTATATGAATTACGTTGAAACCAAACAAACAAATGGGAAATCATTTACCACAAAAAAAAATAAGAGATTCTAAACTAAACATCACAAGGTACAATTAATTTTATTTATTATCAATCCAAAAATTTATCAAATTTGAGTTCTCAACTGGTTTCCCACGGATCAGGGGAAGCCTTGCGCTACCCATTCTTCGGGCGTATAGCCAGAGATGGACATTGTTGGCCTTTTTGTATTACGGGCTCGAATCGTTGTTGATTGAGGGGCACGTGTCGTGGGGCCTTGTCGGGGATGCCAATAATTGTCGGCGATCCGACCCTCCAGTAAGTCCTCTTCGACGTTCGCCAGATACTGGCGAGCTCGGACCACCTGTAGATCCACTTGTCTTTGATGGGCTTCCAGGCTCTCAAGCAGATGCAGAGCCTGCTGGTGGATTTCATCGGCCGGGCTCCATTCTTCGGCCAGCTTTTGACCCAAATCGTCTTCGAAGAGGAACCTCGACGGGGGAAATTCTGGGCATCTCTCTTGTCTGTAACGCCCCCAGGCCCATCTCCACCGGTCTGCGAGAGAAATTGACATGTGATCCGTCGGACTAGCTGCTGAAATGAAAATTGTTAACTATAAATTGTTAACTACCAAAACGAAAGTAGATGAGTATAATGATCCTGATTTAGTCCTTTGTGAAACTTTATTAGGAATTTTTAATCTGTCTCAGCCCGTTAGGGAAATCGGGAACAAGTCTTACGGTTTCGCGGTTACTCTACTTCAGCCGTTAAATCATTCCCAGTTTCTTTGCTGGAGTGTTTTTCACAATATGAAATTTTAATTGATTTTTCAAATATCAATCTCCATTTTGACTGTTAAAATGACTTGTCTTTATTTAATACCTAAAACAGATTACTGTCTACCACTGTTGAGAAATGCTAATAAGATTTGCCCACAAAAATCTCCTAATTCTCAATTAACATTTTAAAGAACACGATTTTATTTCCTTATAGCTAATCAAATAAATTTCCAGCAAAACAGATGGTAATAATTTTAACAAATTATCCGTTTCATGAAAGATTATGTTGAAATATAATTGATCATTTTACGAGAAGGACTTCTGGTTATTTAAGAAGTTCTAAACATGCGGCGAATTTGCGAGTGACTTGTGAACGGATTCAAAATGAAAATCAAGCGGTAACGAAAATAATGATAGTAGGGTGTGATGAATGAATTCTATAGAGGGGTTGTGGCGTTGAGAAATTTAATGGCCAGACCTAATAGGTCGAGGATAATAATGAATTGTTAATAAGTGACTGATTTCATAATCGATAGAGACTTTAGGTTAGCACTAATATAAGGAGATTGTATCAGGGTCATTTGAATATTAAAATTACATACGTATTATGATAAACGGACGATTATGAATATTAACAAAATTATTTATACTTATTACCATTTATTACGGGTAAATATTATGAAAAGGAAATCGATTATAACTTCTACAAAATTATATAGGTTTATTTATTAAATATAAATTACAAGTTCTCACCCTCGGTGGTTATTTCTAATGTTGCGACCGCCTCCTCGTTGGGCATGTTTGGTGTTAATTCCATGTTATCTGACATTGTTGAAGGAAAAATATCCAAATGTTTCAGGTGATCAGTATTTAATATTTACTGATTTGTGTGGGTGGCGGTATCCGATTGGAACGATTCTGCACGTCACTGAATGGTGATTGATTGGATGGAATTTGGTTAGCCGGACGCTAGTCGCCGTTCAGATGAATTGTTTACCATAAACAATTTCGATATCCGTTCGAATGGTTGAATTTGTCAATTGTTAAATTTTCGAAATGGATATCGAAATTCGACGATGGAAATTCGTAAGTCTTTATTTCTTTGGAAAATAACGGCGGAAAACTCGCTCGTGTCATCGCCAACTTCACTTCAAATCTATTCGATTCTTAATTTATTATTTTTATTAATAGTTAATGCATTTATTTAACATTTTAAGAGTCCGCCGCGTCGGAAAAATCATGAATATCTCTTCGTTCCTCAATATTGGAATTTTATTAATTACCGGATTGTATTCCTATTCACTGGATTTTTACAATATTGAGTTGTCATTTTCAATTTTCAGTCGATTTTTCGGAAAACGGCGAGACGTTATGCTTTATACCATTTAATATGGAATAGTGGGTAATTTAGATTACTGGCTATCGTAGTCGGGTTTGCGTTGGTGATTGGGAATCGGTTATGAATCAAAAACTTGTTGGATTTTTGAATCAAAATTAACTGTCATATTTTTAGGAAAATGAATATTGATGGTGGATGAACCTTTTCAATGAATTTATTCGTTGATGATACAGTGATATAACGGTAGAAAAACAGATGGGTCGGTTAAGTTAATTATTCAAGTGGGTTAGGGAATCTTCGTTATAATACAATCTATTCTATCGATGTGTATATTTTTGATTTAATTATTTAGGCTAATTTTATTTGGGCCAATTTCGATTTATAGTTGGCTTCTATTGGCAAAAGAAAAAGGGTCTCTATTAACTATGCTGGTGGATATACGCTGACTTAAGGTCCGATTAAGTTCTTTGCTTCGCTAGAAGTTTAACAATAATTTAAAATTACTATTTAAAGTTATATTTAAGTTAAATTAATTTATTTCATTTCATAGCAGTGATTTCATATTAATTTTATTCCCCTCTTAACCTTTCCCTTTACTAAGCCTTAAACGCATTTTATGTTTATATTATATTTAATGAGTGCCCACTGGACTACTCGGTGTGGTGATTTTAAGCCGTGTGTAGAATAATTTAGGTCGAATTTAAAGAAAAACTAGAAACGAGGAAGTAGCCAAAAGACACCTTCCTTATTTCTCCTTTCTTCTATACGGAATAATATTGACGTTCCAATCCCTGCGTTCCGCACGCCGGGTCTTCACGGGCACAGATCTTCGGCGATATTCCACGCACTTACACGAATCTGAATAGTTAATTTTGAAAAAATAAGTTAATTTTATGCATTATAAATATTTATTAATATATTAAACAATGTAACAAATTACTTACCCAAAAAGCATCATACAAAAATTACAAATACATCCCTCCCCACGCCGACATCCAAGCAGAGCTCTATCGAAGTTGCGAGGACGGGACGTGGAGAGAGAGTTTCCAAATAAAACTTTCGCTCACCTAAAAATAGATTTTTAAACAAAAGGTTCAAGTTAAAAAACTGATTAATGATTTTCAAAAAATGGTTTTTTGGTTAAATTTTATGTGAAAATGCATCGGTATTTATACCTATTTTCTGTCCCTAACCTCGCGTGTTATTTTTGATTTGGTAAAACAAAATTCGATCTTGATATTTTCTATTGTATTCTAATCTTTATTTTTATTATTTTCTTATTCATTTGGATGATTTTTTATTTAAAATTTTTATTAAATTATTTCTTATTCAAATTCTTTGATTTAAATTTGGTGGGTTACAGGGTTTCGAATCTTGCTTATCTTCCTGGCGACCCTAGTAACGCCATACAAAATGATACTACTCCACTTGGCACCCGTTGCTAAGCAACGTTGGAAATGTGTTCAAGTGGTGGATTGTCCGCAAAAATTGAATACCATTGGCTAGTACTGTAATTGCTCGGACAAACCTCGGGTTCACGAGCTGTCGATAGAAGACCTATGCTCGCTTTGCTCTGTCCCTCATAGATAATCGTTCATGATTAGTGCTTAATTGTCTGTGGAAAACTGAGACGTAATGGGGTTACTTATGACCGTGCGGGTATGCAATTTCAAAAGAAAACGACTCAACTAAGGCTAAACTACTCTATTAAATCAAATCACATGATAAATATCTACGGTTTGGCATTCTGAAGTTGCGCTGCTCGACGTCGGGCCCGCTCCTTACGTCCCGGTCGACGATTGTTGGTGATGGGTTGCTCCAATGACTTGGTTGCTGTCTGTGGCATTTGGGTCGGGGCGAAGATGAGCGGGTAGGTGACCGCTTCACCTTCTCGGCATACTGCTAGTGCGACTTCTAGCCCCCGTACCTGCGTTCGCAAACTCCGATTGAGCTGGCGTTCTTCGGCCCAGCCTTTTTGAGCTGCGGTAAGTCGTTGGTATAGGACTTTGGTTCGTTTGGGATCTAAGCACGTCGCTTTGATCTGCTGCATCTCACGGGTTAGTTGTAGGACTTGATTAAGTAATTCGGCATTCGCCTGTCTCGCGCGATCTAACTCCGTCTGCAAGATCCGTAGAGAAGCCATTACTGAAATTAAAGGGATTTTTACTCGTCAATTTATAGTCGGCCTAAATATTTATCTCTTTCAAACAACTCAACATTCATTTTCAGTTATATAAGAAAAGAAATACACACGGTTCTAAGTTTTATTGCTATTTAATCACTATGATGTCTCGTTCGTCAGTTTATTCATCCGGGCAGAATCTTTCTAGGCTTCTTTTGAGAGCCTCTACTGTGTATGGACGCCTAGTGTCCCGAACCGGACGAGGTGGATGGGCGACGGCGATCCGCCCAGCAAGGATGTCATCCAGCACATTTGCAAGGTACATCCTTGCCTTGACTACTTGTAAGTCCACCTGCTCCTGCACCCGCTCCCAATGGGTGAGGAGGTCCTGCGCATTTGCAAAGATTTCAGCGGCTGGGTATTCTTGTCTCACTGGTTCGAGAGGGTCGCTACTCGGATCCCGTGCTTTTCGAGGGATAGAATAAGGCCACTGTGACCGGGGTCTTCCTATTGCGTCGGTGGTTCGTAATCTCATTTCCGAGCGTTTTTTCTGAGTAGTAATCTGATTGTTGGACATACTCTGTAACGATTGAAATTTAAATCATGAAAATGATAGTGTGGGGAATGGGGTCTTTACTATATTAGTTAAAGAGAGTTTAGGTGGGTCAAGATTTGGTGCATTTAGCGACTAACATTGAGGTTTTCCTAGACTCGATTTATCTGCAATGAATAAACCAGCATACAAAACATTTTAGAGTGAAGAAGGGTCAACTATTTTGTGAGATTCATAAGATTGTCATTTCGGCAATAGGTATATGGAAGGCATTAGTTTTAAAGCTTGGCGCTTGGATGCTAATTTCAATTCTAATTTGTTCCTGATTAAAGTTTTTAAGAAATCTGATGGGTTTATAATTTATGGATTTATTTCGAGTTTTAAAAAAAAACAAATTGATAGCAACGGCTTAAGCTTAAAATTAGATTTCAAAATTGGTCACTTCTATGTTCGAGACAAATATTTTCTTGCTGTGTTTATGTTATCGACCAGACGGCGTGCATGAATTAATTAATTCTAGATGTTATTTGAGTCGCCTAACGAATTCCATTGTCTCGAAATTTTTAACTGTCTCTCTCAGAATATTCGGTTACGGACATATTTGCCATTTTGGGGATCCCGTAATTTTTGGAATTTATTAACTTTCTCGGATGGGGGTTTTCTCCGATCTCAAGTAACCGTGATATCATTTTATCCTCCTCGGAATTCAGCATAGAAGAATGGATGGGGAAAAACTATCCGTATTGTTTCAAAATACAATTACTCGGGTCGAGACTTATCTATTCATTTCTCAGACATCCAGTGGTTATTACATTCGTCTTGCTACTCAATTCGACCGTATTTTGGTTCAATCCCCACCCTATTCATTCGATTTATGTTAACACTTTCTGTCAAATTCATCATTTATTAGTCGTTAAAGATTTCAATTAATTTATGATTCTGATTTATTGGTAAATTTTTAATCTTTACACAACTACAACACAGCCCTAACTTGTCGAACACTATCTAAATAATATTCCAATCCTAAATTTTCGAACTGAATGTTTTCATTTATTCCACTGTACTATTGGATTTTAATTTATTATGGATCGCAATATTTGCTTACCTCACCGATATGGTCTCGGTTTGTGATTAATCCTATATCCTAGTAGGTACGAATTTTACTTTCTATGATTGTTAATTGTATCAGAGTTAACAAATAAAATTTTATGTTCGTCTCAATTATAGCTTTACCTACTTTATCAACAAGATTTTATTTTCATTAATCGAAAATTTTATTAAATTTTTTCTTACAAACAAGATTTTACTCTTTATTAAACTTTACCAATTTTATGTTTCAATTAAGATTTTCTTTTATATCTCGTATGTTATATCAAATCACTGTACAATTGAGATTTTGTTTGTTACTAATCCTAATTTTATTAAATTCATTTCATTTAAATTCATTTTATCTCCTATTAATCGTAATTTTATTGAATTCATTTAAATCTCCAATTAATCATAACTTCACTAAATTCATTTCACTTCTTTCAATCATGATTTTATTAAATTCATTTTTCATAATTTCATTTTATTTCCTACTAATCATAACTTTATTTGATTTCTTTTATTTCCTATTAATCATAACTTCATTGAGTTCATTTTATAACTTCATTAAATTTCTTTCATCTCCTATCACTCCTAACTTTATTTTGTTTCATAATAATCCTATCTCTATCAAATTCATTTTATAGCATTGACACGGAAGTGGTTATATCAGCAATTTCAATTTACGTTGTCCCCGTACCCTTTCCTTTAATTGATCTTAAGGCATAGTATGTTTATATTATAGTTATTGAGTGCCCACTGGACTACTCGGTGTGGTGATTTTAAGCCGTTTGTTAGATAATTTTAGGTCGATTTTACAGAATTGAGAAACGAGGAAGCAGCCAGAGACTCCTTCCTTATTTCTCGCTTCAGCTATAGGGATAAATATTTACGATCCAACCGCTGCGTTGCGCACGCTGAGTCTTCACGGGTGCATATCATTGGCGATCTTCCACGCACTTACATGCATCTGCACTATGTTGATTTTACTAACTTGCGTGATGTTTCGGCTGTGGGCCGGAAAAATTTCGACATTAAAATTTATAAATTTATGAAAACATATAAATACATATTAATAAAATTTATTAATCATGAAACAGACAAATTACCCCTTTGACCATTCCATAAAACATCAAAATAAAATCGAACATAAAATCGCATAAATACCTCTCTCCCCACATCGACGCCGAGCAGAGCTCCATTGAGATGCAAGGTCGTGATGTGGAAAGAGGGTTCCAACATAACTGATTCTCACCTAAAAATTTCGATTGAATACACTAGTTGATAAATGATTGACAATCTTCAAAACGATTCTAACAGTTTTAAAACGGTTCTCTTTGAAAAATGGTTTTTAAGTAGTTCAACAGAATGTTCTGGAAAAATGTGTTTTTCCGAAAACGATTAAAATGGTTAAGTTAAATGTGAAAATGGATCAGTATTTATACCTAATTGTGTGACGTGTAAAATTTGATGCAGTAAAACAAAATTCGACCTTGTTCTTTTCTAGCAAATTCTATTATTTAATTTTTATATTTCTTGATTTATTTTTATAATTTTTTATTTAAAGTTTTTTATTGAATTATTGCTAATTCAATTTTTCAATTTAAATTCCACTTTAATGAACTTTAATTGATTTTTTCTAATTTCGTCGAATTTGTCGTGTTTTCTTGTTGTATTTGTGTAGGTATCGTGCGGATCTTGGTGCATTTGTTAATATTTTAATTTTATTTTTATGTTTATTATTTTATATTTAATTCTTTTATTTCTTAGATTTTATAGGGTTTATTTGGTGTTTTTCAGGTTTATTTTAAATTGCGTGTTGTATCTGCGTGTGTGTTTCTGATCCATTTAAACATTTTCCAAGGCCGTTGACGTTCTGGCCCAACAAATTTCATTTTCATGAAATTTTCGTTTTTATCAAATTTCGGTCGAATTTCTTAGGTTTTCATGCTATGTTTGTATTTGTTTCGTGCGGATCTTGTTGCATTTTGTTATTATTTTAATTTATTTTTATGTTTATTATTTTATATGTAATTGCTTTTCTCTCATATTTTGTTAGGTTTAATTGATGTTTTAATAGGTTTGAGTTTAAATTTGCATGTTATATTTGCATGTGTGTTACCGATCCATTTAAACATTTTCCAAGGCCGTTTGTGTTCTGGCCCAACAATTGTTTAAAAATATATTGTTATGCTTCTCAACATCCATTATGTCGTTTTAATGTTGTTATTTTATATTTCCATTGTAAAATCTAAAATTTAAAAAAAGAATTATTTAAATTTCAATTATTTAAATATATTTCAGAATTAAAATTTTCATTGAAATTTGTAGATAAAATTGAAAAATTTCATTTTAAATTTCAATAATTTGTTTATTCAATTACAATTTACGTAAGTATTTAAAATTTTAATAAAATTAATTTCTATTTTAGTCTTTTTTATATATACATTTATTGTGATGTTGATTAAAGTTAAAACTCTGACTGGTAAAGAAATTGAAATAGATATAGAACCTACAGATAAGGTGGAGCGAATTAAAGAAAGAATAGAAGAAAAAGAAGGTATACCACCTCAACAACAACGGTTGATATTTTCTGGGAAACAAATGAATGATGACAAAGCAGTTGCTGAATATAAAATAATTGGTGGTTCAGTTCTTCATTTAGTGTTGGCTTTACGAGGTGGTAATGCATTGTCAATCATTGAATAAATTGTTATTTTATTGCTAAAATTAATTTTCCTTTTACAAATTTCTATCAATTTAAATTTCTTCAGAATTTATTTAATTTAACGGTTTGTTAGTATCTTCAATATTTTTAATGATTAGTGCAATATAATGATTGTTCTTGTATAAAGTAAAGTTGGTTTAATTTGAAATTATTTTATTTTGCGTTTGTTAATTATATTTTTATGCATCGTTGTTCCTACATTGATAACTTGGTTTAATTTTCATTTGTTTTTATGTAGTGTTAAGGAAACTAATTTCAAGAATGTGATTGTTGGTCTTTGTAAAGCTGGAAAGTTATTTTTGGATTTGTATAATTCTTGCTTACTGTTGTAGGCACTTTAAAAATATTATGCAAGATTTTCCAGTTTAACTGAAATTTTGATTTTTACGTATTTTATATACAAGTGTTAAATTCTTGAACCAATACAAAATGGAATCAAGTTTTTAATAAAAAGTAACTTAAAATTTCCAATGGTTTCATTTAAGATCAAAATGTGAAAATCAACAATCCCATTGAAAAAAAAGTAGCATAAAAGTTAGATTAATTATCGTTCGACTAAATGAAATTTGTATATGAATATTTCAGGAATTTACAAGATAAAAATTTGATGTGATTTTGTGTTATTATACAATGAATAAGTTGTCGTTTTAGTTTTATTATTATTTTGAACCTTATTAATAAATCTTAATAATGTTGGGTTTGTGTAGATTGAAGTAAAATACATGTAAGAATCGCTCCATTTCAAAATAAATAATCCAACGCTCGAAATTTTTGATTTTAACAAAATTCTACTACTAAATTAAGCCAAGGAGATCGTTTGGAGGTGATGGCATTCTCTCATCTGAACTTTTTAAATATAACTATAACAAAACCTCAGAAACTTATTACAATATTGAAACATTTGTGACGATGCGTGACGAGGGGGAAGGGTGTTTAAGAACTGTGACGTCACGCTTTAAATTTTTTATCTTTTCAGCTTTCCAGGGCTTCTTTTTAATACATGTTCTCTTATACGATATTAGTTCAGCATTACACTAAATACACACTAAAATGCCAATAAAGTGATTTGAAACCTGTTCATTTTCAAATATGAAATAAGGCTTTTTATGGGGTTACAAAAAATTTGTGAAGTCATATTTGAGGGGGGTCTAATTTTTTGTGACGAAGGGAGGGAGGAGCTAAAAAATCGGTCAAAATCGCGTGACGCCATTTATGGACGATTCATTTATACAATTAAGAAAATCATCTACAAAAAGTTCTATTGAAAATGATCGTATAATGAATTAGGCATGATGAAAACCCGAGCCATATGGAAAACCCTGGGAGATAATTAGATTAATTCTCTCATAAAATTAATAAACTACAATTAGTTTTAATGTTTATTAGAGAGGTGAGAAGTCGCCTAACCAATTTGGTAGCTTAAAACAAAATATTTATTTGTTTAAGACTTAATATGATTAGTTTGTTGACTAAAAGTGATAAAAGTGAATGTACAAATTTGAAGTTCAACAGTAAGTCGAAGTGGATGAAAGAGTCGAAACAGGTAAAAGGACATCCATATTTATAATTACAGAGGTGCGTTTGAAAGCGAGTAAAACGTAATATAAACCAATTTAAATTAACGTGCGGTCAAGAAAGGATGATCTATCATTGGCGTACTTAGTCCTATCGAAAAGGTGCAGATCAAGGAATATTGCATTGAGTACTTTGATTATTGTGGCAAATACAAATAAAAGTTCCTTGTGGAAATTGGAATACGAGAAGTCAGAGAACAAATCTACTTGTAATAAATAAGCCCGACAAAATCATAATTTATTGTGAATGTTTGTCAAATTTTAATGAACGAAATTATCTAAATTATTAACTTATTAGAGGATATACTAAATTAAATGATAAATATTTAATCTCAATATTATTATTTATACACTCTATCGCTTATTAAATTAATTAAAATAATCAAAAATTTCCTATCCAAATGAATTTAAAAGTACTTAATATTTAATTGTAATCATGTATTATATATAAAAAATATTTAAATGAACTCGACTCTTTAAAAAATATCTTTAAAGTTAAGCACCCCAACCCCCCCCCCTCCATAAGCGAAAATCCTTGGTGCACGCCTGTGCACACTAATGCATGTACACATATTCACTAACAGTGTCAAATCGCTGTATTAAACAAGGAATAAATTGACCTATAGCCGCAATGATAATAAATAAAATAAATATTAACATTAATTTTGTAATTTTCGTCTTATATTTAGCGATAAACAAATTTTTGTAATGTTTATAAAATTTGAAGGTAAATTTCAAATTGAACTAGCGTTTTTTAAATTTATATTAATTAATTTAAAATAAATCCAAAAGTTGAATGTGCGAGCTAAACTAAAATAAAATTCCCATTTGATTCTGTTTTTAAATATGAAAAAATATTATTAATAAACTGCTGCTTAAATTTCATTTCAAAATGTTCTTGTAAATGATACCGATTTTATGCAAGCTTTTATTCTGATGGCTTGATCTGTTGAGTTGTAATTATTTTTGTTGGGCCAGAACGTAAACGGCCTTGAAAAATGTTTAAATGGATCAGAAACACACACGCAAAAATAACATGCAATTTAAATAAACCTAGAAACACCAATTAAACCCTATAAAATACGAGAAAAAAGGAGAATTAAATATAAAATAATAAACATAAAAATAAATTAAAATATTAACAAAATGCACCAAGATCCGCACGATACCTACACAAATACAACAAGAAAATACAACAAATTCGACGAAATTGAAAAAATTAATTAAAGTTCATTAAAATGAAATTTAAATCGAAAATTTTGAATTAGTAATAATTCAATAAAAATTCGAAATAAAAATTATAAAAATAAATCGAAAAATAATAAAAATAAATAATAGAATTTGCTAGAAAATAACAAGGTCGAATTTTGTTTTACTGCATCAAATTTCACACGTCATACAAATAGGTATAAATACTGATCCATTTTCACATTTAACTTAACCATATTTTCAAGTCTTGAAAACCACTTCGAGAATTTGTTTTAACTATTTTTGAAAATTGTTTGAAGCTATTTCGAATTTACAGTTATTATTCTAGGTGAGAAATATTTATGTTAGAGCCCTCTTTCCACATCACGTTCATAGCATCTCTGTAGAGCTCTGCTTGACGGCGGTGTGGGGAGAGAGGCATTTATGCTTTCTGTTATGATATTTTATGCTATTATGTGAAAATTTTGGAATGGTTATGAAGGGTAATTCTGTTATTTTGTCCTAATTAATAAATATTATTAATATATTTAAATTGTTCTACATATATCTAACTTATTTTATATGCTTTTATAAATTTTAATGTCGAAATTTTTCCGGCCCACAGCCGACACATAACGCAAGTAAATAAAATCTACATAGTACAGAGGCATGTAAGTGCGTGGAAAATCGCCAATGATATGTACCCGTGAAGACTCAGCGTGCGCAACGCAGCGGTCGTAACGTCAATGTTATCCCTATAGCTGAAGCGAGAAATAAGGAAGAAGTCTCTGGCTGCTTCCTCGTTTCTCAATTCTGTAAAATCGACCTAAAATTATGTTACATACGGCTTAAAATTATCACACCGAGTAGTCCAGTGGGCACTCAATAAATATAATATGAATACAATATGCGTCTAAGGCCTATTAAAGGGAAAGGGTACTTGGGTTAAATTAACTGAAATCGTTGTTATAACTATTTTGGATTAACATTTTGAAATAAATAAAATTTATTGGGAATCATTGAATTCGATTAAATTGAAATTATTGATAAAAATTAAAATAATCATTGATTTTAGAAGTAAAGTGTTTTATGACTAAAAATTAAAGTAAATATGGGGTAAAGATAATTTAATGATCGTAGATTATTGATTAAAATTAGGGTAATGACAAATAATTTCATCAATTAAATTATTATAATTCATTTCAATAAAAGTAATCTGATCTTCGAGTAAAAACGAGTAATGTATTGATCTAATCAACCCCCGATAGAAATGAAAGTAATTAAGAATCGAATTCATTGATTTCAAATAAAGAAATGTATCCATTAAACGTAAAACGATTCTCGAATAAAAGTATGGGATTCCTCAATTAAATTGTTGATTCAAATTAATGTAACACTACATAATTCACTGTTAATTCATCTTGATAAAATTGAAGAAGTGATTGAGCAATCCAAGTATTTAGATTAAATTATTGATTAAAAATAAAATGAATACAAATAAAAATATCGTTGATTAGATTGAATCAATTTATTGGTGACAATTGAGATGATTAAATTAGTCCAAATAGCTACTAAGTAAAACCCACGTAAACTAGTTTTGGTAAAGTAAAGTATCAAATAAGAATAAATAAAATAAGTCCCTTAACGAGCTATGATTAGTGAATTAAAGTGATTCATAGATTAAGATTAGAGATGAATTGAATAACCGGAAAAATGTAAATTAGAGAAAAACTGAATTCACGGTTTTGAAACCACCAGCATTAAAATAACTTTGTGGACTAAAGTAATCGTTGATCCAAATAGCCTTAGGGAAGCCTATTAAAAATCGGAGTAACAGATGTCGATAATATAATCTCTTAACTAGAATTAGAATAATTCATAAATCTATAAAATAGGTTTCATCAATTATCGTAAATTCAGGATTTATAGCAAATTGATTAGTGGTAAAGTGAATGAATATTTACGTAAATTAAATTAATATAACTGAAAAAACCAAAGTTTAAGATGAACGAAAATTTGTATTACTATCACATTAAATTCCACTTAGCGAAGTTATTCCAACAGAAGGGTATCGCATCTGTTTAGAAAACTCGGTAAGCGTAGAAGTCCTCCTAAAATTTGCTAATAAAGTACATTTAAACTAGTCAACGAAATAACTTACCGGAAATGGAGATAATCAAGTGTAGGCGAACATTTGACCAGTAATTCTGAAAATATGACACGATTAATACAATCACCGGATGTAAACAATGTAATTCACCTTTAGTCAACCGCTTAAGTGGTAACGGTAAAATCCGCCGGAAATCGTTCGCCCACCAGGATACACCTGCACGCGACTAAGTTATCTCGGATCAACATCCGGCCTAAATCTTGAAGTTCGAGCAACTGTAATTAAAGTTAGTAAACAAACTTTAAATCAATGTACAGATTCCCTTCAATCAACGCACGAGTATCCGCCTACATGGACAATTTTCATGTTAACGCATATATCGAATAAGTGAAACATCAGGTTACCCCATCCATATGTTTAATCATATACTTATATAGTTACCCTATAAAGGAGTGCACCTTAAAGAACCAGACTCACTAAGCAACCTAACCTGCTTATTAATGTTCCATCGCGTAAAGGAAGGCAATGGTCACGCGTATGACACCCTTACTAGTAACACAGACACTATCCTCTTGCTAATAACTTAGAAATGATAAATCAAGCGAACCTAATGACAGTAATGTTTAGACATGTCGCCCAAACGAACTACCCGTCGAGAGACCGTCAGACAGGAACCGACAGGAGTCCCGCCGACCACGAGGATACTCAATCAGTTGCAACGATCATGTCTCTCGGAACGGCAATATCCAGCTGCAGAGACCTACCTGCACGCACAGGAGCTCCTCACCCAATGGGAAAGGGTGCAGGAGCAGGTAGATTTACAGGTGGTTAAGGCAAGGATGTACCTTGCGAACGTGGTCGAAGACATCCTTGCCGGGCGATTTGCGGTCGCCTATCCACCTCATCCAGTACGAGACACCAGAAGACCCTATACCGTTGAGGCTCTCAAACGGAGCCTGAAGAGATATTGTCCGGACGAGTAAACCAACAATGACAGACTTTATGTAGTAACTGATTGAAAATATTAGAACTTTACTTGTTATTTCTTTTCTTATCGCTAGAGTTATTCGTGTTTTGTTTAACGAAATAAACAATTATATAACTTGATCAATAATAAATTAACCTCATCTATTTGATTGTAGTAAGGTCTTCCTTACAAATCTTACAAGCCGAATTGGACCGCGCGAGGCAGACGAATGCAGAGCTACTCAGCCAGGTCCTGCAATTAACTCGCGAGGTGCAGCAGGCCAAGGCGACCTGTTTAGACCCTAAACGGACGAAGATACTCTACCAACGACTCACCGCAGCTCAAAAGGGCTGGGCCGAAGAACGCCAGCTCAATCGGAGTCTGCGCACGCAGATTCGGGGACTCGAAGTCGCCCTAGCGGTATGCCGGGAAGGTGAAGCGGTAACTTACCCGCTCATCTTCGCCCCAACCCAAATGCCGCAGACAACCACCAAGCCAACAGAACAACCCATCAACAATCGTCGACCGGGACGTAAGGAACGTGCCCGACGTCGAGCAACGCAACTTCAAAACGTCAAACAGTAGATATTCCACATGTGATTGATTCAAATAGAGTAGTTTTAGCCTTAGTTGAGTCGTTTCTTTTGAAATTGCATGTCAGTATTGTCACAAGTAACCTTATTACGTCTCAGTTTTCCACAGTCAATTAAGAACTAATCCTGAATAGTTATGAGGGACCGAGCAAAGCGAGCATAGGTCTTCTATCGACAGCTCGTGAACCCGAGGATTGTCCGAGCAACTACAGTACTAGCACATGGTACTCAATTTTTGCGGGCAATCCACCACTTGAACACATTACCAACGTTGCCTAGCAACGGGTGCCAAGTGGCGATCAGTATCATTTTGTATGGCGTTACTAGGGTCACCAGGAGGGTAAGCAAGATTTGAAACCCTGTAACCCACCATTTTTTTCGGCAGGATAGGGTGATTGATCTCACTACACTTGCTCTCAATCAGAATAATAACTCGATACAATAGCTTGTTTTTATTACAACGAGTCACAATCGTTCAAATTTTCACAGATATCATTAACCTTTGTTTGATAGTATTAGCAGATGGCCCAAAGGGTAACCGTAACAAACTACAACAAAATAAATCTGTTTAAACTTAAGTTGAAAAGTTTCCTTGCCTCTTCAATTTTTTGTTCACCGTATTTTTTGAAAATTTATGCGGATTTGACTAAGTTTTTAGTTGCCTTTATAGTATTTCATTCTCATCCTTTTATTGGGCTCAGAGCCAAAATTAAAACAAAAATTACAAAACCAATTTAAACAAAAAGGTGAAAATTGTATAAGTTAGAACAAAATAATTTATGTCGTTTGGAAATTGTCAATATGGCTGCTGTAACATAAGCACTCACAGCAAGAAGAGACCAAAAATAAAATAAAAACATATTAATTAAAACAAATTAAAAATTTAACAAAATTAAATAAAAACAAATAATTAATTAAAATCATTAAAAAGCATATAGCTGCAGAAAGAAACATCCGAAAAATAAAATAAACTGCCAAAACCTTTCAAAATAAGGTTTAGAAAAAACACAGGCTGAAGAGGCGACCAGAAAACAAAATATTGGGGTTAAAAAATAATATTGTAAGAAAATAATAATAAAAAATAAAATCCAACAATAAAATATTAATATATCAAAAAATAAAGAAAAATATATAAAAAATTACAAAAATATTTCGAAATAAATAAAATAATTAAAAAGCCCTAAAAATGGCGAAAAATCGCCCATTGGTTGCACACAGGCACAAAAATACTATATATACGGCAGTCATTTTCATAATTTTCAGACATTTTTTTCAGTCAGGTGACTACTAGAAAAATTTTTAGACTTTCTTAGACGAACCGTGAGTCATTTTTATACAAAATGTTTATGCCAATTTATGCCAATTTTTCCAATTTGGTTGCATGACTGTGGATTGTAAGTATTATTTTCTTGTATAAATATATATTTCGAAGTCTTGTTACTTTGATTTTATTCTGGATGGTCGTGGAATCTTTTGGTGTCACTGACAAATCCCCCTAAAATCTTATTTATAATACGTATTTTATAGCAGTTCATAGGACAGATCTCGTGCCGGCTAGTGGGTTAAGTCCCCTAGTTGAGCTCGCGAGTCATGCCTCGTGGACACCTCGGTAGTCCGCAGTAGGGTCTTGCAATTGCACAGGACCTCCACGCAGGGCATCGTTGTATAACTCGTAGCGACTGCTGAAAAGTGGCCGGGGCGAGTAGAAAATAAAATTCGGGAAGTGCGACTTCAGTTAAGGGGGAATAAAGTTTTGTAGGGAAAATTTAAAACTTTGTCAGAAAATTAATCAGAAAATCAACTAGGAAAGGATAGGATAGTGTAGGAATGTAAATTTGAAAGTAGTTTTCCAAAAGTTGAATGATATAATCTGACAGAAGAGAATAGCGTTTATTGAAATGATCGCAGAGGGCTGTAACTACTTAAAATCATGGGAAATGTACCGGGAGTTAAGGAATTGTTAATCAAATTTTTAATATAGGGAAAGATAAAGGTAAACTAGGACAAAAGTAGTCGATACCGTGATTAAACAAATGAAATAGGAAATTTACCGAAAAATAAGGGAAGAACGCTGCCCAAATTTTTGAAGGATACATTTATAAATGATGGGTAAAGATGATAAATAAGTATGGAAATTGTAGGAATAGACGCGTAAGGACCATGATATAGAAAAGAGAAAGACGTAAGACCTTCCATCGGCAGTCAAGAACCCGAAAGTGAAAATATCATGAGGAGTAGCTCTAGAAATGGAGCTCACCTGCTCATGAATTTTCAACCTCTATGTACAGTACCAACATGGAAATCACCATGGGTACATAGGAGGGATAGAATAATAATCATGCTGGCGTTTAGGGGGTAGTCACACAAAAACCCTAGATAAAATAAATAAAAATCCACCCTGTTCGCCAACACTTTAAATTCACGCTGAGCAGGAAATTTCTGCCAAATTTGATTATTTTGGTTGTGGCTTTATAGGCGGATTTTTGGTCTGTAAAGTTAATACTGTTAAAAACAGTCTGCTATTCATTATTATGAATTTCGAAAAATGAATAGCAGTAATAATAATAAATATTTAATTTAATACGTATGATTGCTCTCGAATGATTGTAATATTTAATCTAAACATTTAATTTTTGACATTAGTTCTTTGATAACAGTTGCGATAGTTATTTTCTGGAAAGGAAAGAATTCCCGAATTCTTGGAAACTTGGGATGATTATATCATGACATTCATTTTAGAAAGTGTGCAAAATTATATTTTGAAAGTAAAAAAATAAATCTTAAATTTGTTGTGTCGGGAAGATGAATTTAACTAGGATGTATTGTCAATCTGACTCCAAGCGTGTCTTTAAACAACAGTAATGAACTCCAAACGATATAAACTTTATTGATTAATACACTTTATCTCCAGTTTAAAATGACACAAAGAATTATCTATTACAGCTACAATTTGGTGCTTATTACGACCCTTCAGGAAAAATACCACTTTTCGGATCAATTGGATTTCACAATCATTTGACTACTGTTACGGGTTTCTGAGATCAGTAAATCACCTTAAGATGAATAAGGGCGAAGCCAATCAACGGCCTAGAGAGTAAAAACTAAACATCAGGCAATGGAGGCCACAAGATCGAATCATGACCAAGCGAAAAAGCTACAGCATATAAGTGATCTCCATAAGTAGTATTACCACGAAAGAGGATCGCTGAAAATAAAGATACGGAACCTGGAGGCAGAAATAAACCAGAAAGGAGCAGACGAGAGGTTTGTTTGGTATGATCCACTCAGGCAAACTACTACGTATATCTAGTTCTTTCCATCGAATCGAGAAACAGCACAAATTCTTTTTCAATTGTAGTTTACTAAAACTTGTGACATTAGTGGGTCAAGTTGGGGAAGATAGAACGAATTTGTCGAAGGCACTGACAAAAATCGCGAATACTTAGGCATATCCAGAAGCAAACAGAAAAAAGAAAATTTGATTATTGTTGGGCCAGAACGTAAACGGCCTTCAAAATGTTTAAATGGATCAGAAACACACACGCAAACACAACACGCAATTCAAATAAACCCCAAAACACCAATTAAACCATATAAAATCCGAGAAATACAAGAATTAAATATAAAATAGTAAACATAAAAATAAATTAAAATATTAACAAAATGCACCAAGATCCGCACGATATCTACACAAATACAACAAGAAAACACAACAAATTCGATGAAATTGGAAAAATCAATTAAAGTTCATTAAAGCAAGATTTAAATCGAAAAATTTGAATTAGCAATAATTCAATAAAAATTCTAAATAAAAAATTCTAAAAATAAATCGAAAAATAGTAAAACTAAATAATAGAATTTGCTAGAAAACAACAAGGTCGAATTTTGTTTTACTACATCAAATTTTACACACCAAAAATTTAGGTATATATACTGATCCATTTTTGCATTAAAGTTAACCATTTTGAAAATTGTTTAAAAACCTATTTTGAAAACGAATCGTTTTCGTACAAAACTATCTTTGAAAATTATTCAAGTTTTGAAAGTCTTAAACGTTTTAAACGATCCTCGAAGTTACAGTTGTTTTTCAATTATTATTTAGGTGAGGATCATTGATTTTGGAACCCCTTTCCACGCCCCGTACCTTGCATCTCTGTAGAGCTCTGCTCGGACGTCGGCGTGGGAAGAGAGGCATTTGGTTTATTATATGAATGTATGCTATTTTTATGAATTGGAAGGGTAACTTGTTATATTTTTCTTATAATTAATAAACATTATTATGTATAAATTGTTTCCTATATATCTATAATTCGTTAATTAAAATATGTCGAAATTTTTCCGGCCCACAGCCGAAAACCTAATGCAAGTAAATAAAATCTACACACAATTCAGATTCGTGTAAGCGCGTGGAATATCGCCAATGATCTGTGCCCGTGAAGACCCGGCGTGCGGAACGCAGAGTTGGATCGTCAATATTATCCCTATAGATGAGAGGAGGAATAAGGAAGGAGTCATTTGATTGCTTCCTCGTTCCTCGTTTCTATAAAATCGACCTAAAATCTTCCTACACACGGCTAAATTTCATCACACCGAGTAGTCCAGTGGGCACTCATTAAATATAATATGAACATATTATGCGCCTAAGATCTATTAATGGGAAATGGCACGGGGAATGAAAGAAAAAAATCAAATCGTTGATATTAATTAATAATTTGAAATAACTTAGATGAAAATATTGGTACGATTAAATTGAACTTGTCTTTCAAACAGATTAATATAGGTGTATTTTATTGATTCAACCAAATGTAGTTATTAATAAAAATTAAAGTACTTTTTAGTTAATGCAAAGAAAAATCTAAAGTGATTCGAAAATTTTATCACTTGAATTAACTATTGGGTAAAAAGGTGTAATTGGGATTAAAGGAAATGATAAAAATTTAAGTAAACATTGATTGGAATCTATTAAATTAATTCTCAAAGAAAACTGAGATAACTCACTGATTTCACCAACATTGAAACAACTATCGATGAAAATTAAAGGAAGATTAAAACAATCCATCAAATTATTATAGTTAAAAGTAAAGTTTTATTTAGTAAAATTTCGTGATTGCCTTAGGGTAATTTCTTTAAATATCAGTGAAAAATTTTTGAAGTAGAATGTCAACCATTGAAACTCAGGAATTAGAATAAATATTAAACTGGATTAATCGGTTTGATAGACAAGTTCTCTTTAATAATAATATAGATTTAATTGAACAACCTAAACACTGCGGCAACCTAAAACATCAAATATTATCAACTAGGATTTGAACCAGCCCAACTAATGTTGACGATAACAGAACTGATTATGACAAAATCCCTTATTACTTCAAATACAAATTACTATAAATGTATTAGAACGAAAAATTTGTAAAATTTATTATCAGTAAATTACCACTACTCATTCACGTAAATCCAAAATGATGCATAAGAAATCCACGAGATAAATGAAATGGTTCAACAAAAAAAAATTCCAATAGAAGTCGAATCAAAATTGAAATAAATCGATCCATCATATTGGCGATCAAGAAAACTCCCTTAAAAAATATGCGAAAAAATTAAGTAATTAATAACATAAATTACCAGATGACCCGATCGCAACCTATAAAACACTATCGTCCTTGCTGAAAAGATTCCTCGTTCCGATAGCACCAGATAAATAACTAGTCCAAAATCCCTGAACCACTGCAAACTCGTCATAGTGAACGTCGACCCTGAAATGATTCGCAAAGTACCTGAAATAGATGCATAAATTATTGATTTAAGAAAATTTACCGGCTTACAAATCAACATCCATGATAACGTCAACATCCGCTACAGTAGCCAAAGCATGAATGCCATACGTTCCGGCCTGTCCGGATATCCCTAGTACATTCGTATTTATTTGTTATGATCAAGCGTACAAGTATTTCACTTATAGATCCGGTTCTAAGACTTAGTAACGATCTTGATTAATTTAATTTGGTTTTGTAAATAATAATCATTAAAATTACTTCTTCTTAATTTTTTCGAATTTAATTTTGTTTGTAAATAATAATCATTAAAATGACTTCTTCTTAATTTTATTAAAATTACTTCTTCTTAATTTTTCGGATTTAATCGTCGAAGTACTAATTAGTTTAAGCGATTAAAAATTTAGTATACAAGCATAACTTAACCGGTCGCCCACTTAATTGGCGTATACAAGGTCAAGACATCTAGCAGACATTCAAACGAGTATCCATCCTAATGTTAGAGAATCACTGATAATCGAATGAGATAGGAAGACAAATGAATTTCCCACCGACCCCTCTTCAAGTTCTGAGAGTTAAGATACTTTGAAGTTAAGATACCCCAGTTCCGTCAAATTGATAAGCAACATTATTCACGTACAGAGTAAAAATAATTTTTCCTTCTTTCATTCAGGACCAACCGAGGCTATGCTCGAACTACCCGCCCATGTAGTGGAACAATGGAGACAGGCATGGAACCGGGTGTATTAAGAACGATACCCTTCCATGCCTGAAGATGACCAACTAGAAGATATAAACCCAGAGGAGTTCATGCGGCAGTTCCGGAAGCCGTTCGACGAGCCTAATCCTTCTCAGGATATCGTGACTCAAGCCCAGGAGCTTCTGGAGGACCTCCTCCAACTCCAACGTCAAGTCGAAGAAGATGTGGCAAGGGCCACAGCACACCTGGCCAACGTCCAAGATGATCTGATGGCAGGACGATTAGCCAGTAGATACCCACCCTCACCAAGGCCAGTTAGAAACCTTAAAAGGCCGGTAATCGTGATCCCTGGTTACTCGCCAGAAGAAGGGATCAAGCGATTTCTTGCTGACGACTAATTCTTGTTTTGATGATTTGAATATTAGTATTACAAACTACTTTTCTCTTCTATTATTATCATAACTTTCACTTTAAAAAAAATTGTTTAAATAAAACTATTCATATTTGCATTAGTCGCCATCCAATTCACTCGTACTATTTTAGAAATGGATCCCGTAAAGTTATTACAAAACGAGTTAACTCGAGCACAACAGACAAACAAGGATCTCCACGATCAACTCATACACCTGGTCCGGGAAATGCAACAACTCAAGGCTACGTGGGTAAACCCCACTAGAGTCAAGCCGTTATATCAAAAGCTAGCTGCGGCCCAGAAGGGGTGGGCCGAAGAAAGACAATTGGTGACAAGTCTGAAGACCCAAATCAGGGGGCTAGAGGTAGCGCTGTCCGCTAGTCAAGAGGGGGCAGCGGTAACCTACCCTCTAGTTTTCGCCCCGGCTCAATTAGCGTACCGTGAGTCAAATCCGACCCCATCCGCAATGCCAACCCCTGTCGAAAACCCTACTCCAACAATTCCTTCAACATCCAGTCGACGACCGGGTCGCAAGGAGCGAGCTAAGCGCCGAGCCGCTCGACTCTCCATTCAATACGCTTCATAGAGAAATAGACTATTGTTAAATATATTGTTTTCTGTACATCTCTCATTGCAGTTCTGTACTAGTAATGTTTGTTTTAACAAAATAATATAATAATAACATCGTGGGGAATTAAACAAAACCACTATTATCTTGTCTTCGCAAACTGACGCCGATAAACCAGCTGGATAGACGATAGGAATTTAGACGCATAAGGACCAACAATTAAAAGCGAGCACAGGTCTTCTATCGACAGCTCGTGAACCCGAGGATTGTCCGAGCAACTATAGTATCAGCTAATGATACTCAATTTTGCGGGCGGTCCACCACTTGAACACACTACCAACGTTGCCTAGCAACGGGTGCCAAGTGGCAGTTAGCATCTTTTTGTATGGCGTTACGGGGCAACCATGGAATAAGTTAAACAAACGTCGAAACCCTGTAACCCACCATTATGTACGATTATCCAAGGTGTAGTTTGGCATGATACATTATATTGTGCTGTAATTACTTTTAATATATTATGATTTTCTCTATTAAGTATTAATCAAGAATCTCTGCTCATGAAAATAATGATTCACTAAAATTAATCTCCTCTCGAGTTTGAATATTTGGATGATTTAATTGGTAAGAAATATGACACAGGCATTCTATTGGAAGTCTATCAACCCATAAGCATGCCAGAGGCTTAGCAGTGCATTGATTGTGTACTCACAGTCTGCTAGCGTCCAGCTATTTGTTACATTACCAACGTTGTATAGCAACGAGTACTAAGTGATAAAAACCGGATATTTTTGTATGTAGGTTGCACTAGTTATATCCAATAGGGAAAATAATCCAAATTAGCCTTGTAACCCATCATATGTTCACACTACTCACTGCACCTATTTCATTTGTTTCGAATTTTATGTTTTGATAATTATAGGTCTTTTGTAAGCTTAATGTTAAATTAATTTATTTAAATTTTTTATAATGTAATATTAAAAATTCTAAAAGCAAAGCATTGTGTAAACCAATTTTTAATAATTAATTTGAATAGCACTAATATTTTTCTTAAATGAAAAAAATATTATATAAAAATAAATATATATATACTTTTGTTTTGGTTATTCATCTTTTAATGAAATTGTATATTTTGGATTTCATATATTTTTTTTGTAATCGACAAAATCACAAGCTTATTCTGGTCATTGCACAAATTAGTTAATTTAAAAAAAAATTATTATTTCTTTTTTAATGTCTTTATTCTAAAAATATGATATAGAATGTTAAAAAATAGATTGTAATGCATTCTATGTTTTATGTGTTTAAATTATTCAATATCTATTTAAATTTATTTTTTATAATTGAATATTTTGTTTTATTTAAATTTTTGCAATTATTATCTAATATTTGATAGTAATTAATTGAATTCGATTATTTCATTATTTGATGTTTTAAGACCTTATCAAGCAACTAAATGGAAAATAAAAATCTTAACGCTGCCAGTTTATATGTTGGAGATTTAAATAAAGATGTCACTGAATCCAATTTGTTTGATGTCTTTAAAAATTTCGGTAAAATAATTTCAATACATGTGTGTCGAGATTTAATAAAAAACGTTTCCCTTGGATATGCTTACATAAATTTCACAAATTCCTCTGATGCCAAAGCTGCAATCGATAAAGTGAACTTGGAAAACATCAAAGGTACACCATGCCGAGTCACGTGGTCACAAAGAGATTCATCTGTCAGAAAATCAAATGTCGGAAATATAATTATTAAAAATCTACCACAAACTGTTACAGTGAAAGAATTGCGAGAGAAATTCGAATGTTTTGGTGAAATAACATCTTGTAGTATGAAAACCGATGAAAATGGACTATCAAAAGGATGCGCTTTTGTTAATTTCAGCGAAGCGGGATATGCTGATAAAGCAATTGAATCAATAAACGGACAAAAGATTCAAGATGAAGTCGTTTATGTTGGAAAATTTATTCCGAAAGACCAATTGAAAAAAACGTTCACCAATGTCTATGTGAAAAATTTTGGAATCCATTTAAACAATCAATCGCTCGAAGAGTTATTTTCACCGTTCGGTGAGATAATAAGCGTAAAAGTCATGGCAACTGAAAAGGGGATTTCAAAGGGATTCGGATTCGTCTGTTTCAAAAATCATTCCGATGCGCTAAAGTCGATAGAGAAATTGAACGAAACGACAATTATCGACAAAGTCATTTATGTTGGATTGGCTGTGGAGAAACCGAAATCCGTTGAAGAGAAGCTCAGAACAGTCGAATCGAAATCGAAAGACAAGCCGCAATTAGTGGAATCGGTTAATGTTTTCGTGAAAAATCTCGACGAATCCATCAACGATGAGAAATTGAAAGCTGAATTCTCGGTTTTTGGAAATGTGACCAGTGCCAAGGTGATGGTGGATAAATCCAACGGAGTTTCGAAAGGATTTGGATTTGTGTGCTTCTCAAATTCCAACGAAGCTGCTCAGGCAATTTTGGAAATGAACTACAAAGTTCTCTGTGATAAACAAATCTATGTCGCTGTGGCGTATAAGCGAGAAAACAGTGACAATCACGTCCATTCGAAATTCCAGAAGAGCTTCAGAAAATATAAATGAAATTCTTTAATTTTTATAATTTTTGTAATTTTTATTGAATATATTTTGATGATCAATTTTTATTATTATTATTATTATTTATTATTATTAATATTTATTATTATTATTAATATTTATTTTTATTATTTATTATTATTATTATTTATTATTATTTATTATTATTATTTATTATTATTATTTATTATTATTAATATTTATTATTATTATTAATATTTATTTTTATTATTTATTATTATTATTATTTATTATTATTTATTATTATTATTTATTATTATTATTTATTATTATTAATATTTATTATTATTATTATTATTTATTATTATTAATATTTATTATTTATTATTTATTATTATTATTAATATTTATTTTTATTATTTATTATTATTATTATTTATTATTATTTATTATTATTATTTATTATTATTATTAGTTTTATTATTATTATTATTATTGTTATTATTATTATTATTATTATTATTTATTATTATTAGACATAATTTTCTTATCACTATGTGTCGTAAATAATCTCTTGTCAATTACTCTAGGCTTCGAATTGTGATATTATATAATTATTACATAACCGATGATCGTAAATCAAGTCCGATCAGCATTTCGCATAATCGAATCATTTAATCTGGTGCATTATTATTACTACTATTCTTATTATTACTGATTTTTATTTCTATACAAAATGAATTTATCAAATTTGTGCTTGATTTTTATCATTAGCCGCCTGACATAATTAATAAATGATTTAATAAAAGCATGTTTTTGTTATTTATTTAGATTTCATTTTTAATGCCTCATTTTAGTACTCATTTGATATATTTAATTTTGGTTAACGACAAATATATGAAAATTTTTTAAAATCCAAAAATTTTAAAATTTAAAGTTTTTTAAAAATAATAAAAAAGTAAATTGTCTACAAAAGTTTATCATTTATCACATAATATATTTAAAGTTTTCAAATTCAAATTAAAAAAAATTATTTAAAAATTTTAATTTTAATCATATCAATAAATAATTTAAAATTTGCTAATTTAAATGCTAAAGGATTTTAATGATAAATGTTTATAATTAATATTTTGTTTGTTTTAATAAATAAATAATAAAAACAAAATTACATTATCAGAAATGTTAATTTGTTATTGTAACTCATAATCGTAATATGCAATCCATAAAACGTGTTCTACGCGTATACATGTAATTTCAAAACTTAAAACTGATGCGTTTGTCGAATATATACGTCATGTGTAAGAAAATTTATTTCCAGATGTGTTTGCACAGATTTGGCTGCCGATTGGGGTCGTGCATTGTCGTGGAGATAGTGAATTTGATGAAACCCACCACCAAGAAGACCGCTTCGTTTTTCCAATAGATCCAGACTTCGTACATTGTAATGAGCTGACTGAGGAAGTCATTAGCAGCATACTTGAACAGCAGCTCGTTGCATATTTTCTCACGGTTGGCGATTTGTTGTTCGGACAACTTTTGTGGGACTCAGTGGTTGCACAGGTAACGCCTGCCCATTATAAGCAGATGATTTCAAATTGTCTGCTGATAAACTCCAAGCTCCACGCTAATTTCCACAGTACTGTTGGGTACTTCCAAAAGAGCTAAAATGTTGTCGTTGATATCAAGAGATGGCCTCCCACATCGGTCTTTGTCTTTAACATCAAAGTTCCCCTCCTTGAAGTTTGCAACCCAGCGTTGACAAATGCGCTCATTTGTTGTGTCCTTCACCAGTGTCAAATTTATTTCATTTGCAATCTGGGAAAGCACTAATTCACGTTTTCAATTGTATTAGATTAACTTGCGGATATCCTCTCGTGCAAAATTCATTTCAAATCGACGTATTCTAATGAAAACAAAAAGTATTTCAGTCAAACAAGAAATTTATTAAAAGTGCTTAATCCATGTAAGACATATCAAAGTTAAAAATTATTAATAAGTGATTTTTTAAAAATTTTACAAATCTACAACATATATAGAATAGATACACAAAGTTGCAGACCTATACACTCATTACAGCATTGGAAAGCTGAGTATGAGCACCGGACAAAATTTATTGGTTTATCCTGTATATAAATTAAACTACGCATTAATAATATATTTATTTATTTTTCTCATGTTATGATTAAGAAATTTTTTTAAAAAAAATTTAAGTAACTAGAAAAGTAATTAAATTATAATTAATTCAAAAATGTAATATTTTTTTATTATTTTGTAATCCGCTTGTGCCACATTATGGAGCACAGCTGGATTATTGCAATTTGATAATCCGTCACTCTTGTTAAAATGACGTATATTTAGGGAACGGGAAGAGGGGATTAACGAGAGCTGACTGTATGTAATGTGTATATTTATTTGTTTGGTTTTTTAAATTTTTGGGCACTCACATAAATTATTTTATAGAAGAGCAGAAAAATAATTGGTGTGCAAAAAATAAAATATAAACAATCATACACAAACATAAACACATTGTAATAAAAATTACACACAAAGAGACAAAAATCATAGTCAGCAATCTTTTACTATAAGACGTTTTATTTTATAAAATATGCAATTTCAGGAGATTTCAAGAACTTTATCACATTTCAACTTTTTATGAAAACGAGAGGAGCAATGCAAATTATAATTTATTCAATCAAATTTCTATATAAAATACTTTTGGGAAATGATGACAGATTTCCGGAAATCATAAAGTATCGATCACCTGGAAAGTAATTAAAACAAAAAATGAAAAGTCAAATAAATTATTATATCTTGACAGTTGTCAGAGATAATGAAGGAGTTATGAATGACTTGAAGGAATGTGTGGCAACTAAAAAATAATTATCTGTATGTTCTATTAGTGGGTAGAATAAAAAGCAGTTAAAAAGAGACCAATTTAAAGGAGGTGTTTTAAAAAGGACGTTGAAAAAATAAGATGAGGAAAATATATTGTAGAAACAAACTAAAAATGGAAATTTAAAGTTATTTTGAAGAAAAGACTGGCAGAGTAAAAAAGCAGCTCAAACAAGTTATTAAAGTTATTTATTGCGAGTTTCAAGTGAAAGAAAAGAAAGAAACTTAATTGATTCTTACCGATTGTTTAAAAAAGAACTAACAATGGGTATTACAGAGATACTATTCATTGTTGTAATATTGAATTATTTATTGAATTCAATTTAACCAAATTATGAAAAATTTTGAAGAGATGTAGTGAAGAAACTCCATCAACAAATAACAAAGTAGAAATGACAATACGAAGGAACTCACTATATTCAGAGAACTTAACGTGGAATTTTATCAAGAAGCCGGCAATATTACAGAAACAAAGGGTCAAATCTTAGTTGAACTGCAAATTAAGCCGACACGCAGAAACTGAGCTTTTCCTAGAAGATGACACGTATGCTGTTTGGATACATGATTCAGACTTAGTCAAATAAGCGGTAAAGCCTAATTAGATGGCCCTATGTATCCAAAGACAGCCACCCCTTCTCAAGACCAGACCTGAAAAACATGAACAATAAATCGAATAAAAAAAGAGGTTTGGCTGTTAAGATAGTCAAATATGCCTACTGTCTTACCTTAAATATAGTTTGAACAATAATTAAATTGTAAAAGCTATTAAAGTTTGATGGGTTTTCATCAATAATTGTTTTATTTTTTCATATTATTCCAAGGATATTAAATTAGGGGACCTGAGACGAGATGAAAATGAAACCTTCTATGGTAGTCCATGAACTAATGTGATTGTTAGGACATTGTTAGTTTTTGCAGAATGAGTCAATTTTTACTAATATTCCACGTGCCAATGCACATTACCAACATCACTTGTGATGAGTGTCTACTGGCAATATCTTGTTATATGCGTACTGTATAGGAACTTGTCCAATATTCTTGCTGAAATCAAATAATATTTTCAACTATCAGTACCAAGCAAAGAAATCAAAAAGTTTAGCTAAATTGCCGTAAATAGTCGAATAGTAAGAAAAATTGAAATAGTTAAAGCTTCTGCAAGAGAAAATTTTCAAATAAAGTTTAATCAAATTCATTTATTTTGATGCGGTTTCCCTATTTCAGTACTTGCATTTAATGTTTTACCCATTCTGTTTTTACCTTTTATGAACTAATCATCAAATTTTTATTCAATATTTCTACATAATTTAAATGAGGCAAAAATCAGAATTTAAAACAAAACCCTCATATTATCAATTTAACAAAAAACTATAATTTATTTGATTATGCCGTTGTTACACTGCTATTTAAATATTCTTCTGCATTTAAATCTAAACTAATTATAAAAATAAACTTTTTTATAATTATCAACATTTTTTTAAAAATCTATAAATATTAAATAATTGATAATTTAACGAATTTTGTATATGCTCAATTTCTTTCGCATTTTAAATAAATTTTCCTACTTAATTTTGTTATTAAATTGAAATGTATTAATTAAAAATCAATATTTTTCAGTAAAAAAATATTTTTCAGCAAAGGATCATCATGTCATTTACTTGTTTAACAATTTTCATTAATTAATCTTCGTTGTTTTATTAAATCAGTTAATTGATTAATAGAACTAATTATTTTAAAATCATTAAAATGCCTTACAATGTAAGATTGTGCACTCTTGTAAAAAGAAACGATTTCGAAGGCTATGGATTTAATTTACATTCCGAAGCCAATAAACCCGGTCAATTTATCGGTCACGTCGAACCCAATTCTCCTGCGTTTCAAGCTGGACTGCTAAAAAATGATTTTCTCATTGAAGTAAACGGTTTCAATGTTTGTAAGTTATTATAATTTTTTGAAAATTTTCACGCAAAGTTTGTTTTGGAAATCTACAGGTGACGAAAACCATCAACAGGTTGTTAATAGAATCAAAGAAAACCCTTCATCAGTCACTATATTAATAATCGATGCTGATGGATTCAATCATTGTAGAGAGAATAATATTGAAATTAAGAAAGACATGATGAAACCGGTTGCTAAAGTTGAGAATAATGTACCCCAAAAAGGTGATTGAATTTATTATTTTACTAAAAAATAAATTTTTTTTCTTAATTTAGAAACGAAAACTCCAGAACCTTCTCCGGTGAAAGTAAAGTCTTAGTTTATTGTTAAAGATTTTAACTGTAAATTTTGCTAATTTTAACACTTTCGTCATTTGATAACAACTGATATACACACATACGCGCGTACATTTCGTTAACAAATGATCTAATTCAATTATTTACTTGCATCTAGTATTGTGTGCCTGTATATATGTATATTGATTTAGTATATAACTATTATTGTTCGGTGAAATCATATTTGAGATATGCCGGTTTTAATTATCTTGAACGATAATACAAACCGAAATCAGTTTTAACTCCTTATTTGTTAAGCTGGTTTATCTTTTAAAATATTTACTATAACAATTGAAGTTTTCTATGAAAATTATTTATAATTAATGATATATCTTGGAAAATTGCTCCATTATTTGACAGACAATTACTAAAATTTCATTGGATGAATAATCGCCCAATAGAATTCATAGTTGCTATGCATTATTAATGATACTACAGATCAAATTGAATATTTACAATGACTTACCAAATATTTAAAGATTTTTGTTCACCATAGAAAATATTTATAAAAAAAACTGTTATAACGAATTTATTATTCAAACTGAAACAGCAAAAATTTTCGATTAAATTTCTTTTGGATTCAAGATTATATGAAAATTTAGCACCCAAATTAAAAATAAAGAAACTCGATTAACATTTAAATACTTGATTTAATGTTTTTCCATAATGTTAAAGCCCAATGGTTATAATAAAAAGTGCATGTTATGTTCCAGAAGTGTTTTAATAAAAAATATTCCCAAAATACATATTAAGAAACAGTTCAAATTAAAAAAAAATCATTTGTATTTTTTTTCAAAATAAAACTAAGCCCTTTAAATGTAATACAAATAATGATTATCCCTGTCGACATTATCTTTAGAATCAAGATCTGAAGTATTAGAAACTTCTGTTTATTTGATTTGATTTTCTGCACTAAAACTCATTTTATGAGCTATTTACTATAATGCCATGTTGATAAAACCTTAAGTAATATTTTCCGCGTTTAAGCAGCTATAAATCTTTAGACTAATCAGTTACAGACTAATAATCATGTTTAATAAAGAATACAGCTTTAATGTGTAGTCTTTGGGTGAAATGATCTATATTTTCCTCATTCATTTTCAGGATATAAACTGAATTTTACAAGTCTTTGTATTAATTTTTGACATTGAGAATTTCAGTTACATTCATAATTTATAAATCAGTTTAATAATTTTCTACTCATTGCTCCGAAAATATATTCTTTTAAAGTCAATTTTAAAATCGTTTCTTTTATAAATTAAAAGTGCTTGCGATGAAGCGTGAAATAAATTATTTATCTTTTAATAATTTTTCATTTATCATTCAAAGTTAGAAAAGCATTCATATTAAAAAAAAATCAGATAAATACGCAAAATAAATTATTTCAATTCACAAGGTACATCAGCATGAAAAGCTTTTGTAGAATATTACAATTAATAAAATGTAAAAAAAACATTTAAAATATATAAATAAATTTTTTGAACTAGTAAATGACAAGATGAGCTTTTGATGCAAGATATTTATTAATATTTATATTAATAATACTGATATTTAGTAAGCATCACTATTCCCCGAATATTTGATTCACAATCTTTGCTAATATGGATACGCCTTTTTCAAAAGCGTCACAAATCGGAAAATTGGTTCAGATTTTGTGAAAATAGTTCTAATAAATACATATCCAATTGCTGTTGCTAAAGGAAATACATCCTAGATCTATTGAACATCACATTATTATGGAATTACTACAAAATATAATCTTAAATAATAATACTAATGACGGGGATAATAATAATTATGATAATAACTAACATTTAATATTAGTGAATGACGCAATTCATATATTGAAAACTGAATTTAATAAAAAATTTGTTTTAATTAATATTTATTCAATTATTTAAAATTAAATAAAATATTTAAAATTTCAGAACTGTATTTATCGAATTTTCAATAAACTACGCTTTTAAAAAACCGAAATAAATCCAATCAATTATTTCTAATAACTCTTCTATGAAGCACACAATAGCAATTGAAATGCTAGCACAAAGTTCGATAATAATTACACAGTGCAATACATTGAATAACTATGTGATAATTATTCGTTAATTGACACGTTTTAATTGGTTATTTGATTATTTATTTGGTTTCTAATATTCATTTTTTGACAAAGAAAAAAACTCTTTATAAAGTTGATAATTTTTAAAAATTAGTCGGATGTTATAGAAAAAGTGTTCAAAAATCCTTTATAAATTAAACTTGGTAAAACCTTTCATTTTTACTAACTAATTTTATTTATTCTAAAATCTAGTTACATTTGAAAAAGTTCAAAACTTTGAAATATCTCTATGTGATTAAGACATTATTATATTCTATTTCGTTTTTACATATTCATTATAGTCTTTAGTTTTCCTTTATAATCATCCTGGTTTGAATATTCACTACAATTTATACTATAAAACAGAAAATATACAAGTTTGTCTATTTGTCTGTTTGCTTATGAAAAAACTCCTTTTTAACGGTGAACAGTAGAACATAACATTTGCAATTTCATTCTGACTACCATTTCTGATGCAAATGTTGCTTTTAACTTTCTTAAATCTAGCCCAGAAAAAATAAGGTAATAAAGCTATTTTCTTTATTTTCTATTTCTAATAAAAGCATTTAATATAAGCTAATCCTTTACCTGAGAATGCAAGATGAAAGGATTATATTTCTGACAGGAAGCAAAAATTAACTAAAAATAATTAATTTTAATTTCAAATGATATCCCATAAATGATTAAAAATTGCTATTTAAAGCAGGGGTTCCCAAAGTTTTACTTAAATATCCAAAATCTAAATTCCAAAATATTTGGTGGGCCAAAATACAAAAATGTTTTTAAAAAAGTAATAATAGATTGAAATGCGTTGTTAAATAAGCAATGCATAGTATGGGAATTTATAAATTATGTGCAATAGAGACGTGCATTTCTCCACCAATCACACACAGATGTGTAGTTTCCTTTTCTTTCGACTTATATGCCTAAAGTTTTCGTGGAACGGTCAGATTAGAGCTGCGGACTGATGGGTAGGAAACACTGAACTAAGCCAATAATATCAATGTAAAAACTAATTATAAATCAATAATTTATTTGAATTGATTTAATCCGTTGAATTATATTTCAAAGTAGATTCTAACCGCAAATTACTATTTATTAAAACGCGATTAGTTGGCACTGCTGATCTGTTGATGGCATTAAATGTCTCCATGAAATATGGACCAAAAATAAATAACTATTGATTATGGTGCTGGTAATTGAATTCTCATCAATTGTTTCAGTATCCATTGTGAACATAGACGGCAATGCGATTAATTAGAATCAAGTTTTACAACAAAATTCATTACAAATGTTAAATTTTAATGTGAATGTAATAAATAAATGAACTTATAATTTTAAACATAATTTATTTTTGCTTTAATTTTGGTGCCGCCATATCAAAATTTTAAAAATACATGACCATTTATTTCTTATATTTTTGTTTTAATTTCAATGCTGCCATATCAAATTTAAGTAATCTTTGTTAGTTCATTGCATAAGAAAATCAGACATAGAGTTCATAATCTTAGGAAGGATTGTAAAATTAAATCAAGTACTATAAAAGAGTCTTTCACAAAGGGTTATCATTTAAACAAATAAAATAATTCTGGGGAAAAATATAAATCGGAAAGTATGTCGTTCCGGAACTCAGGCAAGAAACATTGAGAACAAGAAATGAAAATTGAGAAGAGAAATACTAAATCAATAAAGTTAAACAAAGAAATACGATAAGGTCATTCTTAATTAATAATTACAAATAAGAAATAGGAAAACAAAAACAGTTTGGAAATGGAATTTCTTTATAATCCAAGATAAGAAGTTGATTATGAGGGCATTTAGAAAATGGAAAAAGAAGAAAAATATTGATTTTCATGACAGCTGTCAAAGATGCCAAAAATGTGTGGAAATGGCGAATTATCTAATAAAGAAATTGAAATTATTTTAAGTGTCAACAAGTAACCACCTATAAAACCCAAAGACAGAAATTGGAAAACACAACAAAATATTGAAAGAGTACAAGCAACCAAAGTTAAAGTAACGAAGAGAAAGCAACTGAAATTAAAATAATCCGTCTAGTGATACGAGTATATCGAGGAGTTTGATTAAAGAAGCAGTTTGGCAGTTATCGATTGTACTATTACTCACTATGTGACGTAATAAGTCCTAATTCTTAAATCTTGAGTGGTGAACCTTTTCTGTAATTGAATTAGCAAATTCAAATTGATTTTAATTGTGATAAACAATAAATGTTGAGAATATCGAGGATTTGTCGTTGTTACTGATATTTCAAGACGCGCTTAGAGTCAGATCGATAATTGATAGTATTTAATTTCACGACAACCCCAACAATACATACGTAGTTATCAAGTTGTAACACAAGTTCGCATATATCACGTTGAATGTGAATTTATTATTAATTCTTATCTTTCTCAGAGAGTTCTTGTGGTTTAGAATATTAAAACATTGCAAAAAAACCCGAAAAAATATAGCATTCCCGATACATTTTTTGAACTAAACACTTATAAAGCCAATGCTCGTTTTAAAAAGAGGTTTCCGCGCTTATAACAAGGCCGTTTTGATTTTACTGGCTCCCCGGGAGGCTATCTGAATTTGATGAAGATAAATCAAACGCTCTTTTTCTTATGGATGTTTTTGGAAAACGAATCGTAACAATTTCTCACACATTTATTCGTTGAAGGTACAAAAAATTCGGAACTTAGGTTTTACACAAACTGTGTCACTACCTCAGTTTTGCTTTTTGTACAAACTATTCCACCAAATGCCGTTCTTGAACCTTACCATTACGCGTGTCGTAAAAGGGTGTATGCACCATTACGAAGCAAAGAAAAAGAAGCTGAGGTCCAAGCCTTACGCATAGTCACGATATTTTTTTTAACCTCCAAACCAGATAGGTATTACACTGGGTTTATCATAAAATTGTCGAACGTTGAAAGGGGCTATAAATAATGAAGGACAATAAATAATAGCATGATTAAAATATTTTTTTTAAAAAAATATTTTAAAAAGTCTTACAAGTTTATATTCCAACCTGCATATATGAAATTAGAAAATCATTAAAAGCTCAAAAATGTTCGGTAAAATTTTTGAATGTGTGACAATTTGTTTTATTTGATACCAAAGATCTTATTATGAGGCCATAGTTGCATCAGTTCAGTTTTCTGTAAGTCAAACATTATGAGAGAAATTGATACTATATCAAATGAACGGAATTTGTATGAAAACAAGCCAAAATGTGCTTATTAACATTTATATTAGAGTAATTTCATACGATTATTTCATACACCTGGAAATTTGTATGCTTACATGTAGCTGTAGCTAAAGAAATTCGCATAAAGATAATTTAAAGAAATTATAATTTAATTAGTCAACAATGATTTGCTCATTTACAATTTAATTTAACCCATGTCAATTTGCGTGGGCCTTCGACTTTGAGAGACCTTTGTCTCAATATCAATACCAAGAAGAGTGTCAAGGGTATCCTTTATCAAAATATATGAATATTTGAAAACTGTTTCATAAATGATTAAGACAGATAAAATTTAGTCATAAGTAGACCATATACATGTCCAGACTAATACATTTAGTTTACTTTGGATACGACATCATATCCAAAAAGTAACAAATGATATAATTAAAAATAAGAAATGGATATTATAGTCTTAATGAAATATTTCAAGAAATATTAGATATGTCCTTTGTACATATATTTTTATTCACAGTAGTACAGCTGAAAGGGTGAATTGAAAATAGGATAAACATCAAGTTAAGTTAGAAATTAGCACTGTACAAATGACAATAAAATACAAGTACAGTAAGACCTCGCTAAACGTTGTTTCGCATACGTATACCCTGCGTTAAGCGGGGTCGTTCTGCATTTAATAAAGTTAAATAGGGTTTTGAATGAGCTAATGTTATTAGATCTTCGACCAAATGTATGAAAGCTAGATATCAGTCTTTTATCTTTCACCAGAAAGAATATAAATCAAGAAAAATATCTCACATTTTGTTTAACTTTCGAAAGGTCGGCTATACTATAGCCGCTAAAGTATTGCAATCTAAATTAGGAAAGTAATAGTGAATAATGCATTCCTCGAATAACTGTTTTTACTTCGATATTTGCTGAGGATCAACAGATTTTCCATATTACCATTTCTGGCGTTGATCTAGTTAAAAATTATTTGGTTATTAATGTTATAGGTCATATCAACGATCTTAACAAGACCTTTACACCAATGACAACTATCGTGTTCCATATTTAAAATGAGATGTATCCCAGGTAGACTTCATATTTGTCGGTAACAACTGAATTCCTCAAATACGTTACGTTATTCCCTAATAATAATCACTACATAAAAATTTTGCAATGCATTTATGAAATTTTAAAATCTAATGAGTATTCTTTCTTGAACATCACTCCACTCATCTGATATTGAATGTATATTCTGAAATACATATAAACATGTTTTATTTTCATGCCTATTATTTAACCCATTATGGCCGAAAGTTTAATAATTGTTGTAGGAACTTGAAACTTTGCAGATATACTAATTATACTAATTATACTAATTCTTATCAACTATGAAAAATTTTGTTGTATTTGGAATAATAGTTTATGAAATAATACAACGTCGATTTTTCTACACTCAGGCAATTGGGACAAAAATATTTTAAAAACTCTACGGAATTTGATATAACTTTTTAAAAAACGTATTTTCTAATTAAAGTGAAATTTTATATTGATTCTTAGTTCGTAATAATATGTGTTAATAGTAACAACAAGATACAGTAAAATTAGACCCTTTTCATATTTATTTATATTCAATTGCAACTCCTTTCATGAACAACTTTTCTTCAAAATCCTAACAAAACATTTACGGCATATGGTAGTCTTTAAAACATCGTGTATGAAGACACACGTCACATTTCCTACACATAAACGAAGCTCTGCCTTGACACTGTCTGCAAGACTTTCCTTTATCGCATTGAACAATTAAATGGTTCTTCCATCATACCTGACAATATCTGTCAGCTTTGAGGAGATCTTACGTCCTTGTTGAGATGATTTACCATACAACTTGCACTAAAACAATACTAAGTGCTCAATGAAGTCGTATTGAGAAAATTTTGCTCCCTTCTTTCTCATCAACTGATAGGAGTTATTTACAGTTACGGATATCAAATAGGACACTATCGGCCACCACAACTTCTTTTGATGCATTAGTATTCTATAGGTACTCACACCTTGGTCCATAACGTCGACATATCCCATGTGAGCGTTGTAGTTTTGAAAACATTCTGGTTGTTGTAGCTCAATATTTTTTTGTCTTGTCGATTCCATCCTTATGCAGTTTTTATTGCTGTTGACTCAAAGTTTGACATCAAACTAACTTCTTTATTGTCTTTCCATTTTATAACTAATACATCGTCTGACATTATAAAGTCAACGCTTCCTCTTGGCTTTTGCTTCAATAAATTTTTCTCGGATATGAGGCATTTACCTGTTATGTTTTCTCTACAAGTTCTTGATGCAAAATACCCGCGCAATGTCAATTCTTCCATAAGTGATATACTGGTAAAAAAGTTATCAAAGAATATCTTGTATCCTTTTTGTTGAGGAACATCTGCTTTCTGTAGTAATTTCATTACAACATTTCCCCCTGACCTAAGTTCGGGATGATATTGTATTGTTCACTGTCATTTTGTCCAAGGTCCAGATCAAAACTATGAAGATAACCTCGATTGAACACATTGCCCACATTTTATATCCAAAACGTATGGGCTTACCACGAATGAACTGTTTACCGAAATAGGGGATCATACTTTCATCAATGGCTAAGTGGTCTTCAAGGGATCCATCTTCTATAAACTTCTTCTGCAGGTGGTCAATGAGAGGCCTAAACGATCACTGGTTTCTATGGTATTATCATGAAAGTGTAGATGGTTCAAAATATCAAGAAAACAATCTCTCCGCATGCTGTTTGACAGAAGCTTAGGAACGTGATCTTCAGAAGCCCAGTATTTTTTTGTTAGGTAATTTACAAATTGACGAAAGAAGTAATCCGCAAATGAACACATTCAATTCGTCTACAGTAACTGCTAATATTTCGTTCTTTTTCGCTTCATATAAGGTACTTTCTCTTAGCATCAATTCAAATAGTGTTTCATCAAAAGAGTTTAGAATAATCTTGAGGATTTGCTGCAGATAAGCTTCGTTTGAAATTCTGTCATCATTCCATTCTTGATGAAGAGGTTCCTCCATAGATTTTTTAGCCATATCCTATTGACTTTCCTTTTGGTGTTTGAATGGAGAGCTTCTTGATTATCATCATCGAAATCATCGGGCTCCATATTCGCAACATCAGCATCAGTTCGAAGTAGATGACTCAGTTTTTTTGATGAGCCTACTACCTCTTCGTCTGACTTGTCTGAATCGCCATCTAATTCCTTGAGCAGGGCTGCAATATCAGCAGTGATCATTCTGACGATATAAATAAGAGCATATAAATATATATACTTACGCGTCAGTAGCGCGACTTTCTATGCTTCTAGTGCCTGAGTGTAGAAAAATTGACAGCAAGAATTTACAAAGAGTTGCCACTGATATTGTCAACAAATTGCCACAAAATGTCATTCTACATAATAAAATATACCTTTATTTAGAAGTTTTTCATATCAGATAATCAAACATATTATAAAGTAACTTATAATAAAATGTAAAGTACTCACGATTTAGAGACATGTGCACGCGCTGTCACCATCTTAGATGCATTGAGCTTTACCATAAACACGACGGGAGTAAACTGCTACTGGAGTATGAACATGTCAGAACGTGTTGCGATGCATAAAACATCAAATAACTGGTAAATATAATTAAATATTGTTTTTTTCACATGCAAAAAATCTACGCTCAGGCCATAATGGGTTAAGAGAGGTTTATGGTTCATTGCAAATCGGAAGTTGGTTAATGAACACAAGTCCCACAACACTGAAGAAATGGCTTTACACTATATTAGCAAATTTACATTAAAACCTGTTCTAAATAATAAATTTTTAATTTATTTTTAGTAAAAATTTTATCAATTCAAATTCGTGAAGAAATTTGTGTTTTTCTATTGAAAACAAAGTTTTAATTAAAGTTATCGAAACCTT
This sequence comes from Schmidtea mediterranea, assembly GCA_022537955.1. Taxonomy (NCBI): domain Eukaryota; kingdom Metazoa; phylum Platyhelminthes; order Tricladida; family Dugesiidae; genus Schmidtea; species Schmidtea mediterranea. Next base: position 12,032,828 of record CM039682.1, on the reverse strand, counting down.
TCAAAAAGCGTTTTTTCTCTTGATAATATATCTCATCTTATCCACATTTATTGAAAATTTTGATAGAAAATGTCCGAAAAAACCCCCAGAAAATTCACATTATGGACAAACAAATATATTTGATCAATTTATTACTCATCTTTTATTGTTCACAGATTTAATGATGTTAAAACTATTTATATCGTTGATAGTCACTTTTTATCCATTTAAACAAAATCTGTATATATTTTGTTTAGCAGAATTGATGAGTATGACGTCAATTAGATCAGACTGAATTTTGTTTCAGATTTGTTTAAAACATGTTTTAATTTACTTTCGAATTTATTTTAAAACGAGATTTTATATGTGGTCTTTTTTTGAAATGCTATTTAATAAGGTTCAATTAATTTATGGAATAATAGATGACAATTTAAATAAGTAATAATTCTCTGTTGATCTTGAGTCTGAAAGTCTTTGCTTCAAATACTAACCCTGTTTATTCAATTATTAGTCCGTATTTAACCAATTGTCAGCGATTTACTCTACTGACACGAAATAGATGCCCATGAAAGTATTTCACGTTGTATGGCTTTAAATAAAACATGTTAATTGTTCTTAGAAATTTTTCAAGAATCAGGCATTGTTTAGCTGGAACTCAAGTCGAGGTATAAGTAACAGTCCGGTCTGATAGCTTCACAATAAAGCTCAATGACAAGAAATATGATATCTCTCAACCATTGTCAGTTTTTGAGAAGTTAAGTCAACTTTCCATGAGATATCTACTTTCTTCTTTTAAATAGGCATGGCAAGGTTCGGACACTCGATTTCCAAGGACACGGGCTTATATTTCCATCACCAGGCAACCGCACAACTTTTCCAGTCGAACTGTGGTTAAGAGCCATTTTCATCCAAACAAATCCGATTTGCATGAATTTATGAAGTATTTGAACACATTCCAAACTTATTTTCCTTTTGAGTAACTGAAGTGCCATTCAGCTAACATACCCACCGCGCTGGCAAGATTATCTAAAATTCCGGCTATCAACCGCTTGGGCAGTGAGCTTTCCTTACGATACTTTTCAACTATCGCTTATTTACTTAGTATCTACATAGCATGTGCATGACTTCTCGTTTACCTTAAATTTCATCAATACTGGCACTATTTCAGATTTTAGCTAGGAACAGTCTCATATGTTGCTTCACAGAGATCTGCTTGAGGATTGTCTCGATACAAGTTACAACATTTCATATATCCGCGATTTTAACACACTTTGCTAGTTTGTCCTAACTTCATTCAACAATAACACTCAAGATTTCTTTGAACAAATCTGGATGCAGTGTAGGTCCATGTGCTTTCTTGCTCTTCATCGTCTGAGTAATTAAACTGAAGTAGTTCAACCATCTTCTTTAGTTTCTTAGTCAAGTTTAGCATTTTCGCCTATACACTTCCAATATTCCAATTATAAAAAAAACTCAAATTGATTTCAAAGACGTTCATAATATATTTTGGAAGATGATAAACCTTGGAGAAAATTTGATATTTAAATAGTAGCTTATGAGAAAAGCTTGACCATTTCTTTTATTTGATTGTAATAACTGCCTGTTAAAAATATGAAAAAGAAAATAGGAAAAATATGAGAGATTATGGGCGGAGTATTTGTCATAATGAAGGCCATATTGTATCCCAGCATTCAGGAGAAATCTAATATTTCCGAATGGCTCAATACGGCTTATTAGAAAACATTGACAAATTATGACAGCAATTTTTGATCAAATTATCAATTTGTTAAACGCTTGATAAAATTATTTATAAAATATTTTTAGGTTCCGGTAAAAATAGCGGATTCTGAAGAAAATAAACCGAAGCCCGTGTCACCGACACCAACACCGACACCGGCACCGGAAAAATCAAACCTGGAACATTTGTCAATTGACGAAATTAGGGCAAAGGTTGCTGAAAGTGGAGCGAAAAAGCGCCGAGAAAGGGCGGCACCGAATTCATTTAAAGACCGAGCTAACTTATTTGAACAGTTATAAATGACACATGTGTGAAATGTGCTGCGTTTGATGCGTCTGGTGCGTTTACTGATTAACACATTGGTTCTGATATGGAGCATCAATATTCCAATTCCTAGAATCGCTTGAAATCGATTCATCTAATAGTATACATTTTGGGGAAATATTTCCCCTTTATTATCTATTTATTAACAAAATTATTGTTATTATTATTATTATTATTATTATTATTATTATTATTATTATTATTATTATTATTATTTTTATATAGTTTTGACTTTTCTGTCTGATGAAATGAGCTGGAACACAAAACTTTATAATGTTGTTTTCTTTAAATATTTCATTTTATCTCTGAATTTTTTGTGGTTTTTCTGATATTGTGAAGGTAATAATTTTTGTCATTTTTGTGAGAAATTTTGATATAAAACAATTAGAAAGCACATTTTCCTACATATCAATCGGTTCAATATTTTAAATTAAATAAATTATGTTTTGTTTTAATTGCTTTTAAGCTATTATTTTTATTATTATTGGCTTTTATATTTTTGTTTTCACGACAACCTGTAAAACATGTCGATTATATTTATCATGAAAATTTAAAAAAATTTTAATTTGGATCCTTTTTAACTCGACGAACTAAAACTGAATAAAATGAATATTAACTTATTGTACCATTACGATTTTTGGAATTTTAAGAAATGACAAATTAATTTTTTTATTTAAAGTTTGCATTCGAAACTAAATGAGATATCTGATCCAAATTTGAATCACTGCGAACTTGATAAAACATCCGATATCTTTCAATTTCACTAGATTGTTTCCAGGACCATTATCAGAAATTGTTGATTGAAGAACTAAATTTCTTTTTGGCGTATTTGAAGGCTTAACATTTCTCTATCATCCAAATAATTTCAAATTTACTGATGCAATGCAGATTGCTTCGTATATATCAAAGTTGTTTAAATCTTTTTACCAGTATTTGATCATTTTCCGAATGGAAATACGACAAAGTTGTGATTATAAAAAAATGTAAGATTTAAAAATTACTATCATTTTTCAAAGGCAATCTGCTATAGTGCGAAGAATCTCTAACTCATGAAACATATTAGAGTTAATTTTGACCACCTTTTAATGAAAAAACAAAACTTTCGTTGTCATCAAAATGGTAGGTTTCGAAATCTATACTTTGAAAAATATTTTTCATGTTAATAAAAATTCTCTTGGAAAAAATTAAAATTCCCCGCAAATGAATTAAAAATTTTTAGCGAAAGCTTATAGTCTGGACGATAAAATTTGGTAAAGGTGAAATTCTCAGCTGTCACCACCATACACAGAATATATCATATACATGTTTGCAATCCGGTATTTTCACATACAAATTTTATTGTAAAAACAATTAGTTTGTCAAAATAATAGGCCAAACATCATTGAAGGTACTTTATATGGTTAAATAGATCAAAGTTTTATTTAAAATTCAATGAATTATCAATATTATTTCCATTCTTACATAAAACCCTTATATCTTTGGCGGGTATTCAATGCAGGTTTTGTGCTGGTGTAAAATTTTTAATTCGATTGTTTTATTCTACTAATAGAAAATTATTATCTAAACGATAATATTTGATAAAATAACAGTTTACTTCCTCGAATTTCGTAACAGAGTGTTTGCTTACCACATAACTAAAAGCTTTAAATGATCTTTTTAAATTTAGTTTTATAATATTTTGAATCAGAACTTTATTTTATTTGATTCCAAGCGTGCTTTTATACAACAGTAATGAACTCCAAACGATATAAACTTTATTGATTAATACACTTTATCTCCGCTTTAAAATGACACTAAGAATTATATGTTACAGTCACGACCTGATGCATATTACGACCCTTCGGGAAGAATAGCAGTTTTCGGATCAATTGGATTTCACAATCACTTGACTACTGTGACCGGTTTCTGAGATCGGTAACTCTGATATAGTTGCTTTGCTATGACTTCGCTTTATTTCTGTTTCAAATTTCTCTTTTCCTTGATTTCAACTTTAAGTTTTCTCCAAATCTCTCTTTAATACTTTCTTCAATAATTTTCTGTAATTTTCTTTGACTTCAATTATTCGTCGAATTCTGTCAAATTTCTCTCAAATCTGTTTTTGTTTCCTTAGTCCAATTTCTCTCCCTGATTCCAGTTGCGGTTCCTTTTTATACTCCGTCACCCAATAATACTTATTGATGCCAAATAGAATTTCCAATATTTTTTACCGCTAATTTCATTAGGGCCTCTATAATCACTGGCAGCTGTACAGATAAATAATTTTATAGAGATGCCTTTTCCTGGATTCCCAAACAACATTCCTTCCTTTATATTGAAAGGACTTTCGAAATAACGTGCAAATTTTACTTTTGTTTTTGTTTTCCAAAATTTGCACTCGTTAATTATAAATGACCTTCTTTTATTCGATTATCTGTTTTTATTGATTTTTTCTTATTCCCTTCTCGTTATTCAACATTTCTTTTTCATTCTCTTTTTATTAAGCTCCAGAACCACATCTTAATCACTTACCATTTTTTCCCCAATCATTTTACATGTTTATTAATTATTTTACTATATTATTTAGGCATCCTCAACACACACATATATCTATAGGAAATTATCCTCATCATCAGTCTGCCAAAACCTCATACATTTTCTATGCTCAATAATATTACTAATGCCTCTCAATCGGCTATGTTGCTGAACCCGTGTGTAGAAAAAAAAGCCGTATCTCATATTTGAAAATGAACATGTTTCAAATCACTATGTATTTAGTGTAATGCTGTACTCTAATATTGTATGAGAAAACATGTATTAAAAAGGAGGCCTATAAAGCTGAAATTAGTATACAATTCTGTTTAAAAAACACAAAATTTAAGATGTGACGTCACAGTACTTAAACCCTCTCCCTCCCTTCGTCACAAACGTGTGACCCACTCCTCTAAGTGCGTGACGTTAATTATTGACGGCCCCTTAGAAGTTATGCAATATGGATCACATTTTATAGGTAAGCACTCATTAAAATACATTTCCAACGTCATTTTTAACGGATATCTAATGATATTATTGTGGGGTTAATGGTTTCTGACCTTGACCCCTTTAGATAAAAGCGTTTGCGCCCACCAATGGTTACCCGTTGCTAGGCAATGTTGGAATTGCAACCATTGGTTATGAGACCGCCAAAGATGAGCTCTGGCTACAGAACTGCTAAGGCCCGGCCTCATCGGATTCAGCGGGCTGCCGTTAGAAGGCTTCTGCCGTCTTATTATTTAGGTCCATTAAGTGATCTCTCATCGAATTAGTTATTAGGGTTAGGGAAGAAAATTAAAATCAAACATTTATTGTGATAATATTACACATTTTCCAATAACAAGACATAATGTGTCATTTTATTTATCCGCACTTTGGGTACACCGTCGTAGTCTCTTGGATCTAACTGGCCTTGCATGAGGTTGTGATCGTTTATTTGAATTGTTCGGCTGGTTCCGGTCTTGGTAGGCTAACTGTGCCGGCGCGAACACCAAGAGTACGTCACCACACTCCCTTCTTGACAGGCTGATAGTGCGACCTCTAAGCTTTAATTTGTTGAACTTCCCGACATAATTGCAGGAGTTGACGATGCAAATCTGTGTTCTCCCGTCGCATGTCTCTCAGTTCACTTTAAGCTAATTCCATTTTTATGAAGTTTTAATTATGCTTCAAAATTTAACTATTTAACTTTAATTTATAAATTTAATTCTTTTTATATTACCATCGTAAAATAAAACAAAATTAAATTATTTTAAAATGTCAATACATCAAATTCATTCCCTTAAAATATTTAGAAAAACCTGATTAATATATCCTTTGTTGTTATAATTTATTAATATATTCATTCAGAAAAGTGTTTTATTCAAAGTTTATTTGTGTATATTTAAATTATCATTATGCTACTGTTTTAATTTTGTTTCTATAAATATTAATATAAAGATGTATCGAATGAAAGAAAGAGATGTTATTAGAGTCAAAGTAAAGGTGGGAATATTACATTGATGGAAACTTTAAATATAATATATAATTATCTTTTTAAATTTATTGTTATCTTAACTTAAGTAACAAAATTTCAAATTAGTTATTATTTAGTATTGTGATGATGAAAAAGAACCTCAAATAAAAAAATTCGCTATTGATCCAAGATTAACTAATTATGACATTTTATTAGGATTGCTTATTAAAGGATTGAACATTAAGCGGTTATTTAATTTATTAATATTAATGAAGTTATAAATTATTTCACTTTTACAGGGATTTTATCATTCATTATTTGGCAACAGATGATTTTGGAGAACAATTTTATTTACCATTACTTTCTGATTGGGATTTAGACGCAGCTATTCTTACCGCATCTGATCCAATATTGCGATTAAAAGTTAATATTAAACGACAAGAAAAAGGTTGTTTAATATTTTAAAATTTAAATATGGTAAATATAATAATCCATTAAACAAATAAATGTTTAACAAATCAATTAGTAATTGAATATTTTAAATTATTATTTTTGATTTATATTACCTGATATTTATATAATTATTTTGATTTTAAAAATAAATATATAAAATAATAAATGTTTTTAAATGAATTTTAATTAATAAATTCAAAATTCTTATTAATCAATTACTTGATAATTTAAAATTAATTAAAGAATTGTTTGATTAAATTTATTAAAAATTTAATTTTACTCCAAACAAATTTTCGAATTTGCCTTTATCAAGTGAATTTTAATTATTAATTAATTCATTTATTTCAAAATACAATTATTCATTATAAATGACAAATTTTTCATTTAATTATAATCAATATTTTTTAATTATTTTAATTCAATACTATTATTGATAAATTATAATAATTTCATTGATAATAAATTTAAAAAAAATTATTTTAATCAATTTTTGATTAAATAAATTAATTTTGATTACCTACGATTTAATTATAATCAATAATTGCATTTTATTTTAATTAATTAATTATTAAGTAATTGAATCCAAAGTAATGATTTAATTCATCAAATAATTTTATAAAAATAAATATTATTATTGATTATAATTGATAAATTTAAAATTATATTTTTGATAAATAATGTTTAAATTAATAATTTAATTATATATTTTTTTATAAATTTTTAATTAATATTATTATATCAATGCAAAACAATTATTTTTATTGATTTAAACTGACTATTAAATTTTTAAAATTTTTAATTAAATAGTTATATAAATATTGTTTTATTTATTTAATAAATAATTAAAATAAATTGATAATTAATTCTCTAATTAATTAAAAAAATTCACTGATTTAATTACACCAATGAAATTAGAATACTATTATTGATTTAATAAGACAAATGAAAATGTAATTAATTAAAAATTTATTAATTAATTAAAATATAAAATACTATTGATTGTAATTGATAAATTAGAAATTATTTTATTTATTATTAATTTATAAAATAATAATTTAATTTAATAATTTTTTAGATTTTAAAATTATTTATTTATTTATGCAAATCAAAAAATACTCTTATTGATTTTAATTGATAATTAAAAAAATTCTAATTAAAAAATTAAATGACTTGTTTTTTATTTAATAATTAATTAAATAATTTATTAAAATTGATTAAAAAAATTTTTTAATTCAATAAAAATAATTGATAAATAAATATCATTTTATTAATAATAAATAAATAAAATAACTTTATATTTAACTGATATTTAATTATTAATATTAATTAATTAATTGAAAATTAATAAATTTTTGATAATTAATTAAATTTAATTCATTCAAAATAAATTACTATTATTTATTATAATTGATAAATAAAAATCATTTTATTGATAAATTATTTATTAAAATTGTTAAATTTTGAACGTTAGATCAATATTTTCAATTTAATATTAAATATTGATCTGTTGTCAAAAACAAATAATGAACGAAATCGTTAATGAAAACAGATTGGCAGCGAAAATAAAAATTATTATTATTATTATTATTATTATTATTATTTTTATTATTATTATTATTATTATTATTATTTTTATTATTATTATTATTATTATTATTATTATTATTATAATTTATATTATTATTATTATTATTATTATTATTATTATTATAATTTATATTATTATTACTATTATTATTATTATTTTTATTATTTTTATTATTATTTATATTATTATTATTTTTATTATTATTAATTTTATTATTATTATTTTTATTATTATTATTTTTATTATTATTATTTTTATTATTATTATTATTATTATTATTTTTTTATAAACTTTTTATTATTATTATTATTATTATTATTATTATTATTATTATAATTTATATTTTTATTACTATTATTATTATTATTTTTATTATTTTTATTATTATTTTTATTATTATTATTTTTATTATTTTTTTATTATTATTATTATTATTATTATTATTTTTATTATTATTATTATTATTATTATTATTATTATTATAATTTATATTTTTATTACTATTATTATTATTATTTTTATTATTTTTATTATTATTTTTATTATTATTTTTATTATTTTGTTATTATTATTATTATTATTATTATTATTTTTATTATTTTTTTATTATTTTATTATTATTATTATTTTTATTATTATTATTATTATTATTATTATTATTATTTTTTTTTTTTTATAAACTTTTTATTATTATTATTATTATTATTTTTATTATTTTTTTATGATTATTATATTTATTATTATTATTTTATATGAGCTTAAAGTGGAAAATAAAAGGAGAAGTTTTACCCCTAGCCCAGTATTATTTATCGCACACTACAAAACTTCTTTTTATATTAACTTCTAATTCCCTTCAAATCAAAACATCAATTTTCATGTGTCATAATAATTTATAATGAGATTCACTTTTGTATTGTTATTGCATATTGTTATGTTCTATAAGGACATATAATCAAAACCAATAAAAATTTCTCCATTATCTACAAAACCGAAGAAAAATCAATTAATCGGTAATCTTGGAAAATAATGCTATGTTCATGTGGAATTTGAAATATTTGCATAGAATATCGATTTCTTAAAACGATTCCAAGCCCGTATGATAATGGAAAGATTTTCATAATATTAATCATTTATATCACAATTCCTTGAACATGCTATTAGCACATAGCCAGTATGAGTTAATAACTCCTATCTTTACCAACAATAAATCTTAGCGGAAAGTTAAAACTAAAAAGTTTTTTTCATAATTACTTTTGAATCTCGATCACTTTTTTGTTTTATATTTAACATGACTTTTAAAATATTTTTTGAAAAGAGCAGTACCTAAAATTATTTTTTAAATATAAAACAAATTGTTCAACAAATTTTATGTCAAAATAGAAAGAAGATTAATGGTGCAAAACATGTTGAATTATTGATATTATTTATTATTGTACTCTTTTCTACCCTCTTGCCACATTACTATTATTGCTAGTGTTACTTTCAATTCGTTAATGCGAAATACCGGGCTCCCATAACATTGTCATATCGTTTCAGCTTTTAAACAAATTCAACATGAATAATTTTATAATTTTTGTATCATTTCTCTTAACAAAAATTATACGATTTTTTTCAAACATTTCATTTTTTTTACTTTTCTAAAAATATAGGTATTTTAATTTATTTTCAAAATACATTCAAACGAAGAATATTAAGCTTAAATGACAAACAAAAGGAGAATCCCATAAAACTCTACATGTTTCTTCTTACTTGTCAATTCTAGTACTTTCTGCACAATCTTGTAAAACTCACTTCGTTCTGTTATGCTTTTTATCAAATAATCTGCCAAATGTTCTCCAGTACATTTCGTTGCATCTAGCTCATCATTGATGAGTCATCATAAGCATCATCGAGTTTATCGGCAGCCTTCATCTTTAGGTCAGATCTTAACACATCATTATTATTTAGGGGCATTTTTTCTCCAAAATTTGAAAATTTAAATGCAAACATTAAGTTTTAATTGAAAAATAGAACGCGAAGTCACTAAAATTTGAAAATTAGATACATGGAAAGAGCAACTCTCTTCTTTGCATTTTAAGCAAATGTATTTTTTGTTCCTTTGCACAACACTCAAACCAATTTGCTTTTCTATAGCAGCTGCAGTGAACAAGTCCTTAAACTCTTCAATTAAAGAATGCTCTGAGCCAACTTGAAACTGTTGAATGATTCCTTCTACATTGGCATGGTTCATAAGGGCATAGAATGTATAAAATATAAGTTTTTAAACAATTTCAATTTTCAAGTTTTAAATAAATTCTAATTTTCAAGTTTTTATTAATTTTTGTTCTAATTTTCAAATTTTGGTTATTTCTAGTTCTAAATTTAAAATTTTTGTTACTTCGTTTTCTATTTTCCAAATTTTAGCAACTTTTTGTTCTAATTTTCAAATTTTGGAGGAAAAAAGTTCTAATTTACAAATATTTTAACCTTTTAGATAAATAGATTACATAATCTAAAAAACAGCTGTAATACTATTATGGCTTAATAAAAGTACAATTATTTTTTAAATTTAAAGTTGCGGTTTAATAAAATGAAAAATATGATCATTAATATCAACAAGAAAATTTTGCACACATTTTTAGTTTGTGTTTGATAGTCACTCATAATAAATTTCAAAGGAAGTTTTCAACAGGTTTTTTGGATCATAATTTAAATGCAATTAAAATATAACCACTACCAACAATTTTATATCAATTTTATATTTAAATATGCAATACGTGTGAAAATAGCATATTTTTAAAATTTTAACATAGCACTAATATTGATTTTCCCCCCAATTATAAATACAATATTCAAATAATCAACATGTCATAACAAATTTCCCAATATTGTTATTATTGAAACTAATATAGACATTCCGAAAACTTGAATATTTGTTTACGTCCGGTAATTATAATTTTAACATTTTGACTTACTTAAATTATTAGAAATTCATATTTAACATGCTAGGATTATATCAAGTGAGGTAATTATAGGAATTCTTGATCAATATGCTTATTATCGAGGTCCTATTGATTTATGGAGATCTTGAGTTGAGTGCAAATGTTGCACGTTTTAAATGATTGGCTGGATATTAGCATATGCGCGTGTGTGATCAAACATGTTCAAAAGGTTTAAAATTTTGTCTCCTGGAAATCCTATAATTGAGTGTTTGAGAAACAATTATAATCAATTTACATTACACCTAAATAATAAATTCTAAATAAAAATTACCTCATAAAGACTATTTTTTGTTTTTCACCACTGATTTCTTTATAAGTGATATAAAATTTTTGTACAAAATTTGACTATGAATCAGATTTTGTAGAAAATATTATTAAAAATTACCTCGTTTATTTTAATTCTGACATAAGAATAAAAAATTATTCTATGCAACACAACTTTGTGATCTTTTGTCGGAATGAAAATAAATTAAATATCATCAAACAACGGAAAACAGATCACAAGTGACCAAAAAAATTGGAAAAAAATCGTTTATTATTATTACTAACCAATGTAGGGTTTGAAGTCTCTAATTTTAACTTTATTATTGGTTTTCAATCTAGCATTCTAATGCATAAACGTATGTTTGCTAAATATATGTTGCGGTTGTCAATTATAATTTATTATTCGTACTTAGAAATGCTGAAGGTATGAGCTTGATGACATGTTGTTCCTAGCTGAAACAGTGGATAAATAAATTTAAATTTAGTTAAGTTCACAAAATTATTTAGACAGGTTGATCAAAGTACACGCCAACACCAGTAAGGTAACGCCTTTCATTTTTACCGACTATATAAAACCACGAAGTGAACTCCGAAAAAATAATACAAGGATTTTTTAATTGGGCCATCAAGGTTTTTGAGATGAATAGGAAAGAAATATTTAAAAGTAAAATATTTATGGATTAAGATGTAATTTAATGCTAAAAGAATTAATATATTATGTGAATATTATACTCGTGCCAGAACATACTAATTAAATTTATACATTGAAAATAAACATTAAATATACGTTAAGCCAACATAATTGCATAATTTATTTTCGTTTAAGTTTTGTTTACCAATTAAATGTAGTAAAAAAAACTTTTTTAGTTTTATATTATTTGATCAACATTTTATAATTAAACTTAATGTTTGCATTTAAATTGATTATATAGTAAATTTTAGGTCATATTAACTCCTTGATTCTGATAATTACCTTTTATTGTCTTTGGTGGGTTACATGATAAAATTCAATTTAAAATTAAAAATCTAATTCGAAACACCAAGTAAAAAGTAATAGAAATGAGCCAAAATAGAACAAAACAAACAATTAATAAGGAATTCAATTAAGATGCAAGACAAATATATACCAAAAAATAATACACGTACAATATGAGACAAAAAGGTCACACACAACGCATCGAAATAGCCAATTCGATAACAATGCCACATACAATATTGCCTAAAAGAGAGGAATTCGGCACACTAAGTAATCACAATATAACAATGTATATCACATACAAACCAATAAGGAAAAGGGCGCACACAAACACAAACATAGGAACCATTTCGAGAAAATGATTTGTCTTCAAGAGATTTTAGAAGTTCATACATTCTAAAACTGCCGATAGTTTGCAATTCGGTAACATTTGTAGAGCTTTTTTTATTGGGTATGAAACGAATCAAATCCGGTAAAAATGGTCATTGCTAAATCGTTATTAGAGTAAATATTACTTGCCAAAACTGATGCACATTTCTTTCATTACTCACTATTGCGACATAATAGATATTTTCATTAATATAAGATGGTCCCCTTATATTTCTATTAACATGGATGCCTGTAGGTAAGATTCCTTCGAAGAGTGCTATTTTGCATGGAATTGCTTTACTAATAACTCATTTCGAAAGCGAATTGACCTATTTTACATTTAACCTTGTACTATGAATGCAAACAATGAGTTTGTACGACGGTATTATTTTCAACATCGATGGTCCTCTAAATCGACGATGCCATTCACAAATTTGGTGGTTATTTTTAAGTATTTGCTCTAATTTTTATGTAGCAGTCAAATGTTTTCATTATTTTCGGAAATATTTTTTAATCTGAATATTGAGAGTTCTCAGCACATTCCTAAATGAATGTGTTTCCAGATTGCGATACCCGACTCTCTAGCGCAATCCACTACACTATTCCAATTAAACTCGTGTTATAGGGCATCTCCATCTTAAGATTTCCTCTTGTACGTTTGGCTAGAGAAATCCTTTTGAACATCCACACTAGTCTGCGAGCATCAAGGCATCCCATCGACTGTTATATCTTTTTTCGAAAATGTTTATGAATCTCCCCATTTTCATCACTAACTGCACCTATGTTCATCGAAAAGAAGTCCAAGTCAGAGTCAAGAAATGGAATCTTGAGAGACATTGTGTAACCAAGGGCATGCATGATACATTTGTAGAAGCTTTTGCATAAATTTCACATAATGCGGATACCTCTCGTTTGAGGATAAAAAACTAGTTTTACCACCTTGAAGTATTGGAGAATTTATGAGTGTGAAATAATATTGATGTACTTTATTTGTAATTTAGTCATTATATTTTTGAATATGTGATTGTGTGAGTAAATTATTTTGAAATATTAATTGACCTTTTGTCAGTTAAACATTTTTCAATTGCATGCTCTGTGTCGATTGATTAATAAATTAAATGAAATTTTCGTAAATAATCAAAAAGTTTGTAAAAGAATGATCAAAAAAAAAGATAATTATATTTAGTAAAAGTTTCAGATATAGTTGGCAATAATAATAATTTTCATTGAGAATTCTGTTAATAAAAATCGTATAACGAAAGGATAATTAATCACTAATTTAATTTGTAGTCGAATGGAGATATTCTTATAAATTGTATAATCTAAGTTTTGAAGAAGTGGATGACACGAGTTACGTAATAGGTGGGTATTTAGCTAGATTTCAGTTTGGTATTGGTATGAATTCGGTCTGGCAATATTATTAATACTATTATTATTAACATTTTAGTGCATTATATATTTAACAATCGTATATTTTTCTAACAATTTCAGCTTTTGAAATTTCAGGGTTTGAATTTTTGGATTTATTTTTAATTTGTTTGATTTGAATATATTTTTATTATCAATAAGATCTTTAATATAGTTCATTATTGATTGAATATTTTCAATTTTTTCTCTAATATAATATTAAATAAATAAATTCAACTTAATTAAAGAATAACAACACAAATCCAAAATATATTTCGACTGAATAACTGTCTTCGTCAGGTAGTCTTGAACTTTAAACTATTTAAACTAAATCATTGTTATTTAAACAAATTTCTGATTTTAAATTCTCAAAAAAAATTTATCAAAAATTAAAAATTTTGCTTTTTTTAAATTACAAATTCTACAAAATGTTAAAAAAATTAATTTTTAAAATTTCACAAAACCGAAACTTTAACAAAATTTAAATAAAATTTTCAACAAAAATATTTAAAAATTTTTTACCAAAACTATTTTACATTTTGTTTCGTCGTGCATTAACAAATTGCGCTTACTAATATCAATCAATTCCACCAGTCGACTGTGATCGAAACCTTGAGAGCGGAAATGAAGGGCAGTCATTCCAATTTATGTTGTATGTAAATTGACATATAAATTGAAAGCAAAGATCTGAACAAAACCTAAGTAGTAATGAATGTGCTAGCGCGCACACACACACACACACATATATATATATATACACGATTACATACATATTACGGATACTCATGATAAACACATAAAAGTTATCATATCTACCACACATGTAGAGAAAGTCAATTTGATCAACCTACATCCAGTGGTTGCTCATCACTTGGTTTTAGTTTTTAGTTGAATCAAGTGTCTTTGTCGATTATTTGGCGGTACCTTAAAAGGGTCAAAGAATTGTAGGGAATGCCTATTTTTTTTGAAAGTAAAATAATCATGTTCATGTCATTGTATCACGAAGGAAAATGTTCGTGAACTTTGATAGAAGAATTTTATTGCCATTGGTTATGTTAGGTGTTACGTAATGACCTAATCCATAGAAAAATTGAAGACAATCTATTTTGATTTTTATATCGGAATGAGTTTAAGAAATATATCTCTGTTAATGTCATGTAAATAAATTACAAGTAATAAACTCCACATTTATAACTCACATTTATAAATATAAGTTACCAAGGTTTTTATAAACTTATAGATTTTGTTACATTAAGGACAGGACCATTGAGGTAGTTTTAACTTTAATTCAGTTTCAATTTGGTCAAGTTTCACATAAATAGGTTCGTTATTAGACAGTGTTTCAGTATTCTTTTTTATTTGGCTTGCAATAATCAGTTCTTTATTCAACAATTCCAGATGGGGAGTTTGACTAGAGTTGCTTATCAGCTTTTGGGTTTCAAGTATTTGAATTGGACTCTCTTTATCATCCATTTTGTTTGTTACAATCAATAAATTTGCTTGTTGGGAAAAAATAGAATTACTTCCATGATTGCCGAAATTACATTTTCAGCGGAAATACAAATTCTTTGACAATATAGTAATTCGGTATTTCCTTAATTGACTACAAATGCTACCTATATCTTGATCCAAACAATCTATGATCGATCATATTTAACTGATTAAATCTATCTTTTAAACTCGGTGAATTGATAATTGAATCTAATGAATATTCAAGTCCACTGAATTCAACTTCACTATTGAACGTCAATTTAAGGACATTTAATTCCATTCTTTGCTTGATCAAAAAGGTCTTTGAACTTTTAATAAAATACCAAATAAATATAAACCTAAATATATTCAAATTTTATTTTTCAAATTACATTTCATTTTTCTATTTTACATTTTTAAAAATTACTTTACATATCTTCTTATTAAAACACAATTTCACTCTAGACAGTTCTAAAACTTTACATTTTTTTAAACAAGAAACAAAAAAAATTCCTTATTTACATTTCAAAATTTTACATTTTAAATTAAAATATCAACAAAAGAATTATTGTTTTTCGTGATTAGCTGGGTTACGAGAAGTTAAAACATTCTGAAACAATGACAATATTCAACAGCATCCTGAGCTTCAGCAGCTTCACCTGTTTCTGTAGCACCAGTAGTTTCCGCAACTTTGGCAACTTCATTGTCTAAAGGGGGTTAATTTTATTTATAAGACCCACAACATTAATTATTATTATTTACTTAAAACGGTGTGCAAACAGTAGATTTAATTGAAACTCAACATGAAACTAAATAAAGATTAGTATTTTTTTATATGTGGTCCATCATTGTTGGAACTAGATTATATTTCAAAATATTATAAAACTAATTGCTTTCATTCGTGATAAGGAAACATATTGAATTGTGAAATAATTGAATCTGACCAGGCACAGTTTGTAGTGATTTATTTTTAATTTATTTGTCTGGAATTCTTTTTTTGTATGTAATTAAAATTTTTGGCTTTCAATGTTTTAAAAACTTATATTTTATTCTTAATCATTGAAAATTTAATTAATCAGGAATGTAAAATCAATCAAATCAAGAATTTTTATCTATAATCGAATTGTTTTAAACAAAGATAAATTTATTTCATTTAAATCGATAAAATTATCTGAAGAAAAAATTAATTTGTTTAAATGGGGAAATATTTGAATATAATATCAAACGATGAGCTCTTTTTTCAATGTTAGTAGCTATTAAAAATTTAATCTCAAGAGTTTTGATCGTTATTCAGTCATTTATAATTTAAATTTTTTAATAACTACTTCAATTAACTAATCGTCATTTTTTGTCATTATATTTTGATTTTAATTTAATCCAGTGTTGTTCAAGAATTTTCAATTGATGGACCACTTAAAAAAATAATTTTATACCTAGAAAGGTTGCACACTTCTTGTCAAACCCGCTAACAACTAACATCAAATACACCCAATTTTGTTTTTACGCAATAGATACGCTCCGCTAAAACTAAAAATCCCGTAAAAAAGATCCAATATCCATAAAAAAGGGGTGGATAATTTCTGTCGTTGATTTTTGATATTTACCCCGACCAGTCGCTTGGCATCGAAAATCGTATTATTGGAGTTCATCGTAGCGTGATCTTTTGCAGCATACCCAATCAATCGTTCTGTATCTGTAAATGCAACATAACTGGGTGTTGTGCGGTTTTCTTGATCACTAGCCATAATTTCAGATTTTCCATGTTGAAATACACCAACACGTGAATAGTTAGTACTCAACTCAATACTGACAGCGATACTAGACATTTGAATAATTTATAGTAAATCAAATAACAAAACGAAATTCATTTTCAAACAATTCTTTATTTTCTCTAAATGTTTTATATATTCCAAAGTTTAAATAAAACATAAAAATCCAAATTCAATTCACATAAAAGTGAGTTCCAAAAACAAAATTCAAATTTAACATTAAAGTTCAACTTCAATAAACATCTACTTATTCATAATAAAACTTTTCAAAAACCATACCATTGATGCGATTCAACAACCATAAGCAAACTCATAAAGTCCACAATTAATAAATAATTTTCGAAATCAATTTGAAAAAAATTACAATATTGCTTCGCATCTATGTGCACACCAAAATTATCAAGAAACTACAATCGCGCACACAGACGCGAAAAACGAAATTGACCAAGGAGATTGGTCCTAGATTTGAAATATGAGCTCAAATATTGCGAATAAATTATAGTGCAAATTCATCTTCCTTACGTTCTTTAAGCACAGTTTTTATTTAAAAAGTTCATTTATTACATATTTTGGTAATTTTTTAAAACACAAAAATTCTGAAAAAAAATTATTACAATTCATAATTTAGTTTAATAAAAGTTCATTCATAAACTCAATAAAAAAATTCATAATTGAGGGAAACAATTCATTTAATAATAATTTTAGAACTTATGAATAAAACTTTAGAAGTTTTTTTATGAAAAACACAAAAATAATTTAGAAGATTTATAAAAAAAATCATAATTTTTAAAAAAAAAAAAACATTCACAATTTGACAAAAAATTAACAGAAAAATCAAAGGAATTTATAGTTTAGTGATCAAAACATACACACAAATAATTTTAAATTAAATTTTTTAAACCACCTTATATCCAATCGTGTAAAAACAATGTAATATTTTTTTAAATCGTGTTTAATCAAATTCACGAAACAAAAGTGCGCCTAAAAACAGAATAGAAAGTTATTTTACGATCAGTCTATTTCGATGAAAAAATTTCAGATTATTTTAGATTTTTAAATTTTTAACAAAAGTTCTTGAGAAAGTACATTTCGTATTCATGATGTACATCATACAGTACAAGTTGGAATGGTTTAATATAATTACAAATACAAATACACTTATTATTTTATTTGACTTTGAATTAAACTTTAGCAATTACGCTCTGCAAGATCCGAATTTTACTGTTCGATGTATACTATATTTATCAGCAGGGCAAGTAAGTTATAATTTGACACTACCCCGGTAGGAGGCTGCTAATAATACAACATAACTTTTGATTATTTTCCTAGTAATAGGTTTTTGGTGATACAGTATATTTTTATACACTTGTTAATGTTATATCGAAATATTTTTTAAATATTAAATAAGGAAATAATAGCCTGTAATGAATTTTGAAATTCCTTACTGTTGTCGCTTATAATAATAATAATAATTAATTATTGGCTTTTTTACATTATTCATTTGATACTGTATGGTTTCCAAAATAAGTTATTTTTACCATTACTATTCACAAAAACTTTAAATCAAAATATTAAATTTATTTAAAATAAATCTTTGGTTAAATTGAACAGCTTATGCATCCTTCAATTTGTCTGAAAAATATTATGTAAATTAAAAATTTTAAAAAAATCTAATTTTTAAATTTATTTATAAAATTGAATTTATTTTATTATTGCTTGTCAATTTTTAATTCCTGTTATTTCTAAATTTTAACCCATTTGCATCATTTAAGGGAATAATCTGCAAACAAATACTATTGCTTATCACCAGGAGTATAAAAAAAATAAATACATTTAATACTGCTAAATTTATTTCTAATTAGAACAGACAGTAAAAGTCTTGCCGACGCATGTTATATGTGCATACGTTCAGTTGAGCGTGTCAGAGTTTTGAAGTACATCAATCATTTAGAGCGAAGATTCAAATGGGTTAAAATTAGCCTTTTTAACATTTAATCCACGATCGATTTTGCAAATGAAGTACGCTTATAAAGAATACTCTCTACACTACTTATTTATAATTAATGTTATAATAAAATTTTGAGTTTCTATGAATTATAAAACTTAAATTGTCTATCTATAATTTTTTTAAAGATCTCGATGAATGGGATATTGTTGTGCCAGGAGAAGCACCTGTCAGACTCAGTAAATCCAATCTCAATGCCAAAAGCGTTTCCCATATAATCAAACAGTCCATGAACCTGAAATCATTGAGTATGAATGATTCGTCTAAAATCGATAAAAACTCCTCAAATTCGTTTCTCAATCAAGTCTACCAACAAATGGAAAAAACAATGAATTCTATGCAACGTGTTTTTTCAAGTAAGATGTGTTAATGATTATATTTACTTGTGTTTTACTTTTGAAAAACAATTAATCGGTAGACATTTCTGTAAGGGATAAATATTGATCACAAATCCATCTGTGAGGAACCGTCTGCAGCTTGCAAATAAGGTTTTTGTGGATTCTATATTAATTAGTTAAATTTCAAATTGGTTATGTTCAAAATGTTGATTAAAACATTTTTGCGCTTTTATATCATTTGTTATCTCATGCTAACTTTTTGAGTCCTTCCATGGCATTTTTTGCTTATGTTGATACACCGGTGCTCGATTATTATGACACACGTGCTGTTATAAATTATGTGATACAAGGACAAATATTACGGGCAGATTGCAAGTCAAAATATGTGAGACAAGGACAAATATTACGGGCACATTGCATGTCAAAATATGAGACAAGGAAAAATATTACGGGCAGATTGCAAGTCAAAATATGTGAGACAAGGACAAATATTACGGGCACATTGCATGTCAAAATATGTGAGACAAGGACAAATATTACGGGCAGATTGCAAGTCAAAATATGTGAGACAAGGACAAATATTACGGGCAGATTGCAAGTCAAAATATGTGAGACAAGGACAAATATTACGGGCAGATTGCAAGTCAAAATATGTGAGACAAGGACAAATATTACGGGCAGATTGCAAGTCAAAATATGTGAGACAAGGACAAATATTACGGGCAGATTGCAATATTTAGATATAATGATTCAAAAATTGTTAGATAAATTTTGTCATCCAAACCCTTCCTACGCTTACTTAAACTTTACAAAACAAACAAAAAATGTGCGGTGGGTTTCAATAATCGATTTTGAGCATGTTTAATGACTATTTTTAGAAATCTATACTGTCAAAAAACTTGAAAAACAAAATAATTTTATTTTATTGTTTCATATATTCTTTCAATTAAATGATTTTTAGTAGTTTTTAAATTGGTAAATTATATTAATAATTAAAAGATAACACCAATAAAAAACTGTTCGTACGATATATTTTGACAGCATAACTGTTATCTTCAGGCACAAAAAACCAACTAAAAATATTATGAATTAACTTATAATTTAAACAAATTACTTTTTTATATATTAATTTAATATTTTAATAAATAAACACTTAAAAAATATTTAAATACTTTTAACTAAATTTTTAAATTTTTAAAAAATACATTATAAATATTTATCTATATTATAATTTTAAAATATAAATGAAATATTTTATAAATTAAATGAAATTATTTTAATAATATTAAAAATTAAAACATTTCTTAAAAACAAAACACAAGCAAGAATTTATGATTTAACATACTCAAGCTATTTCAAAACATTCGTAGTCACAGCACTTTGCACATTAATCTTTGGATCCAATGACCTTATCAGCAATGCTTCACATATCACGCGTTCCCAATAATTATTAAAACTTTTCAACAAAATTCTAAAATCAGACATTCCTATATCACTTTTACAGCCTCTATTGTGCTCACTAATATTGGTCAAACCCTTCAATCGACAATGCTCTAGAACTCGAGTACAGAGATGACGGGAAGTCTCTCCAATGTATGTGGCATTACACCCATTACATGTAAATTGATAAACAAGATAAGATCCCAATCCAATCGAAGTTTTTGATTTTTTAATAAACATTGCGTACCTTACACGAATTAGAGATGACATTTTACTCTAAATTTCCACCTGTTTACTTAACTTCCATTTGTAATTTGTAAAATCTTCAGAGCACGGCAATACTAACACAAATTTAGGCTCAATTTTTTTATATCCATTTTTGCTATTATTTAAATCAACACTTAATTCCCATTCATTTGTCAAATTACACTCAGACCTTCGCAAACATGGATCCTTAGGATTTTTAGTAAATTTGTCAACAGTCTCTTTATCAGCAACTCAACCAATTTATCAACACTTTTTACTGAATTAGCAAAAGTAAAAATTAAATAATAATAATAATTATTATTATTATTATTTATAATTGCGATTGTATTTGTAATTATAATTAAAACTATGCAAATAAAGATATTATTTGATAAACGTAAGAATAATAATAATAATAATAATAATAATAATAATAATAATAATAATAATAATAATAATAATAATAATAATAATATAATAATAGTAATAATAATAATAATAATAATAATATTAATAATAATAATAATAATAATAATAATAATAATAATAATAATAATAATAATAATAATAATAATAATAATAATAATAACATGTTTTATACGTAATGATTATGTCATATTATTAATTACGAAGACATCATATGGACCCCATAGTTAAATGATAATATTATTGAGGTTCTGTTACTAATAAAATTATTCAAAGATCAAATTCTAAAAAGATGAAGTACAATGACTTAATTAACAATAATAATGAAAATTGAGAAAAGGTGAATAAATTTAAAATGATAAAATTACTTTCCCAGTGTAAAATTTTCTAATTTTCAACTTGTGAACAAACCAATAGTGAAGATTTCACAAATCAAGGAATATTTCTTTATATGACGATTTTTTTAGCGCCTCCAGGCCTTGCTGATTAAACATTCAATGTCACGGAAATATAATGATAATACAAAATAATAATTAATCACATTTTTCTGGTTTAGAGCAATGCTCAATTAGGAAATTGTATTCAAGTTTTTTAAAAAATAAAAGTACCAAGGAAATCATATTGTAGGGCTTACATTTTTTATTTAAATATTGTGATCCATTCAAGAGTTCGACGGTGTCAAAATTTTTGAATGACTAAATAAAAATAATTATAATAATAATAATCATAATAATAATAATAATAATAATAAAATAATAATAATAAATGAAATATACAATCTGTATAATTATGATTGTCAATAATATTTACTATTATTTGATTGGATAAAAATATTTACTCATTCAGCCCACGTAAAATAACATTAAAATATAACTAATCGATTTTTCAGAAACCAATTCAAAGAAAATTAATTAAATTTTAAAGATACATCAAATCGTAATAAAGCACTAATATATTATTATTATTAGTATTGTTTCCTCCTCTGTGATATCAAAGAACCATTGAATCTAAAATCTATAATATTTTTTGATATGATTCTAGGAATTTTTCTAATCAATATTAATTATAATATTTATTGCAAATATTTCTACTTGGATCAACTCAAAAACTAATTTTTTATCTATTTTTATTGGCAGTAACCATGCATTTAGAAGGGGTCTTGATTTATAATATTGTACATTCGCCAGAAATATATATCACTTAAATTCAATTATATACATGTTACAGCTAAAGTCTTAACCAAGTGAGAGTATACATCAACTAATTACTATATGTATAGACTCTATAATAAAGGTGGAAAATATTACGACACATTTAGACATAAAATTGAGTAAATGTATCCATTCATACATTGCGTAACATAAAATTAGTATTCCTATAATTATCACACGATATTCAATCATAAAATTTAGCACACATTACAAATATGCAATTTTTTAATTATAATATTTTAAGGCTACGTCATTATTTATGGACCTTACAATTTTTAATTTATTTGATGAAAATTTAGAATTTCATTTTTCCACCAAAAGTCAATGTACAGATAAAGTAGCGTTTCAATATAATTTACTGGAACATGTGCAAAATTAATTTTTGTCTGTAAATCCATTAGAATATATTCCATATATTCAAAACCGTAAATTGTGCTAAATTAAGAAACAAAGTTCACCGGGTTATTTTATTAGGAAACGGCTAAAAGTTTTTTTAAAAATTTATTTGTAACTAAAGATATGGTGAGGTTCATTGAATTAATAAAATCCAAATTGAAATAATTTATTGAATCATTAATTAATCTTGTACACAGTGAAAATGTGCATCATTCAAATATACATCACTTTACTAATACAATAATGTAGAATGATGATCAAAATGACAAGTATATCAATAGTACAATATACCTCATTATCACCGAGATTAAAGTACAGCTTTAAGATTATGTATAATACATTTATGCGCCAGTAGATGTTTGGGATGTTGAAGGATACCGCCTTAGCCTTAACTTATTTCATAGTGCCAAACGTATCTCCTGTGACACAGAAGATCCTACTGTACACTCATTTTAAAAGCTATCATTTAATTTTTAAGAATATATCAGTAAAAAAGATAATTTAGATTTCTAAAAATAATCATTAAATTTGCTCAAAATCGATTATGGCAACCCTCTGTACATTTTTGGTTTATTTGGTAAAGTTTAACTAAGCGTAGGATGTGTTTGATGACCAAGAAATTTATCTAAAATTTGTTATCATATATCAAAAATCGACTAAAGAAGTACTTTGAAAATAAAATTTTAAAATTAGTTAAAAGTATTTAAATATTTTTTAAATATTTATTACAAAATTAAAATCATATAAAAAAAATAATTTGTTTAAATTATAAGTTAATTCATAATATTTTTAGTTGGTTTTGTGTACCTAAAGATGACAGTTATGCTGTCAAAATATATCGTACGAAGAGTTTTTTATTGGCGTTATCTTTTAATTAAATCGTTTCCAAATTTATTTAATTATTTATTTTTATTTAAGCTCACAACAATGAAAATATAAATGTTAATATTGATTGACTGTCTGTATAATTTTTGATACTGTAGATTTGTATGTGGATTGAGAATATGTAATTTAATTTTCGACGAAGTATTTAAAAAACCTATTCTAGAAAACTTTTAAACTTTCAAACTTATTCAAACTTTTTTTGAAATATTTTCTAAATTTAATTCTTCAAGATTATTTACAATGGAATTGAGTAATCTAATTTCAATAAAGGTATGGCTACATTAATGCAACTGCTTGTTACCCTAATTGATCATCATTTGTATAAGTCGTAGTTGGAAGTTGTCAAATAGGAAGAACATGACTTATACCCTATTCTATGCGTGAATAGACGACTTTATATCATGTCAAAGATTGTATATGTTTTTAATTTGAACCCTTCGTCTCACGAATCTACAGGCATGAGGTTTCCCCCTTTGTTACACATTTAGTTCAATAGGAAAATTGAGATACCGTTACGTGACCTACAAAACATTAAGAATAATATTAACTGATTTTTAAGTTTTAAAATCTATTATTTATTTATTTATATCGTTTTAATAAATTCTTATGCAGCAATATCCCAAGCACATCCAATCCAGTAGATATACATGTATTTCCTGTGTTGCTATATTAAATTGACCTTCTTTAATGAAGTGTCAATAATTTTAGAATTATGCAAATTACTATGAAATTACTATATATTACTTTGTAGTAATATTTTACTTCTGCAAATTGGCTGGAACTATGATGAAATTGAATGGGAAACCCTGTGTTACGATTCCTTCATTGAAAGCCCCCTGATATTTCCCAAACCAAGCTAACAATAAGTTATACGAGCGACGTATAAATAGTGAGTGACCCTGATCCTTGGTGGAAAACCGATTTTAGATTTGAAATTAACATTTTAAAATTAACCTGAAATACACAATTATGTGTAAGAAATATACGAAGATTTTATTAGTAAAACGAACATGTTACAAATGCCATGATCTAATATTTATCTTTATTATAATGGTAATTTACACATTAATCACAATATTTGGATACAGTTTGCACCTTACCTATATGTATTTATAGTTTTATTTAAGTTAATACCAACAAAACATGGGAGGAATGGTCAGGTGGGCTTATTCCTTCATTTTCTTACTTTGTACGGTTTTTGATTTTTTATAATATTATTTTTTCAAATTGCTTATGTTTTGTGCAATAAAAATTCATCAATAAATCATTGTCACTATTCACAATAATTAACAGAATTATAATTTTGATTTCTGTAAATTCATGATTTTGCCGGCCATTAGAGTTTTGAAATACTCAAAAATTACAACATGTTTTGAATAATAAATAAGTATTACGGTTTTTAATGAAAATTTACTTCTTATATGAAATATCCAAAAATAACAGTTTGCTTTATATTTAAAAGTTGTAATAACTTACGTGCAATAAGTATAAATTTGCGATTGGTATATATTGTTTAATTAAAGAAACTTTGAGATGTGTCAAAGCTCTAGGTGTATGGAATAAAATATATATACAATCAATTCTTTTTATGCAGTAGATACGATCCTCAGAAAACCGCATAAAAAGATACGACTTACATTGTATAAATGAGGATACGTTCCATACTTTTCAAAAAGCACACAAAATACAAATAAATTAAAAGTTAGCGGAAAAATTGAAAAAACAAAATTACATAATAATAAATATAAAGTTTAATAACTATTTTGCTTTTAATATTTTTAAAAATTTGAAACGAAACCTTGTGATTTGAATGATTCTTTATTCAAAAATATCTGGTTGGTTTAGGTTTTATAAAGATTAATCCTTTTCTGTACCGAAAACATAACTTCAAAAACGTATAAAAAATCTCATAAAAAAGAATTGACTGTATCATATAGTGTATATGAATTAAAATTGAAAATATTAATAAATAGCGCAGTTACAAATTAATTATTGCGTAATAAGAAATCATCTTAATGTGAGATAATATAGAAATATTCCTTTTTGTTTCCAGCTATCAAGTCTCTGCAAATACTAATATTCCCATTTGTTGACTTGCAATAGAACTTCTGAAATATTTTTTAAATGAAAATGTATATCATTTTGCAATCAAATATAAGATTTTTATTTTTTTTATACCAGTTTGTATATAATATTTTCTACAAAATTTGACTATGAATCAGATTTGAGGTATTCACCTGAAAAAAAGGCTCTGCCGAAAATTCGTGATTACCTTAAGTAAATCTGATTCATAGTCAAATTTTGTAGACAATATAAAGTCATTTACAAAAAAATCAGAGGTGAAAAAAAAAAAAAGTCCTTATAACAATTTGTATATTTTAATATTATTTAATAACATTAACAATCCATCATATTCTCTAACAGACAGACATTTTTATTCATCACCACTTTTACTCATATTTACTAAATAATATAAGTTTTTTTCACCGAAAACATTTTCAATGAAATTTCATAAAGAAAGAACACAAAAAAGTTCCAGATAAAATTTAATTTTGTTGTTTATATAAAGCTACTAGCTCAATGTTCAATGATATTCTTGTTCACCATCCTACGCAAGTTTGCTATTGCCAGGATTTGTTTACGTATGACAGAATGCCGGTTTGATCGGTTTAAGGATTTGTATATTATTATATAACAATTTAAATTATTTCAAATTAATTCTATTCAATTCAAATCAATTTAAATTCATTTAAATTAATCGAAATTCATTTGAACTGGTTAAAATTAATTTGAATCAATTTCAATTAATTGATTTGAATTAATTTAGATAAATTTAAAACATATTTCAAGTTAATTTGTAAATTTTAAAATCTCTCTGTAATTCGTTACGAATCAAATTCTGTTAATTTCACATTATTAAAAACTTTTTCGCAGAATCGTCTGCTCGAATATCATTTATTTTCAATAATTGATTATTTGGTGCTTCTATGATATTCAATGAGGATTGATGCCTACACTATTTGATGTGATATTACAGATTTAAAATTAGAAATCGATATTAAAATCTTTTATTTTCTAAAATTAGTAATGTTTTTGAATATTAAAAAGCATTTAAAAACAAAAAATTAGATTGTTTTTATGATTGATGTAACAAGATATAAATAGAATATATTATTGCTCAATTTTGGATTGGCGTATTCACCGTAATTGACATGTATCAAGCTTTCATATTGACTGATAAAATCGCTGTCGCCAGAAATGTGAAACGTTTAAATTCAAATTTGTATTATTGAACTTTTAGCACTCTTTCTATTTTATTTTGTTGAAATTTTGTATAGTTGCTACTGATTGACACTGCTGCAATCAGTACTCTCGTTAGAATGATGAATATTAAATTTTTAGTAAACAATATATTAAAATAAATTTTATTTTATTACTTCATTTGTGTGAAAACCTTCAGCAGTTTTTTGGACATAAGATTGGATCTTTTTCAATAAGGGGTTGTCCATAAATGAAGTCACGTGATTTTGGCCGATTTTTTACCATATATCTCCCTTTTGTCACGGGTCACAAAAAATTAGCCTACTTCAAATAAGACGTCACAAATCTTTGATCCCCCTAAAAAGCTGTATTTTATAAAATTTAAAATGAACATATTTCAAATCACTTTATTGACATTTTAATATGTATTTAGTGTAATGCTGCACTAATATCGTATGAGAAAACATGTATTAAAAAGGAGGCCCTGGAAAGCTGAAATTTAAGTGGAACTTTTAATTAAAGTTGTACGTTTTGATAGATTGAAAATCGTAATAAAAATTGTAGTTGAAACAATAAATGAATAATATTCTATGAAAATCAAAAATTTATTGGAACTTACTTTATTGAGTGTTAGACAAAATCTTTTTGGTTATATTTGAGCATTTTACTAATCTAAATTGTGACCGAAATTATATGTCAAAATATTCAAGAAAACATTCTATCTTAAAAAAATAAGAAAAAAGTATGCATATTTAAATATATGCGTGAGGTGTTTTCAGCAGAGAATTGAATATTTCGAATGATTAAATGAAAAACATCAAATCGCAATTTAGAAGTTCTCTGATTGATGACCACTTAATGCCATCTTTTCGATTGTACATCAGTGATTACAAACCTAATTTTACAAGACTCGTTGATGAAATGGAATGTCACACATCTACGTCAAAAAATTAATACAAAAGTTTTACTAATAAAGCATGTCTATATTCCACAAAATAGTAAACACAATATATCTATTTAATTATTATTATTAATAGACGTTAATTAAATTTTTATTTATTTTTAAATTAACCCATTTTTTGGAAGTCGATCGCAAATAAATAAGAAAAATTATAGTCGATCATACTAGTAATCAGTTTGTCCAACCCTGCTATAGCCTGTACAAACAATGTAATTATTAGATACCTAGTGTCAAACATCGTACAGAATGAACTGTATTAATAAAGAAAATAAAAACCCAGATATTCCATTCAAACAAAAGCTTCTTGATGAAAATGCATAAATGATGTCACACATTTAGGAGAGCGGAGGGGTACACACATTTGTGACGAGGGGATGGGTATTTAAGAACTGTGACGTCACATCTTAAATTTTGTATTCTTTCAACAGAACTTTATACTAATTTCAGTTATCAAGGATTCGTTTTTAATACGTTTTCTCATACGATATTAAAGGGCAGGATTACACTAAATCAGTCTTTCTCAAAGTGGGCGATAACGCCACCTTGTGGGCATTTGAGACCTAGAGAGGGGCGTTGACGTGGGTTAAGAGGGCGATGTTAAATTTGTAATTTCATTTACTTTATATTTTAAATTTCACTAAAATTAAAACCTACCTACGCAAAGTAATGTAAGCATAAGGAATTTACATAACACATCAATCCACAATAAACATTTATTTAATTAATATTTATTTAGCTATTTTATGAATTAATTTAGTTATATTCTCACGATTTCAAACTTCAATTTTCTAATGTATCTGTTTCATTTTCTGTTTAATCGCTATTAAAATTTTTAAAAAATTAATTCCCAGGGGGGCACTGAGTAATATTTTTTCTGGAAAGGGGGCGGTAGGCCAAATAAGTTTGGTAACCACTGCACTAAATACATACTAAAATTTCAATAAAGTGATTTGAAACTTGTTCATTTTCAAATATGAAATACGACTTTTTAGAGATAATCAAAAATTTGTGACGTCATATTTAAAGAGTCTAACCTTTTGTGACGTGTGACGAGGGGAAAGGAAGGGGTAAAAAATCGGCCAAAATCGCGTTACGTCATTTATGGACAACCACAACTATTATTTCACGACTAAATAATTTATAATTTATTTACATTTCATTTTTATTATTGTTAATAATTGATTTAAAACATATTAGTATTTTAATTATGGATTGAAATTTAAATCTATCAATTCTTTCATTCTTTCAATTATTTCAATTGTTAAAATTTCAAGTTAAACTTTATTTTTATAGTAATAATTTTTATTTTGTCCTGTGTATAAATATTTAGATTTTTGTAATTTTTTTAAAAGCAAAATTTATCAACTCAATTTCGTTATTATTCATTTTTGAATTTTCCTATGAAAGAAAAATACAAACACAGGAATATTATTGAGATAGGAAAGTTTGCATTTCATGTAGGCATTACAAGAAGGTATATATTTATATTACAACAGGCTCTGGTTTCTGGACCCAAGTGTGATAATATTTGGATTCTACGTACAAAATTACATGGGTTTAGTTTACTAACGAATAAAATCGTTCATCTCATATTTATTATTCCGCCTGTAAATTTTAGTCGTTAGTATGCGGCTTTTATTGTTCAATGATTCGATACTGCTGGATAAAATGAGGGTTGTTAAATATGGAAATGTCATATTTTGACAATGTTCGCAATGCCTGTTTCAATTTTACTAAACGGTTTTGTAATGAAATAAACTGTAAAAATTCATTATTTATAAAATACTTTAATATTTTCTGGTTCTAAAATATTAAACATTTTTAAGTTTATAGTTTTTTTTTAATAAATATTTTTCGTAATTTTAAATAGCGTAATGTAATCCATAGTTTTTTCACGAAAATCAAATTTTGTTAATTTTTACTGGTGTAATTTTACGTTATTTGAAAGCATATATAATATCTTGAAATACTGAATGTAGCTTTAATTAGCCAATATGTAGACCTTCGAAAATAAAAAAATTAATTTTTTTTTAATAAATCAATGTATTACGATTGCAAATGTTACGAATATTGAAACAATAAAAGCCGCATTCCAACGGCTATAATATACAGGCCATGTAATAAGCACTAGACGAAAGATTTTATTCGTTAGTAGACTAAACCCATGTAATCTTGTACGTAGAATCCGAATATTTTTATCTTTGGGTCCAAAATTCAAATTTTATTGTTATTTGAATAAATTTTACTCGAAATAAGAAATAGTTTAGTGTCGATGTGTTAGACTAAAATTGAATAAAAGTTTATCAAACCTTTCAGTATTGGAAACTGCAAAGAACCTGATGATTAAGATAATTTAAGCTGACAAATATAAAGATTTGGGAGCTCCAAATTGAAATCAAAATTCTGCACGAGCTGTACAATTAAGTCTCCATTATTAAATTTTCTTTCAAGAAAGTTTAACGAAAAATGAAATAAGTATTAATTAGAAAACCGCATAAGGATACAGAGATGCTCATAGATTATGTTTCTGAAATTATGTTGTGTAATTTCTAATATTTTCTTCATTTGGTGACCAAGTTTAATGAAATGAAACAAATAATTAATTTTAAAACTTGAAATAGATGGAAATAAAAATCTATTATACAATGCGCGATGAATTTGAAATAAATTTTAATTTTTCATAAGAAATCTAATAAAAAATTTTGTGACGTTTTATTGATTAAAACATTTGATAAAATTTATTTTTATATATTAAAATCACTTAATTGTGTAAAAATTATGTATTTGTTTAATTGAATTTTTGATCACATTCTTGTTGACATGAGCTCAGTTACGCTAAAATCAATAATTTTTATTGTCACAGAGAATAGTTTCAAAATAAATTCATATAAAATGGGATTTTTTTTGCTGAAAAATTATTTATTCGTATGGTAATTTTTTATACGAAAAAACAAATGTATAATTTATTAAAATCTCGAAAACGCCAAATAAAAAAAATATATTTCTAGGAAATTATCCTCATCTTCAATCGGCCATCATAATGTTTGATAAATATTATATACGGAAACAATAATGATGTAATAATTACGATTTAATGATTTAATGATTTAATTAAATAATTTCAATAACTTTGTTGCTGATTGAACGTTTATTTTAGGGGATTGTGATTTAATCCAAAAAGCCTAATAAAATACTTTCCCACTTATTATTGAAATTTTTATATAAAATTTTAAAATCTTTTAAATCAGTTGTGCCTTTGCACATTTTTCTATGCTCAATAATATTACTCACACATCTCAATCGGCTATGTTCCTGAACCCGTATGCGAAGATGATGGGAAGTCTCTCCAATATATATATGGCATTGCACCCATTACGTGAAAATTTATACACTAGATCAGAAACTAAACCTATTATAGTTTGAGATTTATTACTAAACATATTTATTGATTTAAACGATTTTGAATTTTTTTTATTTATGAAAATTATTAATATTATCAATAAAATCAATAGTCAGAATGTTGTCATTCATAGTTGATCGAGTTTTCCGACGACAGCAGATCAATAAATTTTTCCACAACCTTTTTTAGTGAAATCTTGGTAAAGGTTACGTATCAGAACAGCATAAGACGGCCTTCTACATAAATCCCCCAATTACAACCTTATCTCTCTAAAATTCTGACCCTAGACTTTATGGATTTACTTTTCCCTGAGAAAATTTCAACTTTGCATTAGTTGTTCATTTTCTTGAAGTTTTCCACAAATTAATAATAAACTCCAATACCTCTTTAATCACTGCAAAACCATATATGCAATTAGCAGCCAGTTTTCACCGATTTCGGCTATTTTTTAAATAAAAGTTATTGGCTAAGATCTTTTATTTATTCTTGTGATGTCCGTTTTAGAAATGTTATACTGATGACTTTTTCAAGGTGTCCGTAATCCATCTAAATTTCATTTTTTCCCTTTGACACTAATATATGCTTTACATTTAAATGATCAAATTTCGGATGCAATCTCCATTCTTGAATTCAATGATGAATTTCAAAAATTTATTTATTGTCGACATCAAACTAATTACATAATGTTTTCATAGTGGTCACATCAACCCTAGACAAACCATGTCACAATGAGGTGTGGAATCGCTGTTTATATAGCGGAAATATAAATTATATAAAATTACTTATCCAATTATACATTGAAAGGCAGAATATAATTGAGAATTGTAAGTTTTTACTGAAACTGTTATTAAAAGGTATTTCTAGGCTTCATTAGTCCGTTCACTCTAATACAAACCCTGGCCAATGTTTTTGTTTATTATAATAATAAGTATAATGATAATAATAAGTATAATGATAATAATAAGTATAATGATAATAATAATAATAATAATAATTTTAATAATAATAATAATAATAATAATAATAATAATAATAATAATAATAATAATAATAGTAATAATAATAATATCAGATAATTGAATAACAAAATAAGCTCTTGCAGCGAAGAAATAATTATATTGTTGAAAAAAGTTTCGATTATTAAATAATCCTCTTCAGTTTGGACTCTAAACTTTAGAGCAGTGATTCTCAACCTGGGAGATATCGCCCCCTGGTGGGCGATCGACATCTTAAAGTGGGTGATTATTTGACTATACGCTTTTGGAGCCGATAGTCATTTTGCGTGGGCGAAATCATTTTGAATACCCGCTTGCAGTGATGGCTCATGTAATCAGTATATAAGAGACGCCACTGCATTTTTATATTGCGTTGCGGCCGGGCATAATGTGCGCATGTGTTAGATTCGCTTTGCGGGATAGTGATACAATATTAATGGCTTATTTAGGTACATAAAGGATGCAAAAATCATGGAAGAAATGTTATTCTGCAGACATTTGGTCACTGATACGAAGGCACATCAATATATGAATGCTTTAAAACGTATTTTGATCAAAAACAAATTCCTTTAAGAAATATATTAGCCTGTGCAACGGATGGTGCCCCTTCGATGGTAGGACGTCATCGTGGTTTTATAACGATGTTAAAGAGAGAAAATCCAGATATGTTTACAATTCATTGTATAATTCATAGGCAAAACTTGGTTGCCAAATTCATTGGCGGAAATTACATGAAACATTGAATTTAGTAATATCAATAATTAACAAAATAAAAGCACACCCACATAATGATAGATTATTTCGGCAACTTTGCCATAAAAAGATGAAGAATATGAGCGCCTATTATTGCACACGGAGGTCAGGTGGTTATCTAAAGGATTTTCGACCTATTTGATACAGTCATTACTTATTTAGGATCAAAAAATTTTAATATTTCAATGGAGATATCTGTTTTAAAGAGTGACATAGCTTATTTGGCAGATATATATGCAAAAATAAATGAATTACTTTTGAAACTACAAGGAAACAATGTAAGCATAGTTAAAGTGAAAAGTTTGATTATTGGATTTATAAACAAATTAAGCCTCTATAAAAATAACATTGCTAGAAACGATTTTACTTTATTTCCCTGTTTAAGTAAAATAATTGTACAGGACGAAACTATTGCAGTTTATTCTAAGCATTTGGAGAGCCTAATTGTAGATATGAAACTTCGGTTTAAAGATGTTGAAAATATTCATATTCCTGATTGGGTTATTAATCCATTTAGTGCTGATCCTACAAAGGGTCCTTCGCAACTCCAAGAAATGTTAGTAGATTCACAAGCAAATATAGAAGCAATACATTTATTTGAACGAAGCAGTTTAGAAGAATTTTGGATTAAAATTAGTAACACATTTCAGAGACTGTGGATGGAAATAAGAGTTTTAATTATGGCATTTCTAACTTCATATCTATTTGAAAAGGGTTTCAGTGCTGTTTCTCAAATGCTGACTAAGCAAAGAAATCGCCTAAATATTTTGGACTTAAGATTATATCTCTCGAAATTAGAACCAAATATTACTAAAGTCTGCAAAGATCACCAACCTCAAGGTTCTCATTAAAACTTTAAATTTCATTAGCTTATTATTTATATGTTAGGTTAAAATTAAAGCAAATAATTATATTACTTTATGTATCTTACTTTTTGTAGGTTAATTAAATATTCTAGGTAATAAAAGTTATTCTACTTTTGTTCCTTTCAAATTTCTTTGGATATATCTTACTAACGCCTAATCTAAACCAAACCTACCTTATATTAAGGATTATCATGCAATTTTTATCTGTTAAGATTTATAGGGGTGCGAATTAAGAAGTGGGCCTTACAAAGTTGGCGTTTGGTCCAAAAAGGTTGAGAAACATTGCTTTAGAGGATTTTCAACAATATAATTATTTCTTCGCAGCAAGGGCTTATTTTGTTATTCACTTATCTGATATATTATTTTATGCTGCTACCAAGGAATCACCGTTTTATACTTATAATAATAATAATAATAATAATAATAATAATAATAATAATAATAATAATAATAATAATAATAATAATAATTATAATAATAATAATAACAATAATAATAACAATAATAATAATAATAACAATAATAATAATAATAATAATAATAATAATAATAATAATAATAATTAATTAATTAATAACTTGTGGAATATTAATTCAATATCCATAAGCCATTTTCCATGAAATGTTTATCTGGAAGCACATTTCACATTATGAGTTCAACTTTTTATTCTAGATATTTTGTTTCCAAAAATATGCACTAAATAATAATCAATATTTGTTTTACTAATACATGAAATGTGCAATATAAAATTTATTTCACTTTATGTGAAAAATTGTTGATAGGGTGATTTTCATAATTTCTAGAATAACAAATTGATTTTTCAGACACGAAATTGAATGAAACCGTTGGCAAACTTATCAAGCCACCAATGTCCGACATTGAATTTAGGAATTACATGGACAACATCGGCAGAATCGTTCAACCGGATGAATTCAAGTAAAATTCTTAAATGGTTTTTGAAAAAAATGTTATTAACGATAGAATTTGATTGGTTACCCACATTAGCCGCATTTATTACCGATAGGCTGTTTTGCAGTGCACCTCGGGATTCCAATATTATATTATTCCTCTTGATTTAATGGTTTGTTCTCATACAACATTCGCTTCTAAAACTAATTAACCTAAAATTTTACAATTAGGAATTTATTCCGTGTGTGACTTTGTACTATATCTCTGAGGGATTAAAATGGAGATCTTATGATAGAAAATTTTGTCATTTAATTTAATACTAATGTTCAGGAAAAACTTATCGTATCATTTATTTAATTAATTAACATTTAATTTATGCTCTTACCAAGAAAATTAATTAGATTCACCTTCAAGTTAGGCAACGAGAATCGCTGTTTGAAAGATGAGCTGGTACTTTGCCGATAATTAGTTATCTAGTAAATAGTATAAGAGCAGAGACGATCGACAAAATATTATTAGTGAAAAGTCCGAGCTTGGTATAATGGCAATATTTTTTTCGATATTTGGTACTATTTCTGTCATCAACAATCTTAAGTCACCAGCCATTTCCGGAGCACCATCAGTAGCAACGGACACGATATTACTAAGAGGAATATATTTTTTTAAAATAGAATTTGCGTCACATGTTTATAGTAAAATGTTTAATGAATCTAAGAGAACATGCCGCCCCTGTTGGAAAGCACTGAATTAAATAAACTATAAAGAAATCAGAAAATATTGAGAAGTCATTGTTGAGCCCAGAGAATCAACAGTTCGAACGGTCGTCTCAGTAATTTACCTATGGAAAATTACCCAGTTAATTTTAGTGATTGATCTGATTAATTTTTTATTAAAAAAATAACTTTATTATTCATTGGATTGTGTTATTTAACTAGAGGGTCGCTCGGAGTCAGGAAACCAACAAATCCTACTGGAGCATTTATTAATAAAATCCAGCAAAGTTAAGGATATATCTTAATCTATTTATTACAATCAATTTTTAATTTAAAACATGATTTCTACAATTAATTTTTGTTTCATTATAATTCAATAAATTCGTTTTTTTGGAAAAGGATTCTAAAATTTTAATTGACTTCATTTTACTGTTATTTTGTTTTAGATTTTTATACTTACAAATTTTATTTTGAAGGTTTTTAATTATTATTTTTATATTTTAATCTTTTTTCACATTAATTGTATTTTTAAATTGACTGAAATTTCCATCTCACATGAAGAGCGAGTCCTGAAGTCCAGTATGAATTGCCTGTCAATTGATGTCGCCCCCATAGATACATTGCCATATTATATGAATCAGATCCGAATTATACAACCGGGAAATGTGATAATATTAATATTCAAATATTTATTTAAAATATCAAACTATACTAATAATATACAAAAATTATTTTTATGACAGTAAATACAGTGAAAGTAAATAAGTTTTAAATATTTCAAAATGTTTTTAAATAGGTTTTAAATATTTTAAAATAATTTTAAAATAATTTTAAATACTTTTTAAATGGTTTTTACATAGGTTTTAATGATTTTTAAATAATTTTAATTTTTTAAAATAATTTAAAAAAATTTTTAAATACTTTTTAAATGGTCTTTAAACAGGGTTTAAATATTTTTAAATATTTTTAACTTTTTTGGAAATTTCGTATCCCTACGGAGAAATTTATTAGCTAGGTGATTTTGCGTATTATTAAATAGTTCATAGCATTGATCACGCATATTGAAATTTTAATTTTCAGCGAATGTAAGAGTGAGATATAGAGTTTTAAAAACAATGTTTTTACGAATAAACTTATTTTCTTTTAACATTTATTTTCAAATAAAAATTTCCACAATGCCTTTTTAAGTTTTAACTGATGAAAAATCTTCACATTATTTTAAATTTAATGCATTCAAATATTTATGACTAAATTCTCTGCAGACAAAGCGTGTATTTGGGTGGTCTAGAACCAAGTTTGCGTAAAGTTGGTTGGAGATTGCTATTGGATATTTATCCAGTTGGATTAACTGGCCGAGAACGTTTAAACTTATTGGAAGTCAAGTCGAAACACTATCGATCTTTGAAACATTCTTGGAAACAGAAATTCAAAGAAGGCAAATTAACTGAACAAGAAATGGCTCAAATCGCCTTGGTCAGTGTCGACGTTATTAGAACCGATCGTTGTTAGTTTCTATATTAATTCATTGACATTAAAGATATTATTTGAAATGAACAATAATTATTTATACGGTTGGAATTTGTACATTGAGTACGAATGAAAAATAAATTTTTAGCGCTTAACTGGAAATATTGAAGCGAAAGTGTAATTGATTATAAGAGTCACAAAACAATGGCATTGAATTAAATAAAAAATTACTATTTGGTCTAATCAATGCGTAACACTACTTTT
Organism: Schmidtea mediterranea; assembly: GCA_022537955.1. NCBI lineage: Eukaryota > Metazoa > Platyhelminthes > Tricladida > Dugesiidae > Schmidtea > Schmidtea mediterranea. Next base: position 11,995,010 of record CM039682.1, on the reverse strand, counting down.
ATACAAAATATTGTTTTCCCGATTTATAAAAAATGCAATTTTTTACCTTTACTAAATAATACAAACGACGAGCCTATGCTTTGTGTATTTTCCGACTTTTCTCTCAATATTTTACACGGGAATCAACAAAAAATTACAAAAAAGTTACCAAATTTATTTGTGACAAGTGATAATTTATTTTCAAATAACGAAATAAAAGGATTTTTTTTTCAGACGATGTTGCAATTCGGATTTAGATTTGTAATTTTTTTATATTTGCATAATTTTTTTGCGTTATAAATTAATTTTTGTGTCAATGTAAATTTTGGTATTTAAATTGACTTATAGCCCTTTTGATAAAATGACTTCCGAAAAAATATAAAAAAACTAAAATACCCACAAGAAAATAGAATTATGAAGCAAGTCATTCCCAATTTTAAACACAATATCCATTCAACTCAAAATTGCTAACAGATAAACTTATGTCCATGCATTTGGTCTTCATAAGCAACAAGGAATCTTGCCTGGATTTAGTTATGAAGATGACAGAGGAAACTAAACTAGTTTTTGATAGCTTGGACAATTTCTTGTGCGAAGCGTTTATATGGAGGAGAATTTATTAAAAAAAAACCTTGGAATAAGGAATTTTAAAGTTTGGATCCAGATAATATAAAATTGCATAAACTGATTGCACAGGTTCCTATGTTACGCGAGTTACAAAATTTTACAGGATTTAGTTCAGATCTTGGTGAGTCAACAGACATTCAAGATGTTTCCAGCTGAAAAAATCTGTTTTGAAAAGTAATTTATCATTTTCACTGTTGATTTTCTTTTCAATTTTCTTTTCGTTATCTTCATTTCTTTTAAGGCTATATATCAATATTTTTATTTATGATTAGCAAAGCTATGCTGAAAGTTATAGTAAATTTAAAACAAAATATTGATCTAACATCTGAAAAGAAATTAAAAGTAAATGAAATCAGTGACTAATATTTTAATTTTTAATTTAATTTATAATTCAACAGTGCACTCGAAATAAATATAGTTCATTGGTTTCAAAACTGTCATGATTTATACCTTTTCCAAATTATATTTTTTTGTCATATTCACGTGACATTTTTATGATTAGAAAGAAAGCGCATTAAAGCTTATTTAGGTTAAAATTGTGTGCTTATTTACCAATTGATATATTCAGATATAATTGGATCTATTTTCAATTTGTCCCGTGGATCTGACTGCATGTCACGTGTGCATCTATCCAGCAGTGTACACAGTTATCTACTTATAGCAGATTGAATATAGAAATGGTGAAAGACAATTTAGAAATACCGTAGCCTCTTTTCTATATGTATCCATTGAATATTTCTGAACGTATCCAATTTTTTCATTATTAGGAGTATGGGGGTAATGAGTTTGTACCCACAAATTTATACCGTAAATCAAAATAATAAAAACCCTCTAAGTTTAATAATTGGACAACTCTAAGTATACATTCGGGTTTTGTAAAAACTTTAAGTATAAATATAAAATAATCTAAAATACATATACTACATCATTTTCTGTTGAATGGAATTCCTATGTAAATATGAATTTATGACTTGGATCTTTTTAGTTTTGAAGGAAAATATAGATAATTTTCTTTCCATTTATCTTTGGGTTGAGATAGTTCAAGTGAAACATTTATGTTGCATATTTAAATGTAATTCGTAAAATATTTGAGAGAGCCATAACAAAAGCTAGAAAAGTATTCAGGAAATAGGGATACCAGACGTCTGTGGGTTAAATTCAAGAAGCAATTGTGCTAAAACTTCTAACCTTTTTGACTTATTCTATACGCAAACGCCAAAATATATGAGTAAAATATGATAATTTAGTTTGACTCGAATTAAATCTTCATTTGAAAGGAAGTATTTATATATCTAATAAATAATTCATTGAAAATAAATTTAATGATAATTTTGAATTTAGCTCTAAATTTTTATTCGGGAGAGAAAAATCAACAACATGTCGCTCAATTGTTTGATATTCTGGCAACATATTGTATTTACCATCCTTCTATAGGATATTATCAAGGTAGGTTTCGTTTAGGGTATCATTATATGGAAATTTATTATATATATAGCTAGTACAAATAGCCAATAAATTCAATTTTAATTTGTCTCAAACTGATTCTACTGTCAAAATTTCTCATAAATCTAAATAAAATGTACAAAGAAAAAACTATATCTCAAAAGCATCAAATTTAAAGAATTTGGTCGTGTTATATAATAAAAGATTGTTACCAAATGTGTTTTGTCACATTCTGCTATTATACAGCATAGTTAATTAAAGTTATTTAAGTATGAATAACATTTATTGAAGTTTTCCGAAAATTTGTCGTTATATTTGATTTATTGATCTATTATTTATCGAACAAAAATATTTAATTAACAATAAATTATATTGTGTTAATATGAATGAGCAATTTATTTTTACAGATATTTGCATCTCTTCCATGTCATATCCAGTTTTGATTTACTCTATAACTTTTCAAACATCCGCATGGCACAATTTCTTACGCATATTTATAATGAATCCTCTCGACTGCTTTTTGTAATCTACGTCTTTTTAATATACCATTTGATGTATTTTCTCTTCTAATTTTTCTCAATATTTTCTAATTTCTTCATTTTTATATTGTCATGCTTCATTTTGACCTTTTGTAATCATTGCAAGCAGTCTTAATCTTTTATACTTTAGCAATATCATGAATCTTTAAGCATTATGTATATCTCCCGTATTTATCTCATGACACAGAGCACCAGCATTTGAATATGCTGTATCCTTTCTATAATTGTATGCACATATCCAAACTGCTTTAAAAATTATCCACGTTTGAAATTTGACGGTAGTCGGCTTCTTTGTTTTAATCATAAATATTTGTGTTTTATGATCAGTTCTTAAAGATGAATCCTTTTCCATAAAGATAAGGCCAGAAATGTTGTGAAAATAATATATCACCAGTAATTCTTTCCTCGTAATACAGTCTCCGATTTCAAGCTTGCTCATGATGTGCAAGCCGTATGTAACAACTCTTTTATTCCCATGTTCGTCCTTTTGTGATAATACTGCACCTATCATATCAAAACTTACATCAGCATCAAGAACATTTTTTTGAAATCACTTGATTATATTAACTTTTCTTTATTGTTTCCTAACATTTCTTTCGATCTTCTAGCATACTTTTCATTTTTTCTAATAAATTTTCGATAATAATAACATATTCCGATGAAACTTATCACATTTTTATGCAATTTCTTCTTTCAAAATTCTGTATAGTCACGAGTTTATCATGATCCGTTTGAATTCCATCTGTATTCATTCTTCAAAAATGCACATTTTCAGGATTAACTTTCAATCCAGCAAACTTATTAATTCCATTTAAAGGTTCTTTCTTATTTTGATCAAATACCTAAATATTGCCTACATAAACCATTGATTCCTTCCGTGTCCTAGGTGGTATACCTAAGACATTTGTCAATAATTTTGAGAAGCAGTAGGTGCTACTGCAATGTTAAATGGCATTCTATTAAAACAGAATTGTCCTGTTTTAGTATAAAACGCAGTTTTTATTTTTGAAGATTTATCAGGTCCGACTTGATAATCCGTACTATCCAAATCAGTAGTACTAAAATATTTCGAGCCATTCAAGATCTTCTCTATATTTTTCGTTGTGAATGATTTTCTTTCAGTAATTTTATTCAAGCATCAAAAATCTAAACATAAACATTCTTTTATTATTCCATTTCCCCTGAATTTCTTATCATATAAAATTTCTTCTTCACTAGTATTTTCTTTTAAATGCACTGGTTGTCTTTGTCGTCTGACTAGTTTTCCGATATTCCATTTATTTGCTTTCTTTCAATTATTTTAAACAATTCACTATATATTTTTTTCTAAAATATATAATGATCTTTGTAGTCTCATATCATCATTTATAATTTCTACAGATTTAGTTACGATACTACATATATCTATTGTTGTCCTTTACAATATTGTCCATGGATAAAACGTTTTAGTTTTTAGTCAACTTAATTTCAAATTTATTTAACAGTTCAATTCTTCTAACAATACTATGTGAATATCTGAATTTTGACACCTCCATGAATATATCTGGATTCATTCTTCAATCTATTTTAATTCCGAATTTTTATGCGTAATCAGAAAATATTTTTAATTAGTAAAATGACAAGACCTCCAAGTCACTTCCTAATTTTTTCCAAATTTAGCTAATTATATTTGACGCACATTTATTTATTTCACTTCCATCTGTCCAAATAACTTGTCTCTTATCGCTTGTAGTAGTACTGCGCTCTTTAGAAAGGTTAAAACCCTATAGTCCTCTTATTACAGCCTTTTTCAACTTTTAATGTACATAAACCAATATTTTAATTTTTGGATTGTTTTTATCGAAATATCTTTATTATACACCTTTCTTAGTGGTTTCTGAACATTTCGGACAGATTTTAACGACGCACTCATAACCAAATGCTATATATTTATTTCTCTAAACGTCATCTGAAATTTTCTTATCATATAAAAATCACGGTAAATATTATTATATTATTTAAAATTATAATCAAGAAATATGTTGAACAAAAATTAACTTCAATTACAAAAATTTCTGATTTCAAATGTTTTATTGTATAAAAATAATAAATCATAACTTGTTATAACTATACAAATTAAATCGATTTTTATCAATCATACATAATCCTATTAAATTGATTATTAAATTAATAAAACATTATTACAGTAAACTAAAAATAACTGAAGAAAATAGTATTTATTAATTGCAATGTTCTATTACTAGCTCATTGGTTCTACTACTAGCGTATACGCCAGGCCTGTGCAACTAGCTGCCCTTTCGATCCGAATCTGTGGCCCTTTAGAAATTTCAAAAATTTTAAAAAATCAATTTTAAGAATTCAATTCAGAAAATTAACCTTTGACTTAACTTTTCAAATGGATTTTCAGTACATTTCCGAGTTATTTCAAAAAAAAAATTTTGAAAACGTATTATTTCTCAGTATTAATCATAAAATAATTCTTATGCTGCTCTCAGACCTTATTATTTTTTTAAAAAATGGCCCTACATTCACTTTGGGTTGCACAGGCCTGGTATACGCATAACATGAAGTATACAAAAATAAACTCATACGTCATAAGCGTTTAACAAATCAGATAAGAAACGGATTATGAAATTAATAAAACAATCATCTAATCCTAATTATCAACTGCAATTATGTAGTTCTCAAGTCTAATGTGTTGGCCATCTATAATAGCTACCGCCAACCTTTTGGACATAACGGACCACAAACTCATAATTTTGAATGCGACCAGGACCACCACGAAATTTTCAAAGGGGTAAAAACGTTTGTCAAATAATAATAATTCACGATATGAATTCTGTTTTATCAATGTATTCAATACGAACAAAACGTAAATGCTCATTTAATTATAACAAAACTATAAAAATGTTTATTCAATCTCAACAGGCTGCTTATTTGTAACACACTTCAAGCCAGTGTAGTTTTTGTTCCGGTTTTTTTAAATGAGCTCATAAATTTTTGGCTCCAATGACGTATTTGCAAGGCCGAGAGCTCTATTTATTTCAATCTGAGACCAGTAACAAGTTTTAATTGATGCGACAGATGAGAATGTCTTTTTTACACTAATATGTTGTTGAAAATTAAACAAAAATCCTCATTGCTTTTTACTCAGGAATTCATTATAGGAAGCCAAACATGAACTCTTGACAAGGATGACTGAAATATGAATTAAATGACAGATCAATGAGGCTTTCTTTATATTTAGTGTTTGATGCAGGAGATCTTCTTTTTGGGTAATAACATCAAAAAGAATCCATGAATGATTGCAATTGCTGTTGAACAACAGTTACCATTTGTCGGTCGACATCTTTCTCTCTCATATATTCATTACAATTTTGGTATATTTTAGATTTTCTTCAGCCAAACGCATTTGCCATAGTAATACCTTCTTTTGGAATGCATCCATCTTACCTCGCAATGAGGATAAATCCTTCAGTTGCCATCATTCAACAGTGACAAAATATCCACCAGTTATGCCAGCTTGGCTATCCATTTATCATCCGAAAATAGATGTTCGTTGATCTGCCGAGTTGAGTTGAATAAAATCTTGAATTTTGTAACATGCAAGGTTTAATTAATTTTTCTCCAATGATATACGGCTTTTTATTTTTCGCGACTAAAGTTCTATAAGATGAGATGCCTTCAATAAGAACTTATCTTATCAGTTTTTTGCTAGTGCCTTACGAGTTTCGAAGGTTTTATGACCTTATTGGATAAGCTCTCAGAACAGATAACACAAAAGAGCTGTGGATGCAGGTCATTGTCAGGTTTTCAATAAATCCAAACTTTAAACGGTTTGAATCATATTTCCTTGATACTTTCATTTTTTTCTTTTTCCGCTTCCAATTCGAATATTTTTACTGATGGTGCCCCGATAAGCTCACGATTCACTGAAGCACGTACACTAGTATTATCACAAATATATTTAGTACTAAAGTAATACAAAACATTCTTTGATTTATCCCCTTCCGATATGATTTTATTGGTCTTAAATAACGCAAATAAAACAATATGGATGCCGCCACTATTTAAAAAAAATTTAAACTAGAATAACCGGGCTTTATATAAATACTCGGAAGCCTTTGTTATATGCCACAAAGCAAAGCACTACTCAAAAGACCTGTCAAAGTAGGCCGCCAAAAAATCGTCAACATTCAGAAATTTATGACAGAATCAAAATTAAAAGGTGCTGCAAAAGTTAACAAAGATTACTGAAAAATTACAAACATAATGTTTCTCTTGAATTAACAGTCTGACTCCCCAGAATTTTCCCGCCGACCGCCGGTTGGCGACCGCTGACACATTATGCAACACAATTCATAATGAATTTGGATTGGATATTTTATCACATATTAAACATTTTAATAATAACATTTGTAATCCAGTGGAAATTGTAAAAGATTTTATGTGAATGTCAAAAGATTCATCTTTTTAAAAGCTTTGAGAATGTTTGTTTTAACATATATTTTGCAAAAATTGTGATTTATTACTACTTTATTCATTATTTCAATTGCAGGAATGTCAGATCTAGCTAGTCCTCTTCTTTTTGTACAGTGCGAAGAAGCTGTTGCTTATCTTTGCTTTTGCTCTTTAATGAGGAGGGTTTCCTGTAATTTTGTTAGTGGATCTAATAGCCAAAATACCTCAAGCAGTCTCAACGGTGAAAAATCACAAAACAACACGGAATACAATGGAATTTTAGGGAAATTACAAAATCTTCACGATTTGCTTGTTTATCTCGATCCTCACTTAGCTTATTTTTTGAGAGAGAAATATCTTGGAAATTTCTTTTTTGCCCATCGATGGATTCTATTGGAAATGAAACGTGAATTTCCATTTTTAGATAGCTTAAGATTATTAGAAGTCCAATGGGCTTCGTTACCTTCTTCAAAATATTTAGGGACTTCTTCTTCAGAAGGTGTTTCATTGGTAGAAAACGGTTATGGAGATTCAATTGTTTCTGGGCCTCTTTGTCCGCAGCATTGTACAAATCGATTAAATCGTCGCGCCACTAAGATTCGTTGTTATGCCGTGAAAGATATGTCCTTGATATGCTCACTTATCGGTCCACAATATACACCTTTTCAACCGGTATCACCCCAACCTATTCTTTTATCTCAGTCTTCATCTCAAATGTTTGAAAATTTCGACAATCAAAATGTAACAGAATATGATGAAAATTCTGATTTTCCTCAATCGGATTTTAACGAATCCGATTCCAATGAAGAATCTGTATTTAAATTTCCAAATTATTGCATTTGCTCTCCCAATGATAACTCTACTGTGATAAATGGCGACAGTAAAAATCCACAGAAACCAAAACCTCACAAAAACCATTCCAAAATAACGAATTCCGATGATTTCGATGATCCAGCGTCTGAAAATTCTCCAAATATTCCTATGACAAAACGAACAATTAGCAACTCCAGTAATCACGATGAAGCTTTAATCCAAATGAAAGACGGAGTTGTTGAATTGCCTCCTCCAGAAGAATTGGGTCATGGAAATCCATTTCTTTTGTTTTTGTGTGTGTCGCTTCTTCTTGAGTATCGCGAAGTGATTCTGAAAGGTGTCACCGAAGCCAGTGATATTCTGATGCTCTATCAAAAATTCAATCAAAGACACAATACCATACAAGTTCTCAATCGTGCCAGAATGCTTTACGATCAGTATTTGCGAGATCAAGAGATAAAGAGACGAAATCTCGACGAATTTCCAGAATTAGAATTGTCTATGTAAAATTATGCTTTATTAACTTTGACATTGATTTAATTGTGATAAAATGGTGCAATAATATTTAAACATAATATATAATCATCAAGGTCCGTTAATATTATTATAATGGAAATAAAATTGTCTCGTTTTTATTAGCTTATATAATTGGTGGGTTTTCAAACTTTGGAAGACATCCTATGATTTATTGATTTAGCACATTTGATTACAATCAATATATATATATATATATATATATATATATATATATATATATATATATATCAATAAATAAGTATATAAATAAATAAATATATCAATAAATGAATATATCAAAAAAAAATATATCAATAAATAAATATATCAACAAATAATTATATCAATAAATATATATTAATAAATAAGCATCGATTAGTAAATAAATATAAAAAATAAAACACGGCATTTTGTTTTTATAAACTTTTACTTATTGTAAGATTTACAATAGATTATTTATTAATGTAGGTGGAAAACCTTTTTGGCAATAAGAGTGCAATATTAATTTAAAAGTTATTATGGAGCACAGAAAAACTTCAAAATATTAAAGGTTCTCAAGAAATATAATGTGGACATGCGTTGATCCTATAATTATAAACATACTCAGCCGTCTCAACGTTATGGATATAAAACATGTTTCAAATTCGCACAACAATTTCATAGCATCGTATGTATATATATAGTAAAGTAAAATAAAATTCTTGCCGCGTTTCCGGAAGCTGAACTAATGTATAATTTGTGGAGCATACATAAAGATAAAGACATTCTACATGCAATTTTTTAAATACTTCATATCGTTAAAATTTTCTCGCTACATAACTTAATATAGTAATTTGAATGCTTGTAATGTCATTTCGAAAGAAAATTGCGAACAACTGACGTTTTTTCATCTTGTTAGGAATCATCAAAATATTTGTAACTCTACTGAATACTGTACAGCATATTGTATGTATAAAATAACCATACTTTTTTTTCTAAATGTGATTTTGACAGCTGACATAGTAAAGCTCACTCTGACAGAATATTTTGAAGTGGACAATTGTAAAAAACGTATAATTATTATAATTACATTTATTAAAGACACAAAAATGCTGTTAAATTTTAGGATTTGGATCGAAAAATATCAGAATTTAGTTAAATTCTTACATAATATTAATAATGCTGTGAATGAGAGAGATGAATCTCACGCTCTTAATGCACTTGTTTAATATTTGGCTTCAGATTAGTGAGACGTAGCCTTAAACTCCCACTTTCCAGTGATTTCTAAATTAATGTTAAATTTGATTATGCTAATTTTAAATCTTAATGATAAAATATTTTTATTAACATTTTGAACTTTTCTGATCGTCTCTGAACTAAATTAATAATTAAAATAAAGTTTAACAATATTAAAACAATTATGAAATAAATGAAAACTATTATAATAATAATAAAACAAAACCAATTAATAATTTAATTTATTTGCAATAGATTCTCAATAATATATCTTAAAATTGTTGAATTTGGAACAGTTCAAGGTAGATAAAAAGGAAGATACAATAAAGAATTTCTAAAAAATGTTACAAATTTTGAACCAGTAAACTATCAACATAACAAAAGGAAAATAATAATATATTTAACAACTGAAATCAGGTAAAATTTATAGATAAAATCACAAAATATCAACAACAATTCAATTTGAATAACAAATTGAAATGGATATGCAAATTAAAAGACGATATGAAAAATGAATAAATCACAGCTCAGTCTAAGATATGGTTAAATTTTTTGTGGGCGCCCCATTCTGAAATAAAAATAAATTAATTAATTCACTAAAAAGTAAATTTTATTGTTAAATATAATCGGTAATTAAAAAAGTATCAGGAATGAACATGAGGCCCTGAACATTCAAATAAGCAATTAATTTAATAAATATAAAAAAATAAATGGATTGCAAATACGTTTAATAAGAAAAGTGACTACTCCATAAAAATAGTACTACTTTCACAACATTCTATATATTATCTATGGTTACAAAATATAGCTAGTTATAATATTCAATGACATAGGAACGTGGGAGAGCACATTTTCGATTTATTTCTTTGTTTTGGGTGGTGATAACAGTCAGTAAATATTGAATAAATTAGAGATAACTTATGGAAATACATGACACAGGATTGGATTAGCTAGTTCAAACATGGTTGGTCGTTCTTGTGAAATGTCTGACCAAAAAGAGAGGTATGTTTGGAAAATGTAACGAAAGAACGTCCAATCCATATATCAAGGAAATCTCGCAGCTGTTCAATGTGAGTAAAAAAGGTGTACATGACATGCTGAAATGTTGTTGCGTAAAAAAATTGGCATCCAAGTTCTTCATATGTTTTTTCCGTATGAAATGCATGAAAACCTTCCAAAACAACGCGCAAATCCTTAAGTGCGGAAGCAATGACATTAATAGAAAAAAACGAATCTCTTCTCTTAGATCACCCTCCCTACAATCCAGATCTTGAACCACGTGACTTACATATGAAAAAACATTTGCGACAGAGTACCTACCAAAATTCTTCTGAATGCCTAATTTTCATTGAAAAAGCATTTTTGAAACTTTTGCATTGTTGGATGAAGCGTGAAAAATAAAGCCTAAAATACCAATGTTGTTCTTATGTTACAATATGCCGTTCCTGTAGGATTCCTTTAGCAGCTATTCAGCATACTTTTTAAACTTCCCACACAGAGTTACCAAAATAGCAATTGTTTATTACCAAAATATATAATTTCACACAACATATAAATGAAAAAGAAATTAGCATATAAACCGTATAAAATCAGCTGCTGTAATAATTGATAACCAGAAAAATTCTAAAAATAACGATTGTTTTTCTGATGAAAAGAAAATTGTTCAAAAATAAAATTGAGAGAGAAACTATAAGGAAATTGTCTGCACTAATTAATTAATTATTCTGCATTAATTAATGGAAATAAGCAGACAAAACATATTTCAGAGATTGTTTTGAAACTTTAATTCCACTTATGATTAAGACTTGTTGGAATAATAGTTATTATAACGGAATGTTTATATACGGACATCACGTTATCCTTGCATATTTACACTAGGATTGCCTCAAGCTTCATACCTTTTGCCTCCTGCACTCTTCATTACAGTCAAAATGTATGATTATTGAAGAATTATTAGAATCAATTTAATTTATTTTTGCATATTTAAATTAACACTTAAATTAATGATTAATGAAAAATATTCCTATCGTAAATTTATAATTTATTGCAATAATCAATGCTTTCAAAATTTGACTTAGTATTTATAAGGTGTTCTGAAACTCCTATTTAAAAATAATATAGTTGAAACAGCTACTTGTGTTAAATTTGTATATTAAAATTTATGTTAAATTATATCATATTATATTAAATCATATTAAAGTATTTTAAATTAAATTAATTATATTGGTGACCGATAACTATATCAATATTAATAATTAGCACGCCTCAGTTATTTATATTTTCAGAGTTTGAGAGAACTTTTGAATTTAAATTTAATTGCGTCTAACAGTATTACGGTAAGCACTTCGAATTTGAATAGCAAAGGCTCAATACAAATATTATATTGAAAAAAATTGAGAACAAAATATAATTTCCAAAATGTATTAGAGCGTGATATGGATTATCGATTCTTGGCGAACTTGGAACTGATCTGAAAAGTCTTCGGTGCAGTAGTAAACTGAATCACAAGGCATTTAATTTAACAATGTCGTAATCAGTTTTGTTGAAGATGATTTTGAATTGAAATACCTTGGAAATACAAATCTTCCGTTATTGATGTTACTTCCTTAAATTAGATCCAGTTTTTGAAGTCAGTAACAAAATGGCCGGAAAATATTTAAACATATATTTCAATTTCATTCACTAGCAGTTATAATTTTAATTAATGTAATATTAAACTTTGGATAAAACTAAATTTAAAAGAAATGAAATTTTAATATCCGAGGCACTAAAATTACAATCTTTGAAAATTACAGCAAAATATAAAAACATTATTATTTTTATTATAAACAAAAATGTTATTGATTGTATAATTATTATTAATAATATATTAAATTTATTTTTGATTATTTGAATTTTATGTAAATTAAATATCTAAATTACCTATTAATGATAAATAAAAAATATTTCAATCCGTCATTTACTAAATAAATAAATGTTTCTATTTTATGACTAATTATGTTATTTCAAAATAGTGTAAATTTATCGCTTTAGATTTTTAATAAATAAAACATTAAAAATTGACTCGTAAAACCATATCAGAGTTTAGAATAGAATTAAAACAAAAAAGTAAATTATTTGAAAAATACAAACATTTGGTGTATAACAAAAAACTCCATCGACCTTGGGGGAAAAATGTCCAAATAATTATTTCAAACGTGTTACATTTCATATATTACAACACCAAAACGAAACCTCAATAATTCATTTAATCAGAATCCTTAGCTTCAATTAAAAAAATAAATATATTTTGTTTACCTGATCATTTCAAGCCCGTTTTTATTCAGAAACTGATTCGATGACATATAAGCATGACTGAGGTACAAATAAACATGAAAGGGTTACATAATAATATGTGATTCATTACTTGTAAGCCGCCGACTCGGTTTCTACATGAGTAATTCTATAGATTCCCGTCAATTTCACCGCGAAAATAATCGCCGGAATAATGAATAATAAAAACCAGCCCATGCCCATCCAAATGTTGTTCTGAAAAATGTATTAGATCAACTTTTTTTACGGTAAACGTTCACAGTAATTGTTAAAATACGACTAATTGCAGAAATATCTTGGATAAAAAGATGCAGCAACAACAACAGCAACCTGATAGAAGCGATTATCAAGCCCTTCTGTCCTGGGACCCTTTGCTAACACTTATTAACCTATGACAGTTCCAAGCATTGAAATATATTGAATAGTTCCTTTCTAATAATAAGTCCGTAATTTTATTAAATAAAGAATTCAAGTTCGAATAATGAAATAGTTAAAATGTAGAAGAAAATAATGACAAGAATACGTTAAGCGCTATAGATAAGTTATAAAAGAAAAAGATAACCTTTCACCAAAAGACAATTTTCTGAAGGTCTCAGGTAACATCTGTTGAAATGGTAACCGAATTATTGAAAATAACTGTTTCATTGTAATATGTTTAAATGGAATATTTTGTTTTAATAACCTCAAATAGAGAAGTGCTTTGAACATAAATATCCAAATAATTATTGATTTTTTATATTTGTCCAAGTGTACAGAAAAGCGGTTACTCAACACAATAAATATAGGAAGCACATAAATATTCCACGTGTAATTACAATACTCGTAGCCTCGTAAGTATGCGATAAAAAGAATCTGTAAAAAGAATTATAAAGCCTTAAAAATACAGTGTTTGGAAAAGATGGAGCTCTTCTGTCGTCCATTTTCTCTCGGCACACATCGTCACAAAAACGTTAGACCCCTTTCAAATATGACGTTAAAAATTTTTGGTCCCCCCTAAAAAACTGTATTTCATAATTGAAAATGAGAATGTTTCAAGTCAGTTTATTGACATTTCAGTATGTATTTAGTGTAATGCTGCACTCCAATATCGTATGAGAAAACATATTCAAAAAGGAGGCCCTGAAAAGCTGAAATTAGTATAAAATTACATTGAAAAAATACAAAATAAAGATTTGACGTTACAGTTCTTAAATAATCCTGCCACTCGTCACAAATTTGTGACTCCTTCTCCTCCTAGGTGCAGGAAGTTATTTATGGACATCCCCTAATGTAAAGTATTTTAGTATTGCCAATATTATTATTTTTTTTTCTTCATATGACTTTATAAGTCATCAAATTTATATAAATGCATACTTGGCACACACACACATATATATATATATATATATATAATAGAACACCATTAACTAATGCCAAAGACAAACGAGTTTAGGTGGAGCAAGACATGTAAATTGTACTGGAGGTGATGTGATTATGAGGATATTATTATGCTGATGAAAAAAGATTTACAGGAGATTTTGAAGAAATAATTGAAATAAATTATACGTAAAGTTGCTTTATATATATAGGTTTTTATGCGAGAAAAAATATATTCATTTTTATCGTAAAAAATATAAAAATAATAATTAATAATTTAATAAATAAAATAAACAATAAATTACTTTAAAATTAATTAAAATAAATTAAAAATTTAAATAAAATTAAAAAACGGATGGAAATGCATGTCCCGCTACGAATTACGGAAACAGAATTTAAATTTTTAAGGCAGAGTCTCAAAAAAGAATATTCCTAGTTCTCAGAAAAATGGTAATAAAGTTAAATATTCTACTCAAGTTCCAGTGCTGACATTTTAATAGTATATTTGAAAATAATCGACGAAAAACTTACAAATGGACCAAGGATAATGACGCAAAATATATTAACGGCAGAATTGACTGAGTTTGACGCCTCTTTGCAGTCACCGGCAACAGTAAACAAACCATATAAAGTTTGGTTTATAGTGGCTTTCACAATACTTCTCAAACTATCTGCTGCAGCCAATATTGCCTAAAAGTTTTAAATAACTATTAAAATAACTATTTATTATCATTATTATTTAAAATTTTAAATAATTTGTCGATAACGGGATTATTTATAAAAGTATAATTCAAATAACTAATTAAATAAGCCATTAAATAAAAGATTTCTAAAAAATTATTTTAAAATTTATCGAACAAAAATAAAAAAATTTCGAAAACCAAAATATTTTAAAAAATAGATAAAATAATTTAAATTTTTATATTGAAAATTAAATAATAAAATTAAACATAATAATTTCAAATCATAATAATTATAACGATTTAATCATTTATTTACTTGACAAATAATAATAATAAAATTTCTTAATAGCAGCATAAATTAAAATTTCAAATAAGTAAATAATATTTATTATAATAGTCATCGTTAGGCAACAAACAACTTCAATAAAATATAATATTTATTCATTCATTAGCAATTAAATAATTATATGTTCTGAGTTCAACAAAATTTTATTTAACCAAAGAAAAATTTATTAAAAAAGCACCTTACTTTTTTTCGATTACAAACATAGAAAAAAATTCGTTACTTGTTAGAATACCTGTTTCAACTGAATAACCAATCTTCTAATACGCACGTAAATTCAATTTAACCCAAATGTTGCCACCGTCCTTTTAAAAGAACACCATTTTGTGACAAAAGCGTAAATCATAAAAAAAATTCAAAGTAAAATAACTTTATTTAGCTACTTTAAATAAGATTTTACTAATTTTATGTTTTTTTTTGAATAAAATAGTTTTGGCAACATCTGGGTTAATGAAAAACAATGAAAATTTACTGAAATTCAACCATTTTAATGACTATTTAGCTTTTTTAGTAATATAAAAATAAGATTTTATGGATTTATTTCTTAAAATGTAAGTCAGATTAGTTTTAAATAAAAATTTATAGTTACAATATTATAATATATAGAATTATAATATATTGATAGTTTGAATGCAATTTTACTACTTTCAAGTGTTAATTTTATTTTTTCTTCTAATTTCTCACTTTCTGTAGTCTAAGTTGTTATTCATTCGAACAAATTACATCACAACACAGGTTAATCTGTATGCCCTAAAATATAAATTTACTGATTTTTTCTTATATTATAGAAGTTGTTATTGATTTTGAAAATTCATACTAAATGTAGGAACACAATATTAGAACAAAACATATATTGTGAATACATTAGATAAGATGATTTTAACAATTGATAATTGTATTCTTTCGTTTGCCGGTTGATCACCAAGCATTTGATATCAGGATTTTGTATTTCTTCTGAATAAATTCCAACGGTTTCGAATTTGAATTGAATAGATCTAGATTTGAGGAGACAGACATACGCGGAAACGATCATTAGAATAATCAGTAATTTAACTGATTGAATTTTGATGTAGTAATTCATAGAAGGATGATTGTAGAATTTTGTTAGTTGATTGTGAAGTTTCAAATAGAAAAAAGATGTCGATTTAGTATTAATACTTAAACAATAATTGAATATGTGCTATTTTTAATACCACATTTGTAATTTTAATTAAAATTTAATGAAATTAATTAAAACTAAATATAAATTTAAACCTTAACATTCAAGATTATGGGTGACTGGTTGAAATCTGATACTTTTGAACTGAGATGAAACAGTGATTATAGTAACAAGCAACAAGCAACAAACAGAAAACATTAAAATTAACCACCTTCAATTCTGAAAGAACCAGTTAAAAAAAGCAAATTGCCATAGAATATTTTAAGTTTTGATTCTCATGGACTAGTGGTGACAAAGAGTTCTTCTATTTTGTGTCAGTTTTTCTGAAAATCTAATGAAGGCTTGAAACCATTCAACTTCGTGTCATTTTAAATAAATTTCTAAAAGTAATGTGTGGTTTCACAGGAGATGCCAATCAAAAAGTCCCAAGAGCTTTGTATCGCCTATCGCTTTTAATTGCGAAATGCAGTGCAGTGAAGACGATTGGAAAACCTTTAATAAAGACTGCCGCTAAGATAATGGCAGAATTAATGATAGAAGATAAGGCGAAACAAACTTTTGATAACATTCCCCTTTTAAATAATACAGTTCGTCTATAAATCATTGATATGCTTAATAATGCAAAACAGATGTTGTTGCCTGATATTTCTCAGCCTTTATTATACACTAAAAGTTATGTGTCCACTGATATTGAGAATTTTGTAAATCTTATGACATTTGTTATATACGAAAAAGATAAAGAAATTCATGTCTCCAGCATCAGATTTTTTTGATGCTGGAGAATAAAATTGATTCGAATAAATGTATTGGAATAAATAAATGGTCGGAATAATTAACGGAATAATTAAATCTGTTGTTCCTTTGCACCTTTTCTATGCTCAATAATATTACTCATGACTCTCAATCTTCTATGTTCCCGAACCCGTGAGCAAACATGACGATAAGTCTCTCCAATGTATGTGGCATTGCATCCATTACACGAAAATTTATATACTAAATCAGAAACTAAAGCTATTGGGGTTTGTGATTAAATACTAAACATATTTATTGATTTTAACGATTTTGATACTACTTTTAATAAATCTGAATTACCAAATACTTTTGTGACAGACAATTTAAAATTTCTAAAACCTTCAGTATATGGAATTACAAAAACATGATATTTTATGGGACCACAATCATTAGGTGGGCTATGGTTGTCATCACCAGGCGCAATCAAAATGTGATCAACGATTTCCTTAGTCAGTCTTTCTACAAACGATTTAAAAATATCCATTTTTATTCAAAAGAGAAACCAGCTTTTGTATATTTTTGTTAGTTTTTTCAAAAGTATAACATAACGACTAATATCTAAAAATCAAACCCTTATATTTATGATATTTTATTATATTTAAAGTCACAAAAGCTATTCGAAATATTGACGAAAGTGGATTTAATTAAAAATTCGGGGCTGATGTTTTCACAATCTGTCAAATTAATGAAGCATGGTTCTAGTTATTCTACCAGAGAAAACAATATATAATTAGCGTTATTCGTTCAAACTTATTATAAATTGTTTCAGTACATCACGCGATTCATCGCGATTTAAGGATAATAATAATAATAATAATAATAATAATAATAATAATAATAATAATAATAATAATAATAATAATAATAATAATAATAATATAAGGACGTTTTTTTGTTTTTCATCTCTGATTTCATTATAAGTGACGTAATGTTTTCTAAAAAATTGAATCTACTACAAATTTTCTACTATGAATCAGATTTATTTAAGGTAAATACTTTAAATAAATATGATTCATAGTCAAATTTTGAAGAAAATATTTAAAATAATATTAATAATAATATTATTAATAATAATAATAAAAATAATAATAATATATTCACCTTAAATAAATCTGACTCATAGTCAAATTTTGTAGAAAATATTAATAATAATAATAATAATAATAATAATAATAATAATAATAATAATAATAATAATAATAATAATATTAATAATAATATTAATAATAATATTAATAATAATAATATTAATAATAATATTAATAATAATATTAATAATAATATTAATAATAATATTAATATTAATAATAATATTAATAATAATATTAATAATAATATTAATATTAATATTAATATTAATAATAATAATAATAAAAATAATAATAATAATAAAAATAATAATAATAAAAATAATAATAATATATTCACCTTAAATAAATCTGACTCAGTCAAATTTTGTAGAAAATATTAATAATAATAATAATAATAATAATAATAATAATAATAATAATAATAATAATAATAATAATAATGAATGGAACACTACTTATAAAATAAATAAAATTACTTTATTTCTAGCGTTACTTGGTTGAGTTTTAAGAAGACTCAAACTCTCTTTGACATTAGTCAACAGAGTAGAATTGATTAACGTAGCAGTAGTATCAAATTGTATCTTATTCAATGAATATGATGCATGAAGGCTGTTCATTGCCGTTACATTTGGTTGGAACCCAGCCATAGCATTCTGAATTCGAATTGCAACATCGTTTTTGTTAGTTTTGTTCTTATAAAATAAATAGAATTATAATCACTGGGCAGAGAAATATAAGAATAATTTATATTACAAAATATGCTTAACTACAAAACTCGACACACTTTAAAAACCCCAAAGAGCTTTGAAGAGTTCTATATAATGAGCACACAAGGTTCAACATTACGTACCATTTCTAACATGAGTTTGTTGACATTATTGACAAAACTTTGGACATCGACAAGAATAACCGGTTTTTTTAGCTTAATATGAAAATAATTCAAAATATCCGACAAAGACAATAAACTTCATTTTGCGTTTGGGGTGAAACAATGGTCATTAATTGATTCACCACATTTTGTATATTGTTGATATTCGAGTCCAAATCTGTGGTATTAATCGTAGAAACATTGTAATTGGAAATGCTGGTTATTGTTTGGTTGATTTGAGCATCAATAAACTGCACAAATATGATAAACAAAACATGTGAAATTCATTTTTTCCCAGAAATATTTACATTCGTTTGGATGTAGGTCACGATTGAAGCCATAAACGAATCAGATATTTGTAAAGCCGATATTAAATTCGGGGAATTTTGACAACCAATCATAAGAGATTGATATACACTTATGTTAGATAAAGAAACCGGTCCCAGATTGACATTTTTTAAATAAGGACTTATAATAGAATCCACGATCTGAATAAAATATTTAAATTTTTTGTTTTAATGAGCTCAACTTTCAAATAACTAAAAAATAGAATCATGAACAAAAATTTTATAAAGTTTTGAAAAAATTCATAAAGTGAAATTTGGTCTTTGTCTACGTGATCTTCGAATAATCCAATATTGCAAACATTGAGAATATTTCTCTTATTTTCGGTAAAATATTTAATACAATATCTAGAATGACAAAAATTCAAACTTCCTGTACGTTACTCGGTATAACTGGCTTGCAACCAATAAATTTCACCTGTAGACTTTTAAACCACAAAAATAATAAAAAGTCAAATATTTATAAAATAAATAAAATAATAGATAAAATTCACCGCGGTTTGACTAGGTGTTGGCGCCGTTAAAATCCTACAGACTTCTGTGTTCGCCAATCCTCCGATCAGAAACATTATCATTGTTATTAGCATTATGAACCAACCAAATAAAAATGAAAAAGTTACTGCTCTAAAAATATATAGAAAATTAAATTTAGAAAACTTAGCACTGTACAAAGTACATACGCCATCAAAAATCCCCCTCCTTTGCCTTTATTACAACACGAAGCATCTTCAAAATTAGGGGGCACCACATATACCAAAGCAAAGTCCAACGAAAAATAATAGTACGACTAACAAGATTATGGATATTAGAACACAAAAACCATAAAACCTAAAATAAATAAATAATAATAATAATAATAATAATAATAATAATAATAATAATAATTAAATAAATAATTAAATAAACACATCAATGATTTAATTACAAGAAAACGCCATTCAAACACACGTTTTACGACACATTCACTGTCATTAACACATTAAAAATAACCAAAAAATAATATGGATTTCAATTTACATACAGTCAAACCTCCTACAACGAGATAGATACGTTCTCAGAAAAGGCCGCGTTGTAAGAGGTATTCACTTTACAGTGAATATGTAGAAAATGATTCGAAATTTAAGCAGTATTTTTGAATTTTCAAATAAAACTTAGTTAGACAGACATTAAGATATTTACAATTACCCCTTTCTCGCGAAAATGGTCGTAAATAATTTTGTTTGCCGAATCAAGAAATTTTTATAGTTTACGTTGTAGAAAAAAATCCGCATTCTTTGAACCGCGTTGTAGCGAAATCGCGGTGTAAGAGTTACGCGTTATAGGAGGTTTTACTGTATTCAAAAAATTATTTAATCATGTAAATTAATAATAATAATATTCAGATAATATTCAGATCCTAACTAAAGAATTAGCAGAAATTAAAAAACTCATACGTTAGTTCTGCTTTAGTAAAAAATTGCAACGAAAACCGAAATCGCTATGGACTTTGAAATAAGCTGTGTATTGAAGGATAGGAAAACTACTGAATGTTTTATTAAAATTAATAACACAATAATAGATTGACTTACAGGGCGATTTCAATCCAATCCTTTAATCTGTATTATCTTTATATAAATTTAATGAAATTGATCAAGAGAATATAGTTTTTGAAAGAAGTTTATTAGAAAAATATAAAAATGAAATTAACCATAAATACGTTGGGTCAATATACTTACGTTAACGTATGAGATGAGCCTCACAAACTCATAAGGGATTTTAATAGATTTACTTGCGTTAATCATATTTTCACATTTAATTTAAATTCATGGTGACTGTAATAGGCTTACAAAACTATATGTGTAAGAAAGAAATATGAAAAAATAAGAAATTGAAATGAGTCTCTCAATGTAATTGGGGTTAATGATGAATTTTTTGAAGAACTAATACTCACAAATCAATTTTTAAACTAAGCACTAAATCGGAAGAATGACTTAAAAAATTACTGAAATGAGCTTGTTAAATGTATTATAAAATACAGCAATTAAAACTACGAATTTCTTAAATGTGCCACTGACTGTAGCAGAAACGGAGAGATCGTTTAGTGATTTAAAAAGAATTAAATACTTTTTAACATCAAATATGGATCAAAAACAAGTAAATGGGCTAAAGACACTATTAAACATCAAATATATTTTAAATAATATTTTAAAAATCGTTAAATTTAAAATCAAAACAATGACAATTATAAAAAAGAAAAAAATACAAATATTCAAATCTGAAAAATCATATTATTATCAAATATCTCCGTAAAAACCGTATCAACTCCTATCAGATGTCCTTGATCTATTCGGTCAAAACTTTTGGATTTGATGTCGAAAGCACGAAATGCTTGAGAACGGCGCGGTAAATAGTAAAAATTATAAAATGTTTTAATTCAGTGTTTCCCAACCTATGGTAAATGTACCGGTACCGGTACACGAATGTTGAGCTACTGGTACGCGAGAAATAATAAGGAAACAATATTTTACGTAAAATTATGTGTTTTAAAATAATAACTGTCAAACCAAAGCGTATTGTCTGTCTTTTTGTTAATCCAATTACGTTTTCCTTCTATGGTGGTCGGTAACCATGTGACGCATAATCATGAGACAGAGGCAGGGCTG
Organism: Schmidtea mediterranea; assembly: GCA_022537955.1. Classification (NCBI taxonomy): domain Eukaryota; kingdom Metazoa; phylum Platyhelminthes; order Tricladida; family Dugesiidae; genus Schmidtea; species Schmidtea mediterranea. The sequence continues at coordinate 11,972,827 of CM039682.1, read as the reverse complement.
TCATTTCTTAACAACAGAAAACCTAACAAAGTGTGTGTCTCTCCAACGATTAACGCACTTGAATCATGTTCTTACATATTTGGCAATCATAACCTACACATTAATTATTACATTAATGGGAAGGTTAAAATTGATTATAATTACAATGATAACCAAAGGTGTAATGCTACAATTGGTACGCAACAAATATAGTGTATAGCCAAAATAGCGTAAAGTAAACATGTAAGTATATTTAAATACTCTCAAATAAATATTTCATGATTTTGAACTTTAATGCTTTTTTTGTTTACCGTAATTGCCCTGGCACATTTCTTTAAGGACTACGACCCTTTTAACGAGTCGTTTACTTACAGGTACGCCATTATATTGTCTACTACATACTGGTACAACATCTTAAAAAGGTTGGGAACCTCTGTTCTAATTTATATTAATCATTTGGCTAATTTTAATATGAATTTCAGAATTTGTATAAAAAATATATACATAAGGATAGATATCTATAATAATAATAAATAGTTTGCATATATTTAGGTGTTTACAAGATTTTTCTTCCATATTTAAACCATATCTTTATTTTTGTTTGTGTTGTGAGTATTTTTGAAGCATTTCCAATAGCAATATATTTAATTTTACATAATTGCTATCAATCAACATTTGCGTTAGGTAGGTACAAATTTATTTTTAATTCAACTGTAGAAAAAGTAAAGTTTTTTAATTATGGCCAAGAGAAAAAAACTATCTGGTACTGAATATAGTAAGCGAAAAGTTCAAAAGTCGATGAGAAACCAAAAAGGCAGCTTAAGAAAATTTCTAAGCACTGCAGAAACATCAAGAATATCTTCTGATTGCCTGAGTATGGATGGACACGGGCGTAACTAATGAAATTGGTAAAATTGAAATATTAATTGAAAATGAGGTATATCCAAATACAACAAGTTAAACTATTACCAGCAAAAAAGATAAAACTGAACTAAACAAAAATACGGCACCAATAACCAATTTACTGGTTCAAATCGGACCGGTGAGAATCATAGACTATGATTTTACTGTACCTATTGATAAAGGTGGAAATAAAAGAAAATTTTGTATTGAAAACTATTTAGAAAATGGAGAGAAATACAATCATGATTGGTTAGTGTATTCAAAATCGAAAGACGTTTTATTCTGTTTCTGCTGTAAGTTTTTCGCGAAATAGTAACATATAGCTGTTCACGACTAAAAGCAAGCTCTTATAAATAAATATTAAACATATCTAAGGTTTGTGTTAAATCTTGAATTTTTATTTTAGTTGCCGCGCTGTGTACGCAGTATGTCGATTTTAATTGTGATAAAAATGTTATCGTGTTTGTGTGCGCATTATGGTTTTGTGGTGTTTGAGAGTTTTTTTTTAATTAATTTTTTATGATAATATTGATTTTTTTATTGGGTTTTTATGTGAACTTATTTTTTGGTGAACTTGACTCGTTGATTGCCTTTGAATTTGGATTTAAATGGTCAAAAAGGGTATTTGGACAAACTATGATGATTTGCAAATTATTTGCATCACACATTTAATAATGAGCTGAGAGTAGCACCAGAGAAGCATCTAATTTTGTTGATTGAAGCGCAATTGAATCCAAAGACAAACCAAGAAATGATGATTCAAATTATGTTTGCGACATTTAATGCACAAACTATGCATGATGCAATTCGAGCAGTTCTTTCTTTCTATTTTGCTTGGTATACATCGGGTATCGTTTCAGATAATGGAAATGGTGTTACACATTCAGTTCCAATTTACGAAGGTCATGCGCCGCCCCATGGAATTTTCAGAATGGATCTATCTTGCATAGATTTGTCAGATTATTTTATGAAAATACTGACCAAAAGAGCGTAGAGTTTCACAACTGCACCTCACAATGGATTAAAACGAAAGAGGAATCAACAGTTTGTCCTTGTTATTTGTTAATTGTCACGGCAAACCACAGTTTAACTGGAAACTGTCTTCTGAGAACAAGGGGAAGTTCTGTGTTTGTTAGGGCTAATCGCATTTTTGGAATAAACATAATGTCTTTTTCATCTGCCATATTAAAAATTTATGCAATAATTAAATTTGATTTTAAATCTCTAACTATTAATCAAGTTCCATGGCAAATTTCCAGGTAATTTTATAGGGAGTAATTTCATGTAATGAACAAAGATAAGGAGAGTATGATGAGAAAATGGAGAGTTCTACTTGAAGAAAAAATTTAAACAAAGAATTATAGAAATTGAAAATGACTTTTATGTGTTTCATTACACGTTTTAAATTTAAATTTTTTCATAATTATAGATTTCATGGAAACCACATAGAATGAGAAAATGAACTAATATGTCATCTAATTCAAGTATCTTTGATTCAATGGTACCATTGAAAACCTTGGCATTTATGTTAATAACTTACAGATGGGCAGGCGAACTTAGCCAATTATATTATTATATGGTATTTAAATTTCGGTTCATGTTTTTACATTGAATTTCTTGTATGATTATTTGTTCTCTGGAAATTGTTTTGATCAATTTCTAAGAAAATATTTCATCTGTTTTAATTTCAGAACCATTTTCGTACCCGTGGAATGTTTCCAAATATTTTAATTATTTAATTCTTAAGATAATTTTTTGTTTTTTTCCTGATTATGAGAATAAGTCATAGAAAGTTTGAAATCCATGAAATAATACTTTACCAATATTTGTTTTAACAAACGAGTATTAAAATATGGCGATTCAAAGAATTTGGCATTTGGGAAAAGATAACAAATTAAGTGACTATACTAACTATTGCGAAAATTTCTGTTATTATAATAATTATTATAATAATTAATAATACTGATAATGATAATAATAATAATAATAATAAAAATAATAATTAAAAGATAACGCCAATAAAAAACTCTTCGTACGATATATTTCGACAGCATAACTGTCATCTTTAGGTACAGAAACCAACTAAAAATATTATGAATTAACTTATAATTTAAACAAATTATTTTTTTTATATTAATTTAATTTTGTAATAAAGTAAGTTTTAATAATTATTGGGAACGCGTGATATGTGAACCATTGCTGATAAGGTCATTGGATCCAAAGATTAATGTGCAAAGTGCTGTGACTACGAAGATTTTGAATGTTTTAAAATAGTTTAAGTATGTTAAATCATGTTTATGTATTGTTTATTTAAAAAAACTTTTTTAATATTGTTAAAATAATTTAATTTATAATTTACATTATTTTTTAAAATTATAATATAAATAAAAAATTATAATATTTATATAAATAACATTTTAAAATTAGTTAAAAGTATTTGGATATTTTTTAAATGTTTATTTATTACAAAATTAAATTAATATATAACAAAAAAATAATTTGTTTAAAATACAAGTTAATTTATAATATTTTTAGTTGGTTTTGTGTACATGAAGATGACATTTATGTCGAAATATATCGTACGAAGAGTTTTTTATTGGTGTTATCTTTTAATTAAATCGTTGCCAAATTTATTTAATTATTTATTTAAAAATAATAATAATAATAAAAAATTAATACCAACACATATGTAACATAATCATATAGAACTCCGTCTGAAATAGTTTTATTACCCAGTTGCGTTGCGAGTAAGGATTTTGAAAAGTCATTGATATAATTAATTACCACCGTTATGCTACTGTTGATGGTATTGTTTAACTGCATTAACTGAGTCGTTGAGTTCAAATTGTTAATAAATGCTGGAACAAATCTTACGTAAATCAAAGAAATTATGTAAAAATAAATCACAATTTATGTAATTCATAAAAGTTGAATTTGCATCATTTGTAACGTTGACCACAGTGTTTGTAATCTGAATTAAAATGGAATTCAATTGATTTACTTACAAATTAAAAGTAGTTTTATTTTATGATAAAATGCTATTCCTATTCGCCAAACAGTGTTAAACTCGCAATTCCTTTTATGATGTAACTTTCACACTAATACCTTTTTATATTTCTCTTTTATATTTCTTTTATACCTATCTCATTGATTGATAAAATTTGTTATAAAATCATTAATTGTTTAAGATCATCGAAAAGAAGGACCCTTAACACATGATATGGACAATATTAGAAAGCCATTTAGATCTAGAGATGTCTAGTAAAATTTAGATAATAAATATTTATTATAATCATTTAAAATTATTATTATTATTATCATTATTATTATTATTCTAAAAAAGAAAGCGCCAATCCAATATATATATAGGCTATCTGTCATCGTCAGGTAGATTCGAAATTGAAAATATATTGATTTAAAATGCTTAATTCAAACAAATTTCTTCATTTAAATTTTTAAAAATAAATTATATTAAAAATCTCAAATCCTGTTTTAAAAATTCTAATTATTTTAAAAATTTAATTTAATAAATTTTAAAAAATTGAAATTTAACAAAATCTTAATAAAATATTTTCAAACTTTTAAATAAAACATTTTACATTTATTTTTATCTTGCAGTACACAATTGCGTTTACTAATATAAATCAATTCCATAAGTCGACTGTGATCAATAACTTGAGAGCGGAACTGACAAGCAGTCATTCCAATGTATGTGGTATTGCACCCATGATATATATCTATAACCAAGTACCGAACACAATCTAAGTAGGACTTAAAATCCACCAATAAACACAAATTCCAGACAACAATTGTGTTCACTCATATTATTCAATTATCTAAGTCGACAGTTATTATTATTATTATTATTATTATTATTATAATAATAAATATTACCGAGCCAATAGAGTTATTTAGATTTGTAACGTTATAGGAATTAGTGACATTTACTGCAGAAATATCAGCCACGTAATTGATCTAAGTCATTTCAAGGTCAAGATCATATTAATTTATTAACGAAAATTACATTAGACATATTGAATCCCAATATTAAAGAGGGGATCTGACCGAGGACCGCATTGCAAGATGAATTTCCACAATTGGCACTTGTTAATTCAGCGGATAAACTGTTGTTGAAGTTACTTAAATAAGCAGTAAAATCATTAGCAGCGGACTGATGACGTCCAGCTATATCTGACAGATTTTTTGAATATGTTTGAAGGTTGACATAGGCTAGAATTTAATAGCAACAATAATAAATAATTATATAAGTAGTTGAATTAAGAAAGTGGTCTTAAAAATGTGTTCCGTGGATCCCCAGGGTTCACTGAAAGGTTTTTATAGTTCAAAGGTTTCATGAGTCGAAAAAGTTTGAAATATACTCGATCAACATATTACATTAAATAGAATATCTGGACGAATTACTAATGTGAGGATAATTAAATCAAATTCTCGTGTTAAAAATATGTAACAAATTTTAATAAAATTATAATGATAAATTTAAATAAGTTTAAAGTTAAATTATGGAATAATGAAATTGTTTGATTGTAAAATTAATATTTAGGAATGTTTGTAATTTAAATATGTTAAATATTTATTGAAGGTTTGTGTATTAATATTTCGTATTCAATTGCTAATTCATGCTTGCTAAAATATCCTCAAAAGCAATATTAAAAAACATTTGATTAAAAATAACTTTAGATTGTTGTTTTAATATTGAATTATTTGCAGATTTTTTTGAAATAAAGTTTGGAATTGATTATAAATTAATTTTAATGGACATGTTAAATTTACGAAACCAAACTGCTAATAACTAAAATTGACAGACTGATTTAATGGTGTTGAATCTATAATTTTCCACAAAGGATAAATCTACGCGTTCACTTTATAAAAACCAATACCAAACAATATTGAAATTTTGATTTGCAAAATCATTTACAAATTTTTTATTCCAAAGTCAGAATATAATGTCCACGGTAAACCTCTCATAATTAATACGATTGCCAGTTAATATCTTTACAATAGGCTCAAGTCAGTGCTTCGCTATTTCCAATCAAAAATACCTCACAGAACACTTATCATTATCATCATTAAAGACCTTCTCTCTCAACATTTTATGCTCCTTACGTATTGATAACATCAATATAAAATGAATTCTTTTTCTTTAATTTCAAAGTCCCGCAAAAATAGTCATTTTAAACGATTTATCTTATCATATAATCCCTTTTTCCGTAATAATAATATATTTATATGGCATAAATTATAGAAAATTCTTGTCAAATGCTAATTTGAATGTTTTGAAATACGTTAATCGAAATCTTCATGTACAATTTCTCTATTTCTTAAGATGTGCCAATGTTTTGAGAAATTTATCAAATAACAAGAAATATCACTCTCATCTTTTAATATTGAGACGGAATGCTCATTTTGTCAATTGAAACAAATCATATTATTTTATCTTCGAGTGCTATTTTTTGGCAATTCTTTTAAGATATAACGGTAATCTCTGTACCAAAACCGCCTGACTCCAATCATAAACAGTAGAATATATGTTATAGACTTCCAACTGGATCCCCCTGATATATGTCAATTGTTATCATTTGGGTACTTCCAAAATTGTTAATTCCTTTGAATCTGGGATTAGAAATCCTTCATTGCTCATTGATTTTCCAGTTTTGGCTTATAAAATTATAAGTATTTTACGGTATTTCTTTTAAATTTTCATTTAACACGGATAAATTCCAAATTTTTTACAATTAGAAAATTTAATTTTGGCTTTAATTTTGAAATCCTTCACTCTGTAGTTCTTTGCAATTTCAAAACTCAAAACAAAATTTCTATATTCAACTTTATCAACTTTAACACTGACTTTTCAAACATGCCGGCCTCCCTAAAATATATCTAATTTATTAATTCAGTAAGAATATATTTTATTTTTTTTAATTTTTCCCATTCAACATCCAGAAATGATCAGACTATTTTACGAAACAAAGTTTTATTAACTCAAGCGAAAAGTGCATTCCTTACATCCTTTCTCGTGATATATTTCCATATTTATTTATAAAAACATTTTCATATCATTTATAAAAAACAATATTTTCTACAAAATGTGACTATGAATCAGATTTATTTAAGGTATTCATAGTCAAATTTTGTAGAAAATACAATGTCTTTTATAAATAAAAATAAATCAGAGGTGAAAAACAAAAAAAAATTCATATTATGCCAACTTACTCTGTGTTAAAGCATATGCATTTTGTAATAAACTGTCGAAACTAATTCCAGATCTGAAATTCTGAATGAAAACTGTTGAAATTGCTGAAAGTATTCATCATTAAGCAAAACCAAAATGCATTGAAAGTTTTACGTGAAAGCAATGAAGGAGCAGTAACAGCAACCTGTGCTATTAAATTAAGCCCTGGCCCAGATATATTCTAAAAGATAATAATCAGGCATATTAATAATAATATTTTATTTTTTTATCATTATAAAAATCTAAAAAAATTTATAAAAATATATACAAATCAAACATTTGATAAAAAATTCAGTTTGTAATATTGTGCAATTAATAATAACTTTCAAAAAATTAATACGTGAACTTTTGATTAAATATAAATTGGAAACAGTAGTAAATAAAAATCAAAAGGCTGTACACACAAATGCCCAGTACAAAATTACTAAATTTATAAACAAGTTTTACACCGTGTTTTATGGATTAATAACATTTATAATAGGCCTGGCCAACTGAAATCGAATGATGAGCCAAAAAGTAAAACGTCTAAAAGTTCATGAGCCGCAACAAATCCGCAAAACAGATTTTTAAATTAAATTAAATTCATTTCTTTATTATACTACATTACAATAAATTTTTAGTTTATATTAAATTATTTGAAAAATCAATACGTGTCGGGGTTACTAAAAAGGAGTACTGATATTGATTTTGGATAAGTTAAATAAAGAGAAAAAAAGAAAATTACATTTACACAAAAATAATATTTAGTTATGCCTTGCTTTAATTAATTTTTTTTTGATTTTTAGTTTATTTTTAAAAATATTTATAAACTGTTTCGTGAGCCGCAAATTTTTATTGCAATGAGCAGCATGCGGCTCATAAGCCACAGGTTGATTAGCTCTGATATATAATATAGATTGGTGTAAAAATTAATTTTTTTTCAAATTATGAATTCACAAAATTTGTTTATATTTTGTGTGGTTACCAATTTAAAGTAATTTTTAATAGTTTTTAACTAAAACTTAATGTTTTTATATTACTCATCACATATCCTCAATTTCTTATTGTACAGTATTTCACGTAAAATTTAAGAATATTCGGGAAATAGTATTTACATATTTTTAATTTGACTTTATAAAGTTTATCTCTCCAAATTTGTAAATTATGGAGCTAAATGAAATATTTGGTATCCATAATAATAATTTAAAATGAAATCCATTGTCATAATTTACCATTTTATATCTTCAATAGCTCGACATCCGGTTTTCAATTTAATAGAGTTTTTGACATTTTTAAATAAGTGTTCCATTATTCCATACAATAATTACATATATAAAAAGATTAATTTACTTTTTATTATATATTCTGTTTGTGTGTTATTTTTTCAACCAATTGCTGAATTCCTACATTAAATGATGCTTTTCCATGCAACATTAAAAATCAACAATCATGTAAGTTTGCATGTTTATTAAAATTATTTTCAAATAAATCAAAAACCCCAGATAGTCAGAACACAAAATAATATTTAAAATTTGAAAAAGAACCAAAAAATGTAAATAAATGTATAACAATTATTTAAATGGTAATGAAATCTCAAGCTTTAACTCACATTTCTCACAGAATTTATATAGTTGATGAATTTAGCCACTGTCGTATTGAAGTTATAAAGAAAATTCCCATCACTGTCATTATTTGAATTGTTAAAAGCATCACGAAATACAAAATTGCTTGCCATAGCAACAATTGCTCCAATTCTAGAAGAAAATGTAACAAATAAATCTCCAAAAATATTAATTATTTAAGAAATATTCCCCGATCTCTGTTGCCTAGTAACAATAGGATAAATAATAACTTATATGATAAAATGGCTTAATGAATTTGTTTTATTAATTGACTATGAATCATATGTTTTATTGATATTCACAAATTTTCGACACAGCCTTTTCAAACGATTTATTATTATTATTATTATTATTATTATTATTATTATTATTATTATATTTATTATTATTATAATTATTATTATTATTATTATTATTATTATTATTATATAATACTTGAAAAAGGCTGTGCTCAAAATTTGTGAATATCAATAAAACATGATTCTTAATCAATCAATAAAAAATTCTTTATGTCAATATAAAATGAAAAGCAATCAGAGGTGAAAACTAGAAAAAGTTCTTTCAATTATATGATAAAGAATAATTTTTGATTTTAAATGAAAAAATTTTTCATCTAAAATATATCGTTTTTTATTCCAACGCGCATCAAATTTGATTGGTAGATTCCAAACTGCTATTTATCGTTGAGTTATCTATTACAAGGTTCAATGCATTTATTAGACCAGGCTTCTTAAAGTTTTCTAGCAACAAGGAGGCCACAAAATGACCACAGATAAATTATTATAAATTAAATCCTAACTAAATTAAATCTAAAAAATCTAAAAACTTATGAAGTTTGAGATTTATGCTCTAAGGAAGCTAGAGCGTCAATAAGTTTAAGAAACATTGACAAATGACACTCATATTCCTTAATTATTGTAACACACAAATTCACCGTTTTTACATTTTTGTTAAAATATTTTACTTTCTTCGCTTTTGAATCAAATATTTTGATCTGTTAGAAAGATTTCATTAACATCCATTCTTTCTAACTAATGATCAACGTGTTAAATAGAAAACAATGCATTCACCTATAGTCTAAAAAATGAAGATAAATAAGATTACGATCAAATTTATAAAGCTTTTGACAATGACTTTATTTACAAACCGTAATATAAAGTAACAGTTTCGTTGAACTTATAACAAAATGTAAAACTAATTTTGTTGAATTTAAAAAAAATTAATATTTAATTTTTCTTATAAAGCGAAACTGATGTTTGTTTCGGCGGCGAAGGAGCATTTCGTTTAAAGGTGCCCTGTTCATTCGACCAGAGGCGTTTTGTGAATGCGTTTGTGTTTTTTGTTGTTTTGTCAGATGATGTCGAAATCGATATATTTTTTCTGTCTTGTATTTTTTGAATTAAATCGAGTTTTGTAATCAAGTTTCTTTTGTTTTCGGATTTGAATTTATTTTAATTCCAAAGTAAACTCAGTCTCAACAGTTGCAACCTAGATCTATGGAGAATATCAAGATTTGAGAAACTCATCGATGAACATTTCTAATGCTTCTCATAAATTGAGTGAAATTAATCAAGCTAACAACAAAACTGATTTGGTTTTAATTATAGGTTTCCATCATAATAAAAGTTTGTTTAAAAAATTTGTTTTCTAATATGAGTGAAACAAATAATTAATTTATATAATTTAGGTTTTAATAATATGTGAATGTAACGCGAAGTGATTTTGCTATTGTGAACGAAAGTATAAATATTATGTGTACCAATCAATACTCGAGTTTATGTTGTGTTTATGGAGTGTTTTGTTGTATATTGGTGGAAACATACTAATATAACAAATATTGAGAGCAAAACGTTTCCGGATTTTACTATATTTTACTCGTCATAATTTTTGTGGTTGTTTAAAGTACAAAGGTCGTCATTTTTAACGGGTTACATCTTAATATTTTATAATATTATAAGAAATCAAATTTATAATAAAAAATTTAATATTTTGCAGTTTATCACATATTTAAAATTACCTAAAAGGGATTTACTATTTTCAATTATAAATATTAATTAAACTCCTGAAATTTTGTTTTAATAATAAATCAATTCAATAAGATTGTTTATGTCACTAATTTTAAGTATTGTTTTAAAATAATGGTTTAAATATCACTAAATGTCACCATTTTTTTAATAAGAAAATAATGCAAAAACACAGTAAATAACTCACAATATCATCATACTTTAAGAAAAGTAAATTTTTAAAATTTAAAATTATAAGTTCTTCTACAATAAAGCAAGATTTAATGAGATTTTATATCATTATGACAATATAATAAATATATAACTTCCTTGACCCCTTGCAGTTGAGGGTAGGTCCAATTGTCTGTTATAATTCACATAGCCCATTTTTCGATAAAATTTAATTCAGCAAATAATGTTTCGAATTGATATTTATTGATTTAAATTAATTTATTTTAAAAAATTGATTTAATTGGTCAATAAATCCACAAAAACAGTCAAATAGCAGAAGTATAAAAATTTCCAATTGCCAAGGCAACGAAATATTTCACGGAAAAAATCGCAAAATTGTAAAGAAATTCATAATTGCAGATTCGCAGTAATATATTATATTAACTTGCAACGATGATATAAACAAAGAATTGAAATGTTTGAATCAAAAATATTGTTCAAATATACATAAGAAACTCAAACTGTGTTTTAGTCTCGAAAAGAAAAATTTTATTTAATAAATCTTCAGCAAAAAATAATTTTATCTTTTTACGAAACTATTTTTTCTTAGACATATAATCTTAGAAAGGTTTAAAGGAACGATAAGAAGTAAACGAAACATTTTCCGATTTCCACAGCCAAGGAGGGTAGAAGGCTGATCCGATGTATTCAACATCCGTAGTCAGGGTTAAAATATAATATTATTTTGGTATTTCTTAGAAACAGATAATTAAGTTATACCGATGAAAACGTAAGAATACAAAGACCTTATTCATTTATGTATGAACGAGAAAAAACCTTAATATATAAAATGGAAGTTTGTAATTTAGAGTGTGGAACCTTTAATGAGAACAGCGAGTTCAAGGTTTCCAGTCTAGAATTGTGAATTGCAATTTATAGTTCAGTAAGATATTTTTATATTGTTTATTGAGCAATTTAAGTCGTTTATTGCAGAATAATGCAAAATATCCAGTCTTTATTGTGCAATTGACTCGATAGGTATTTCATTTATCACAAAAATCCTGTGCACTGTCAGATTTAACAACTTTGGTTTGACTTTCAGTAAATTACCTTTACTAATCTAACTGGAATGATGGTTTGTAGTTATTTTGTAGCACTACCATAATTAAAATATGGATAACCAATTAAACTCAACTTAAACAATTTACAACTGTAATTGAGAGGTTTTTAATTAGACGATTTATAGCTTAATAAATAACAAATCATTTATCTGGATTAAGTTTTACACAACTCGATTTTTCAATGAAAAGAAGGAAGTATTATAAGATCAAAAAACAATAAAAATTCCAATATAACGCTAAACTTTATATATATTTTTTGAATTAATACTAGCATTTGCATTATTATAAAACAATTTTTTTTTAAAAAAAATCGATGTCAAAACTACTGGTCTCGAAAAGACGTGATTTGATGGGTTTTACAAACGAAACAAATGCTGCATTTAAAAAAAATTATGACTTAAAATTGAAAAATCTGATCCAAAAATGAAATGACAATTAAATTTATATTTAGAGAACTTTGGTCTAACATCAAATGATTTTAAAGATAATAATATACTAATTAATAATAATAAATTATTTCATAATCTGTTGGCAGCCGACAGAGAAATAAATAAGTTTGTATAAATTCTATGTTTAAAAATGTTTTAAATTATTGAAAATTAATCTAAATCTAAAAATGACTTGAATTTAAAAAATCTATATTTTCATTACATCTGAATATATAAACAAAATATTTACCAATTTTACAACAAAAAAGACAAATACAAATTTGATCAAAATAAACAAAAAATGAAATATCAATTTTCAGTAAAGTTATCGCTGAAATATCAACTTATTGACAAGTTTATTAGATTAATGTTTTTTCACTGATTACACAGGAAAAACTAAAATAGTAAATCGATTTTCAATTTTCACTTATTGTTTTAATGAATCATCAACTAATTAAGGGGAAAATTTATAATTTAAAATTACCCAAAATATTTGAAAATGAAATTAATTTATCAATAGAAAAATGAATCAACTTACAATATTAGACTTGTGAAAATTAAAAGAAATATATTAAAAACGATCCGTTTTCTTTTCATGTTATAGACAGCTTCCGTTTTTGCTCCGCGTTGCTTGCAGCAAACTCGACAGCAACAAAAACACATTCCGACCAAAGGGAAAAAGACAAAAAACAATATTCCAATTATAATGAGAATAATATATCCAACATAAGGTTGCCAGTACTAAAATAATTGGTTAAATTAAAAGCGGAATGCAAAAAAATTTAAAAATAAAATTAAATTTAATGGCATTTAACCCTTTCAGACCCAATTTGTTTCTTAAGGTAAAATAACTTAATTTTTTGATGTACCAGTAAATGGATACCAAAAAACTAAAAAAATAATTATTTATTTATTTTTTGAAGTGGGGGAGTCTTTGAGGGGCTCGGGACATATTTGTCCCAATGGGTTTGAAAGGTGGGACATAGATATCCCACTGGTAATTAATTATTAATACCACTGGGGCATATATGAGCCATTGTGACTGAAAGGGTTAAATCAACGAATTTAAAATTTATAGATAAATTATTTGCAAACTACGCTGATGTTGCCTTATTTCTTACAATAAAAACACAAGAAATATCGAGTAAAAAATATTTAGGCCACTTTATTTTGAAAATTCTGCATTATTAATTAAATCACGGATGTGAAACCCGCGGCTAATGAGCCACATGTGGCTCATTCGATAATTTTTGCGGCTCACATAACCTTTTCCATTTTAATATGCTTTTTACTCCCCTCTTTCTGGAAAAAAAATATTTTAATTGTGACTGATATTTTTTATTACGAAAGTGGCGAAATTCAATAATGTAAATTTTTATAGTTTTGCAATATTGGGTGTGATTATGTAAAACTTGATATGGTCCATATAAAAATCGACAGTTCATAGCAGAATGTTAAATTTTTATATGAACCATAGCAAGTTTTTAGAATAGCAGGTTTTACAGAGTCACCCCCAATGTTGCAAAACTGTAATAATGTTATCTATTTTATCAGCTGGCTCAAGGTTACTCTGAAAATCTTCGAAATGGCTCAAACAATCAAATGGGTTGCACACCCTTGAATTAAATTATCTGTTATAAAAACAACAGTGTTATAAAAAGAACAAAATATTAAAAAGATGTCATATAACATAGACCAACAACATTAATAAATGTCTTTCCAGATTAAAAATCAAAGAAAGCTGAAATCCTTCCAGGAAATTTAAAATGTTTTCACCAAAAAATAATTTTCTATTTTCAGTTTTGGTATTTTGGGAAAACAAATGAGAAGAGGGCAAAGTCTTTCATCGGAGAGGCACTGCTCCTCCGTTGAACCTTCTATAAAAATTTAGAGTAAGGCCTTTGTGACAGCACGGATCCAAATAAAAACTTATCCGAATAATCATCCAAATCACTTATCATTATAATTACATATAAAGAAATCTCTATTAAAGCAAAATTTTAAAAATTTCTATCTTAATCAGAATTTCAAATAATTATTTAAATTTAAATTATTTAAATAAATCATCCTTAACACATATTTTAATATTAAAATATTGAAAATGTAGAGTATATAGCTAGTATAATTATGTTATAATTCAACTTAGTAAATTCAAGAGCGAATCAAACAAGCTAATTAACTATTCAATATTAATTTAAATATGGACATAATGTGTAATTATCATTTATTATATCACGTGAAGATAAAAAAAATAATGTATAGTGAAATATTGTCAAAAATGTTTTAAATTCTATATTTATTTGTTGGTAAATAAATAATTAAAATAAATAAAAATAAACAAATCACAATAATTTAAAGGGTGAACGAATTATAAGCCGCATAAAAATGTTTTCAGACTTTTTATTTACAAAAATTAAAATAAAATCAATATAAAAAACAAAAAATCAATATTAATCATTTTTTAAAAATTTTAATTCAATAACAAAAATAAATAATTATATAATAAATTTCTCATATTAAACGTGATAAAATTTGAAAAAAAGTAAAATTATTTAAAATTTAGATTTTTATATACATATTAGTTTAAACAAAAATGATTTATTTATTATATTCACGGACGTTCGAATTCTGCCGGTGCCCTGTGCTTAGTACAGTTAGCACAATGGATAAAACGGTTTGATCTCAACACTTTACCTTCAAAGACAAAATTATACATATTATACAGTTGAAAAAGATTTAACTTTATTCATAAGTCGTTTCAAATTATGTACTATTTAAACAAAAATAATTTTTCAATCCAATATATGAGGAGAATTGTCCTAAATATAAATAATATTCCGAGCAATGCAATTATAGAATTTCAATCTACCGCAAACACACGAATGTATAATAATATTTTGAAATACATCTTGCATAGTATAAATAACCTTAACCTTTTAGACTAAAATGTAAAAATCAAAAACTGATATTATTTATAAAAATACGAAAACTTCCAAGTAAATATTTTAATTTCGAAAAAAACACTAAAACACTAAAATAAAATTTTAAGTGTAAAAATTACTTTGATAATTTCCTAAAAGTACTACAATGAAAATAAAAAATCCACATATTATACTATATTTAAATTTGATATAACTTTTTAACTAAAAATATGGACAGTCTACATGGACAAGAAGGATCTATTACTGAACAAGAGTGGTTCTTCCTGAAATAGAGCAATAAATTCAGGCCAGAGTTTGATGTTTGATGATTTTTGAAGATGTTTCAGACGAAGATGTCGATGTATTTGAATAAATACTTTGCTATCCATAAAAAGTAGGACCTTTCCCGAAAATAAGCCTTAATATTTATTTTGAAACCAAAAATTACAAGAAGACCGGGTCTTAATTTCTGAAATGTTTGTACATTATGTACTTATGTTAATTGAACAGCTTTTATGATAAAATAAAAATGTAAATAAAACAATATTTTCTAAAGAAATTTCTAATTTATGCACCTAATTTATGATCAACCATTTGAATTGTAAGATTTTTTAATTTTAAATAATTTTTCAAAAATAAAATTGATTTTTCAAAAATAATTTAAAATTTAATAGTTTATCACTAGTTGATTGATAAAAAATTGGATTTATTTAGATAAAAAAAATAACTAGTAATTTCTTTCGTGCATTGTCTAGGAATAAGTTTTCTCCCATTGAAATTACTGAAATCAAATAAATAATAATAAATTAAATTGAACTTTATTTTTCAAATATTTTAAAATAAATGATTAAAAACTAAGATTTTTAAGATTTTTAAGATAATTTAAAACTAAAAAGTTTAACTGAATGCTATTAAAAATAGTTGAAAAAATTTTAGAAATCATAAAATAAATGAACTTTGTCAAAATGAAAATAAATGAAATATCATCAAAAACAGACGAGAGAGGACTGAAAAAAAGAATTTTAGCTCTAAAAAATTTAATGATAAAATTCTTATAAAATAGGTATTTCTGAAGTTATACTACTTTTTTTTCAAACCTTGATAGAAGTCAAAATCTGTTGAATACAAACGAAGAAAAAACTTTCAAAATGATTAAAAGAATTACACAACATTGACTTTAAATTATAGTGGTCAGGTAGATTGGAGCTTGAAACTATATTGATTTAAAATGCTTTATTCAAACAAATTTCTTCATTTAAAATTTAAAAATTAATCATATTAAAAATATCAAATTCTGCTTTAAAAATCTCAATTATTTAAAAAATTTAATTTAATAAATTTAAAAAAACTTAAAAACTTAACATAATATAGCATAACGAAAAGTATACGGATACTTAAAGATATAACATATTGTAATATGATGTTTTAAAATGGTTTTTTGTCATATATAATTATTAAGAAAAGCCAGTCATCTGTAAATTATACAAAAGATATTAAGGTGTATATATTTTCATTGTTTAGCCATTTGTATCATTTAACTGAATAATCCGTTAAAAATACTGTTGATTATCAGTAATACTAAGTTATTACATACCTTGCATGAATTAGAAAGGATCTTATAATCTAGATTTCTCAACTTCTTACTTATCTTTTTCTTATAATCTGTAAAGCCGTCTGAGTAACAGACTCACTATAGTCGTCAGGTAGATTGGAGCTTGAAACTATATTGATTTTTATTTGCTTTATTCAAACAAATTTCTTCATTTAAATTTTAAAAATTAATCATATTAAAAATATCAAATTCTGCTTTAAAAATCTCAATTATTTAAAAAATTTAATTTAATAAATTTAAAAAAACTTAAAAACTTAACATAATATAGCATAACGAAAAGTATACGGATACTTAAAGATATAACATATTGTAATATGATGTTTTAAAATGGTTTTTTGTCATATATAATTATTAAGAAAAGCCAGTCATCTGTAAATTATACAAAAGATATTAAGGTGTATATATTTTCATTGTTTAGCATTTGTATCATTTAACTGAATAATCCGTTAAAAATACTGTTGATTATCAGTAATAATAAGTTATTACATACCTTGCATGAATTAGAAAGGATCTTATAATCTAGATTTCCCAACTTCTTACTTATCTTTTTATATAATCTGTAAAGCCGTCTGAGTAACGCATTACCAACACAAATTAATTTTTTTATTTTTTATATTTATAAATATAACTATATTTATTTCCACTTTTCATTAGCTTACCAAAAATATGAAGTTATTTATAAATGAAATGCATATACAAATGGATTAGAAAATTTCTTACATACACCAGCCTTCGAAGCCGTTTAAAACAATCTTTAAACAATCTCCTACGAAATTGCAATTTGTTTCTTTAATAAACCTTTTAAATAATCACCTAATAAAATTATTCTAAAATATAAATTTTTTGATTAACGAATTGAGAATAAACCGGAGAAGTGTAAAAATCCAAAATCAAAATAGTTTTTCTCTCAACTAAGTCTTTTTATGAAGTAAAACTCTCAAAACTGTATTTATGGAAACTTCCGAAATATCAAAAGTTAATAGTTGGTGACAGTAAGAAAATAATCTTTGATTTCTAGATTTGTTTTAAGATTTTTTTCTTGTGGATATTATTTTGTGGTTTCCCACAGGCTTTTCTTTTCTTACAATCTCAGATAATCGGGAGCCTATTGTACATAATATGTATAAATTCTCGGTAAATAAATGTATATATTCTAACTGCGGCATAATTTTTAACATCAATTAAATTCAGTATAATTTGTTTGCAATTATTGAAAAATATTTTTGTAATTAACTGTAATTTTTTAACAGTTTTTTTGTGATTGATTTTATTTAAAATAAGAAATAAAAAATGATTAAGACAAAAATTATAGATAATTTTGTAATTAAAAATAACATCAAGGCGCTTGAATTAATGTGAGAAAGATCATAAAATAATTTACTATAAAGTATTTGAAAAATTATCCAACATTAGTCCCTAAGTTTTATGAAGCTAATTGCGTCGTTTTATTCATGTGTAATTTTGTCCGGGGATCCGTAACTTCATAGGTTCTAATTAATTAATTCGATTGTAAACATTTTCTAATCATTTTATGGTACTTATGGTACAGTAGCAAAAGCGGACTGCAGTGGTGAACGATATGTGTGTATTCTCGAAGAAGTTCTCACACGTATTTTTACTTTGGTGTAACCTTTGCACGCTGCTTTCGTACACTGCCACTTCAGATTTCTCAGGAATAATTTTATTATGTGATCCTTTCATTTCATGTAATTTCCGCCATCCTTCTCGCCCAGCTTCCCAGACAATGCCAATATGTATTGAACACCTTTGCTGTTCGCATTAGAACATTTTCTAAGAGCAATATTTCGTCTTTATTTCTAATTCCCAAGTTGTTTTATGGTAAAAGAATTCAACTTTACAGAATGAAGAGAACTTTAAATGCCTAAATTTGTCAAAATTTTAATGATGTATCTTCCTGCCATAAACTGAACTAGCTTTGTTTGATATAAATAGTGAGGTTTGTTTTTGGGTTTGTATTTTGCATTATAAGATCGTCTTTATGTTTATTGATAGATTTCAAGTCTTACTTAGATGGTATTCAGATCTTGCTTATGAATATTTATGCCATGCGTGTCATGCCACATACATTTGAATGACTGTCCATCATCTCCGTTCTCAAGTGCTTGATAACTGTCGACTGAAAGAATTGATATATATCAGTGAACACAATTGTTGTCTAAATATTGTGTTTTTAAGTAGATTTTAAATATTACTTAGATTTTGTCCAGATCTTGATTTTCAATATATATGCCAATGGGTGCAATGCTACATTCATTGGTATGACTCTCCGGAATTTCCGCTCTCAAGTTCTCCACCACAGTCGACTTAGCGAATTGATTGATATTGGTAAGCGCGATTTTGTGATAAATGTAAAATAGTTGTAAGATTTAAAATATTTTATTGAGAATTTGTTAGATTTTGGTAGTCCTATAAAGTTGGAAAAAATAATTTTTTTGAAAACTGGCGATTTATAAAAGTAGAATTTTTAATTTTTAAAATATAAAAGAAATTTGTTTAAATAAAAATAATTTATTCTATATAGTTTCAAGTTCATATCTACCTGACGATGACAGTGAGTCTGTCGAAATATATTGTAGTATAATATATATGTGAGATTAATGCTTTATTTTATTTATTAATAGAATGCCAATGTTTGTAATTGTTTTAATAAATTGGAAAGAAAAATTTGGCTTAATCAGTCTAAACATTATAGCGCGACTTTAAGAGTGCTTATGTAGATTTATTTGATGCTTCCCCAAACATTCCATATATTTGGAAGAGATGTTGTAAATGTTTATACTTTCTTAAGATTCCGTTCTGGAAATCTAGGCCTGACAAAGGTACTCAATTTAAACAACTGAAAATGATAATTTGTGATTCATTTTGAAGCGTAACTAGTGAAATTACAAAGGAGTTCTACATCCATACATAAGTAATTTAATATTGCATTTATGTTGTTTTTGTAGTTTTCCGGGTAATATTTTTAACAGTATATTTTTAGAAGCGTCCATTTTGAATTTGTTTAATTTGTAGCAAACTGAAGAAGAAGCTATAAAGCTGCAGCAAGTAAATAGGAAATACTTCCAAAACGACCCGGAGATTAAATTGAGCATCGGAAAAGATGTGAAGTGGCAGTGTTCGAAATCAGCGTGCAAAGGTTAAACCAAAATAAAAGTACGTGTGAGAAATTCTTCGAGAATACACACATATCGTTCACTACTGCAGTCCGCTTTTTCTACTGTACCATAAGTACCATAAAATTATTAGAAAATGTTTACAATCGAATTAATGCCCGGACAAAATTACACATCAAAAAAACGACGCAATTAGTTTTATAAAACTTAGGGACTAATGTTGGATAATTTTTCAAATACTTTATAGTAGATTTCGATCCGAGTAAAATTATCTGGTATTTAATAGGTCCTATATTCTTCTAGGACATTTTGGTTCTTAAAATTCTGTACTCAACGGACCGACCCTAAGCTTTTGTTGAAAATTATCTATTCCGAGAGTGAACCACCACTCAATAAAAACATGTTATATGTGTCGTGAGAACATTTATAAATGCAGTAAAATTTTAAAATGTAAAAAAAATTGTAAAGTTTGCCTCTGAAACATTAGAAAGAAACAATTTTTTTATAAATGTAAAATATAATATTTTATTGGCTTTAAAACTAAAAACAAATTTTATTTTATTTCTTATATAAACAAATTCTTGTTCACATCAGATCGTTGGCTTATAATTTATAATTAAGTCGCTGGCAATAATAAAACTTATAAATCCAATATTCAGTTTACTTAGTATTTTTTGCAACATATAAACTCATTAATTGTGCACTCATCTTTTCTCAGTTAACATTAACTGTTTTTTTAATATGTTTTAATATTTGTTTTAACTAATAAAAAAAGCTACAATAAAGATTTATATTCTGTCTAAAAAATTTTTTTTTTAATGGTAAGTAACGTATATTATTTGTAATTATACTTCACCTGTTCCAGCATTCAAAAGAAGGATCTTTGAATTAGTGAAGAGAAAGAGGAATTCCGTGAATGGAAAAAAACAATGGTTAAATACAAATAGTGAGGTTTGTTTGCGAGTGTGTATTCTACATTATAAAATTGATTCTACGTTTATTAGTGGATTTCAATTCTGCTTAGATCCGGTTCGGATCTTGGCAGAGAATATAAATGTCGTGGGTACAATGTCACATACATTGCAATTACTAGCCGTCATCTCCATCCTCAAGTTCGAATCGCAATTGATTGAAAAAATGAATAATATTAATGAATATAATTTTGTGTTAGTATTGCAGTATTTGAGGTGGTATATGGAAATCTTATGTGTAAAATTCACGATGTTATAAAAGAAAATAAAAAAACATTAAATGTAATAAAAAATTGAATATTTTATTAATTAAAAATTTTTAAAATTAACAAATAATTTATTGTGACGTAAAAGTATTTTGATAATTGTGTTCGAAAAAATATATATAGTATAAGTTATGTTGATTGAACTTTCTAATATTTAAATCTGTGCAAAAAAAATCTTTTTCCATTTTTAAAAGTATAGTAATTGGTTTTAAATTTAAATCAAATTATATTTTGCCATCTCATATTTTTTTAATGTTTTGACGATTAAATACAAAAATAGTATAAAACGCATACAATGCTCAGTTTCATAAAAATTGAATAAAAATTGTCAAGATATATTGCAAAATAAAAAAAAACCGCCCATGCTCTGCTCACCGGTTCTCATAGAATTAGTCCAATTAAAATGCTGCGTATGGTGTGAATAAAACTCAAATAAAACAATTGAGCGCAAATAAAACGCAAATGTTCACGAGAAACAAATAAACATAAACTTCTAACATCATGTTCTGACATCTCGTTAAAACCAGATTTGTAAGATAGATGAATAAACAGACAAAGTTTTCATAAACATATTTTTTATACCTTGTTTTTTTTGCATTGACAAAATTAATTAAAGGAATATCAAGTAATCTAATATGAAATGTTAGAATAGTTAATGTGAAAAAACAATACGATATAATTAGGAATCAATATTACACTTTGCACTGGGTATTTAAAAATTCCCATAAAGACCTTAAATACTTAAATTCTAGGGGGAGAAAATCATCTGCTAAACTAATGATTCGTGATGGTTTTGGTATTTTATACTCTACACATCCGAATAATTTTGGTTTCGTTAATATACACTCCATATAAAGCCGGTTGCTATTAATATTAAAATTCTTTATTTGAACATCCTCAATGAATATCGGTGAGGAGTCAAACGATAAAATGAGAAAATCGTATCCCAATATATAGGAATCATAATATCAACGCATGCCTGGTTCGCAAGGACTTCTGATGTTTATTTTAACCTTCACTCTGCGCATTGAAAAATTTCCGGCGTCCAGACATAGGGGTCAATTGGACCCGATATACATTTTGATATATTTTGTAAGGAAAACTTACAAAAGTTTTTTATTTAAATTTTTATTTATTTATTATTAAATTATTTATTTTTGCAAACATATTAAATAATTGAATGCTAAAGGTAAAAAAATAAGGCCACAAAATCTCAGTGTACATTGAAAATAAATAAATAATTAACTAGAGCTTGACCGATTGTATTATTCTCCGATTGTCCCGATTTCCGATTGTGCCGATTGTGAGAAGTACCGATTGTAATTCGGATACCGATTGTGTATAAATTTTAATTTTTGTTAACTATTCGACTTTTTAAACTCGACTTGTCATAATTGGATTTTTTTACTTGGTTCTTCTAAATACGCTTAATGTTTGCATTGGGTATTATAATATAATTAAGTGATGCACGTCTTGTTTCGTCGCTAATCTATATTTATCCAGAAAAGTTTGTTGTCTTTTGATTTCTGTTTTTTTTTGTAAGTCAGAGTAATTCCCCGTTATCTGTGAATTAATTATTTACCTTGAACAATCGGCTCTGGGTGGGCAACCGATTTCCGATTGTATCGATTGCGACATTTTGCTCCTATAATCGGCCCGATTGTGAATGTTACCGATTAATCGGTCGAGCTCTATAATTAACTAATTTTGTTTCTAATTTTACATCTACAATTTCTGAATTTTAGACCAAAACTAAAGTATATTGTTTTAATAATATGAAAAACAAACAATTCCGCGAATTAACTGTAAAAATTATGCAAGATTATAAGTTATTTCAGAGGTAGCAGGTGTTACATACAGAATGCTTAAAAAATATATGGGGTTAATTGGACCCCATTGCACAGAAATGCGTTTGCTTTATTTGATACTGTCGTATCAAATTTATATACAATGGTTTTCGATTCGGTTGTTTTTGTATTTTGTCTAAAAGATACTAGTGGAGGCAATCCGAGTTGGCGGGTTAATTTACTCGGCTCAATTTTTTTAAATCAATTTTTAAATGTACTGGGGTCCATTTGATCCCAATGCACAGAGTGGAGGTTTAAAGTAGGGCAGGTTCATTTTTTGTTCTAACGAGATAATTAAAGATTAGTGTTTCAATAAATTTATAAATACTGCAAAACTCCACTAGTCAGCTTTTGTGTTTTGTAGGTGTAGATAATGTAAATTTATTATCCAATAATGATTATTAAAAATACCGAAAGAAGATTGGAATCAAATGGACCCCAGTACATTTAAAAATTGATTTAAAAAAATTGAACCAAGTAAATTAACCCGCCAACTCGGACTGCCTCAACTAATATCTTTTAGACACAATACAAAAAAAAACCGAATCAAAAAACATTGTATATAAATTTCTTACGACAGCTTCAAATAAACGTCCTCAGAACGCGTTTTTAAATTCATAAATCTAAACTCACAATTGCATTATTTTAGACCATTTCAGTATTGAGAATATTTTAAAATGGTAGATTAGTGATTAATCTGTTCTTATACCATATTTTGGCATTTATTTATACGATGTTCAATATACATTCATGAATAATGTCTTATCAAGTACAGCTCGACACTCAGGAGGAAACAGTTAAAGTAAATCCGTAGATTTCACCCAGATTAACTCATGGAATCCTTATCAAAAGAACATCACCATATCCATTTGAGACAACTCGGTGTACAGTTAGATTTTAAGTGGTGCTTCATGCCAAGCCAGCCGTGTAAATTTTTCTACTACGAATTTTAAAATATTCTATATAAAATATCCGTATAATAAATTTTCCTGATCATTGAAACCAGCTTTTAAGACGTGATTTTCAATAGGGGTTTTTATTAATTTAAAAATTTGCACTTATATAAGATGCGTTCTTGAAAAAATAGCGTTAATAGAAGCACTATTTGTACTAAAATATGGAGTTCCGTTCCCTCTATATTTTTGAATTATTAAGGCAAATTTTAAGAATAAAAACAAAGTTCGACAACATATAATTTTTGTAAGAATATTATGTATTTAATCAACTGCAAAATAAATTCATATTCAATAAAACAAAAAAAATAAAAAAAATTAGGCAACATAATGTACGTGGATGAACAAATAAAATTTATAATCTATATTTTTTAATAAAGTTATCTAAAGTTAATTGCTTCGATATTTTTCTTTTTTTCTTTTAAAAATTCTAAAAAGGGCGATAGTATGTTTATAACGCCTCGCTTTGTCGAAGCAGGCTTTTCGAAGTTGGGATAATTTTCGCATAAACCAATATGAGCACTATAACGAATCAAGTCATTAAAAAGAAGTGTAAAATCAATTTCTCCAGCACCAATATTTATTTCTACCAACTATCATTCTCATAAAACTTTCTCAATTCTCTCAAAAGCTTTGCAAATCATTTAATATAAAATTATTAAAATTACCTAATAAAAGTTATCCAAAAAATCCAATAAAAGTTATGGTCATAATTCAAATAGATTTAAAGAAATTATAAAAAGAAATCGTAAAATCTTACCAAATTTATGTAATACTTATAATCCGTATTCATATAATTTCCTAAAATCAAAAGAAAAAATTAATTAAAATCTTAAAAGTTTTATCAAATAATGTGAAAAAATTAAAACATCATCAAAATGATAAAAAATGGCATTGTACTGCAAAATAAATTGTGGCATCAATGCCTGACAGGCGAGAGGTGCACACTCTAAATATTAGTGATTTTTCATATGTTTTACTAAATATTATTGAACTTCTTCTAATACAACCTTCTATAATCTTGTTTGACTGATTTGATACATGATTTGTGTCACTGTATAGTTCTGAGGTTTATCAATTAAATCTTTTCAATTGCAATGCAATTTTCTGCATTAGTTAAGTGAAAAAAATAAGAAAGTGTCAAAGAACGTAAAAGTAATCTCTCTTGAGATTCAATTAACATGAACGTCACGAGTATATCAAAGCAGAAGACTTGGCGAAAAACAAAAAGCGACAATGTCAAATATCCCTGAGTCACCCCAATTCTATTGTCACAATTTGTATTACACAATTTTTTTAGTAATTGATTTTTGGTAATTATTTTTGTGATCATAAATTTCAAGTTTTAAGTAAATTAGTTTAAGGACTTTTACAATCGATTTCTAAATGTCCCAAGCATGTATAATTAATTTTTAAAAAATGTATATTTGTTTATGTATAAAAAATATTCAATCCTTTAAATTTATACATAAAGACCAAATTGTCAACATAAAGAAACATACTACTATGATTAAAAGATTTCGGAATAAAAAATACAAGCAAGTATATTATCAATCAAATGTTATACAATCTCCTTTAAGATAACTTATGGCAACATAGTTTTTAATAATTCATGCATTTCTGATATTTCAGATAGGTAAATAATAAAATAAGGCCTTGATGCAAAGTAATTATTATATTGATGATCATTTTGAGGAAAAGTCATAATTTTTTTCATCAATATAATAATTAATTTGCAGCAAGGGCATATTTATTATTTACTTATCTGATATTTAATTTATACTGTTATCATGGAACCACCGTTTTATACATTTCTGATATTCTATTACAGATATTGTCTTTTAAAACTCTTCAATTTTTCTTCTGCTAAATCTCTTCATGGCCTTTCTCTAACATGTAAAGCTTTTGATGCGTTTATTGGATTAAAAATGAAAATATTTTAAGTTGATTATAAAAATCGAAAAAGTCTTAAAAAAGGAGTTTTAAATGATGTCACAACGATATAACGAACCAAATAAATGTGATATCTTTTGTTTTAAATATCGGAAATACCAGTAATGCTTTATAAATGGTAAATTTTGGTTAATATTATGCGAGAGCTTCTTTTCAAATATATATTCAATCACAGCAGTAAATTTCGCTGGTTCAAGCTGGAAAATATTCATAATGACATAAAAATAAAAAAAATTGTTTTGTTTGAGTGGAGTAAAACTGTAATTAAAATAGTAGTTTAATGTTTTTGTTAAGAAAATAAATGGATATTTTGAATTATAAACTGTATATTGCAAATAATGCTTAAAAGAAATGAGAATCAAGAAAATAAAAGTTACTATAAATATTCCAATTTTGGAATTTATGAATTTGAAAACTATTCAAAGCAGGATTTGATTCCCAATTTACAAATGAACGAATCTTCACTTTTTTATGAATCGAACCTCAAGAAAGAAGTGATATTTCACTCAAATCGTCGATATAAAAAAAATCCCGGAGTGATTTTTTGTTTTCGTTACAGAAGAAACTCATATAAAAAAACCAAAAGCCATTTGTATTATAAATCTGACAAAACCTTTTCGTGATCTGATATTATCTGCAGTAACAGAATAACTCTCAAACCCCTTTAGTGTTTCTTTACTGTTCTCCGTGCCAAATTATCTCACATTTTCATTTACCATTCATCATTGTCGGCTAGGAATTCGGACATCAAAGTTCAAGATTACAATTCTACAGTCACTCAAATCTATTTCAGTCGGAAAATTGATACCAAATTCTTCACAAAAGTTGGTGCTTATTTATTATTTGTCGTAAATTTTATGTTTTTTGTCACGACTCAGTCAAATTTCAGTAATATGAACCATTCTGGACAGCCAAAAAAGATTCATATTTACACGAATTTTTTAATTAATTTAAAGGAATTCTAAACCACATTTTTATTCCATCTTAGACAAATTTTAATATTGGATTAATTCATAATTGGTGGACATTTTTGTATGAAATTACTTTGACTGAAATTTTCATAGCTCCTATTTATGATGCCATTAGTGACAATTTATGGAAGAAATTATAAAAAATATACATTAAGCAAAAAATAAAACATGCACTGGATTTTTTTAAATGTCTAAATTTAAATATGATATTTTCTTATCGTTTTTTAGATTTTTAATCTAATCTAATCACACATTTTTTGTTAAATAAATACAAGTTGATTTTCAATATTTTTTTTAAAAATAATTATAAGAGGAAGTTAAGTAAGCAGATGGGTTATGGGAGTTTGTGTTTTCATTTCGTTTATCAATTTACACGTAATGGGTGTAATGCCACATACATTGGAGAGACTTCCCGTCATCTCTTACTCGAGTTCTAGAGCATTGTCGATTGAAGGGTTTGACCAATATTAGTGAGCACAATAGAGGCTGTAAAAGTAAAATAGGAATGTCTGATTTATGCAATTCTGTAACTAACTTTGAAGCTTAAATAAATCGATATTTCTTTAACAGAAATGATAATACTTCAATCCATGGAAGCATTAGTCTTTAGTTTCCTCCCTCATTCAAGTACATCGGCTACGGTACCAATTTTATTGCATTTTTTAATTAATTCTTGTCAGTTTTTGAAGTTTCCAGAAAAAGAATTTCCTTGTTGATGAAAATCCACAAGTTAATGTCGAACAACCGATAAATGTTTTCCTCCATCTTTATTGTAACCAATCAAACATTTCAATTGCCTTTAAAACCCCGCCAAAATTCCTCAAAGATTAAAGAAAAGCAAATCAGTAAAGCGCTAATTAAAATCCTTTTTCAAATGTATGTATTGTACTTATAACAATACCTTTCATTTTATTAAAAAAAAATTAATGAAAATTTGAAGTTTTTTGTGCGTTCTTATAAATTTTTAAGAAAAAATCAAGAGTATGATTTATTTTGTGCTTGTTGTAAATATCAATATTTTCGTGGACAATGACGAGTAGAAACGTCAAAATATGAATCACAATTTTATGATTTAGTTGTTATAAATAGTTTATTTATTTATTTTTGTTTGTTGTTCTCGTAATTAATTTATATTTAAAAATAAATAAAATATCGAATATAACATTTTGGGAACAACATCTTTACAAGTAGGTCGGTGAAAGGATTCAAAAATATTATATGAGAATATAATATTTAAATTTAACATGTTAGCCGCCACAATGTTAAGAATACTAATGCTGCAATTGGCAATGAGACACGTAATCATGTGACTTGGCAGCTAACGTGTTAAAACGGAAAGAAACAACAATTTTAAAATTTTAAGCTTTAAACTAATTATTAAAAGTCCAATTTAAAAAAATATATAATCGATAAAACTTTAAATATTCACATACAATTTAAAATATAAAATTTATAAAAATCTATATTAGCACATCTAATTGAAGACCATTCAATAAAATACCAATGATATCAATATTAATTTAATATAGACAAAATTGATCTCGCTCTATTGATTTATGCCATTTTTCAACCTATTTAGTGCGCATATCACTACCGATCATCGCCATAATTAGTCACTAAAATAGATCAACTTGATCAGATTCTTATAGGTTTACCAAGTTCATAACTATAACAATTGTAAAATGAATACTTACAGAAATAATTCTAAAAATAGATTCAAATTTCGTCAGAACTTTAAAATAATTTAACGCAAATGACCATTTTAAACTGTAGAAAAAACAGAAAATTCAACAAATATAATCAAGATGGTGATGTGATATGCTTGTAAAATTAATAATCACTAAATGCATTTAAATAAAATTTAAATAAATAACAATGTTAGCCAATTTCCGCAATGTTTATTCATAAAATATGAAATATTTCGACTGATAAACAGCCCTGATCACTCATAACCAAAATTTAACTAGACTTTCGCTTTCTCCTCTTCTCTTTACTTATATAAATGATTCCACAACTGACAAAAAAAATATTTTAAAGTTTATCAAAACAAACCTCTGCTAAGGTGAAATATCGGAAATATAAAATTTAATAAAGAAATAATAAAGTTTTTATATTAATCTACATTTTCTTGAAAATATAAATTGGATTTTAAAATATTAAAATACAATTTTTTTAGAATTGAGTAAATAATTTTTGATTTTAAAAAAAATTTATAATATTGGTAAATCTAATTTTAGTGAAAGAAAATATCAATCAGACTAGGGGAGAAAGCGAAAGTCTATTTAAATTTTGGTATGAGTGATCACGGCTGTTTATCAGTCGAAAGATTTCATATTTTATGAATAAACATTGCTGAAATTGGCTACCATTGTTATTAATTTAAACGACAAAAAAATGTTAATGTTTAGCACTTAAATATTTTAAAAATTTATTTAAATTAGTTTATCTTTCTCATCTTTGATCTATTTTCACTTGTCATTATCATTATTGCATTTAATGTGAATTTTCAGTACGACCTGTTTTTAATGTTTATGCAAATCACAAAACAAAATATTTAAAGGGATATATAATAATATTATATCGATCAAAACCTTTCACTTTTAAACAATAGATTTGTTGAATTTCATTGTTCATTAAAAAGGAAAATCTCAGTATTATTTTGATCAATAATAACAAAAGAAATTAAAAAGCTATATATCATTTGTAAGAAAAAAGAAACCGATTTCAAAAAAGAAAGTAAGTACTCATTCATTCACAACATAAGGAAAAAATGTTCAAGTTTAAAAGAGGAAAAGAGAATGACCGAATTTCATCAATGTGTATTTGTTTTTATAACAGATAATGCTTGATTTTTTTAAATAATATAATATTTTCTATGTTTAAAAATACTTGGAAAAATTTTTGAAATTATTGATTGACCTACATACATTTTTAGTGAAAATTTCACAGTTCTTTAAAACTTGGGAAAATTTGAGTTGACCTACATAAATTT
This sequence comes from Schmidtea mediterranea, assembly GCA_022537955.1. NCBI lineage: Eukaryota > Metazoa > Platyhelminthes > Tricladida > Dugesiidae > Schmidtea > Schmidtea mediterranea. The sequence goes on along the minus strand of CM039682.1, from coordinate 11,942,751 downwards.
TTGAAAATTTGGCTGTTTTTAAAAACTTGGAAAATTTGAGTTGACCTACATAGATTTTTAGTGAAAATTTCGTTCTTTAAAACTTGGGAAAATTTGATTTGACCTACATACGTTTTTGAAAATTTGGCTGTTTTTAAAAACTTGGAAAAATTTGAGTTGACCTACATACATTTTTCTATGTTTAAAAATGCTTCGAAAAATTTTGAAATTATTGATTGACCTACATAAATTTTTAGTGAAAATTTGGCTGTTTTAAAATACTTGGAAAAATTTTGAAAATGTTATTTGACCTACTTAACTTTGATTGACTCCCTAGAGAAAAGTACATCTGCTAAAATTATAATATATACATTTTCGTGACCTACATAAACCGGATCAAATGGGAATCAGGGGGCGTGTATAGAGCTGAGCTGTACGGGAAGCCAATAAAATAAATAGTTTAAGGTGTTATAAAAACAAGAATAACAGACACAAGAGGGACCATAACAGTAGATTCGCATGTAAAAATATTAACTATATTGACGTTCTTGAGTTAAATACCTTACTTCATTCGAAACTTATCAACGAAAGAGCACAAATAAAGTGAAAATTTGTGATGTTTTCTGAACGTCAATAAATGTGTAAATAAATAAAATAACCCAACAAAATGCACTTTGTGATTTTTAATTTTTCAATCATGGCATCACAAGCTTGATTATATTTATTGAATTTCCCGATTTCTCAGTAATTTAAAATAGTTATTTGCGGTAAATTATTATGAATCTGACAAAATTTTTAATTAATTTTTAAAATATTTTGTAAGGCACTTTTATATCTCTTTCTGGTAAAAACAATTGAATTAAAGGGTGACAATTTACGGAATGTCGAAAAATAACTTATATTTCAAATTTTCATTTAATTACAAATAATTTATGAAACATAAATCTAACCAGTGATATTTGAAATCAAATTTGTTGTCAAATTTAAACTGCCATAATTTGGTTGAATAGTATTCAAGAACTGATTTGTTAAAGACCGAAACTGATCAAAACTTGTTCTTAAATTTGAACCAGCATTTGTAAATTGTAAGTTGGAACAAAAAATAAACGCCCATATAGCCAAAATTATTATTTTCATATTCAAAAATGAATAAAAAAATTTAACGCAAATATTTAAATAACTTGAATAAAAATTTGCTTTCTAATTTTAAATTGTTTGTTAAAGTTCATTAGTGTATTTAAGATATTTAAACAAAATGAATGAAAATAAAATATTCATAAAGAAAAATTAATTTTATGTTTTCAATTAGGTTTTCGATCTAAGTAATATTTTATTCTATTTAATTTGATTGGTTTTGTAATAAATTTTTTTTTATTTATTTAATAATTCTTAAAAGTATTTTATTATCATAATTTTTTAAGTTTAAATTTAAATGACATAAATAATTTTTTATTGTTTCCTATGTATCAAATGTTTTATTGATACTCACAAAATTTTCGGCAGTCTTTTTCAAGTGATATCAATAAATTGTGAATATCAATAAAATATCTTACAATAAACAAATTCTTTGTAATTGCAAAATGAAAAGTAATCAGAGTTCAAAACTAGAAAAACTTATTTCTATTAAATTTTAATAAATAGATTACATAAAACAATAAGCAAAATTACAATTCAATAAATTATTATAAATTTCTAGTTACAAGTATTTACTATAGTCTAGTTTTGTGACTATGTATAAATACTCAAAATAAAAAACTATGATAAACTTCACGTTTACAAAATAAATTTTATCCATTTAAAACTCTAAATGTGTCATATGCACATTGTATCTTTTATATATACAGTCATGCTGATTAAGAATACTTTGATAGAATGGGAAATAAAGTGTTAATTGACTAAGTTACGTCCCAATTTAAACCCAACTGAAAATTTATGAGATAAGTTAAAAACACTAGTAAACAAGGAAAAAGTGAGGAAAAAATGCTGCGAAAGCATTAGTTCGGAGTATTGTAACAACCTAGTTGAGTACACGCGAAGAATGATGAACCAGTTAGTGCGAAGTAAGATTTTATGTACAAACTATGAACATTAAACGATTTTGTTCATTATAGTAAATAGCTGTCGGTAAACTTTTGTTTTTCAAGATTTTTAAAAATTTTTCAAATTATGTCTAAGTTAGCATTATAATTAAAATATATTGCTTGGCACCTGATGGATAAAAGAAATAAGATTTTCGAGGCCACTTTCAATCGATTCCCATCAGATGCGAGCATAAGATATGTAACTATTGTATACCACTCAAAATGACGTGGGAAATGTATTCCAATGGGCGGTTTCCAGTAAAAGTGAGCCATATTGCCATGACTGCTAATACCCTGGTAAACTTTTGAGTTCACCAGCTACTATAGAAGGTATTCGTGCCCACTCTATTTGCGTTATTCTATCATCAATTTTATGTTAAAACAATATCGAAAATGTTAAAATTAACGAACTATGCGAGATCCTGTAACAATTTAATTTTATATTATTCGAAAAGGTTTGAATAAAATCTGTTAACTATTGAATAATTATTTAATGCAGATTCCCTGTTGGCATTGTTATCAATTTGATGTTTTCGTTTCAGTAATAATATTGAGAGATATAAATCAAATAACATATATACAGGGTCTCTATTTAATAGTTTAAATCAAAAATGTGTTTAAAAATTCAATACTTGCTATCCCTCCCTTTCAAAACCCCTGAATTCAAATTTTCAAAATTATCGATTAAAACACGAAATTTCGTTCTTTTTCTAGAACGGAATTTCAATATTAAACACACTTTCTCGTCGTGAGATATGAGATAAATTTTTTACTTACCATTTATTGATTATTTATTTTCAGAAATTATAAATGTTTTCACAATTGAGTTCCATTTTACCTTAGATTTTTACGTAAATTTGACAATTTTTCGCCAAGGATGAAGCTGGTTAAGTTAAAATCTTTTGTGCCCGTAAATAAAATACCTCTACTTTTTAGTTATTAAATCTTTTCATGTCTTTTATTCAATTTACTAATACGGTTACATAAATATTAATAAAAAAAATTAAATTAAATTAAATAACGAAAAAGTCAATTATTAGATATAGTTGTTTCAATACAACAACAAAAATAATTCTTTTTTTCACAATATTTTTCTGTCTGGTTTTATCATATGTTTACATCGATGTCTGGCCATCAATTTCTATTATTGTCGGAAAGTCCTGGAATCTCTGTCGAGTTGTCCGATCATGCATAATTTAAAATAGATTAAAAATTTTTAATTTCAAGAATAAAAAATTTAGGATACTAAGAGAAACTTTATTTAATTAGGGATCCGATTAATAATTGCTAAATAAATATTAATAAAGTTTGTCAAATTATAAGACAATAGAAATTCAGTAGTGGGATGTGTCACATCCAGCACAGTACCTCCCCCCCGCTGAGAGAAAATTTTTCTAAGTCCAAAAGTACAAAAAAATTTTAAGACAAAGACAATGACTCATTCAAGGTCATTGGATGACTCATCATATTTTTTCAAGGTCATTTAAACAAAGACCATGACTCATTCAAGGTCATTGGATGACTCATCATATTTTAAAATATATATTTTTAATTTTAAACAAAGACCATGACTCATTCAAGGTCATTGGATGACTCATCATATTTTATAATATTTTTAATTTTAAACAAAGAACATGACTCATTCAAGGTCATTGGATGACTCATCATATTTTATAATATTTTTAATTTTAAACAAAGACCATGACTCATTCAAGGTCATTGGATGACTCATCATATTTTATAATATATATTTTTAATTTTAAATAAAGACCATGACTCATTCAAGGTCATTGGATGACTCATCATCTTTTATAATATATATTTTTAATTTAATTTATATTTATTTAATATACTTTAATTATTTGTTTTAATCAAGTCAATAATATTATTTATTTATTTTTAAATTATATTATTATTAAATTTAATTGTTTGTTTTAATCAAGTCAATTATTTTATTTTTAAATTATATTATTAATATTATTATTAAATTGTCTGTTTTAATGAAGTGAATATTGTTTAATCAAGTCAATAATATTATTTATTTATAAATTATATTATTTTTATTAAATTGTTTGTTTTAATGAAGTGAATATTGTTTTAATCAAGTCAATAATATTATTTATTTTTATTTTATTTATTTTATATACTATAATTTTTGTTTTAATCAAGTCAATAATATTATTATTATATTGTCTGTTTTAATGAAGTGAATATTGTTTTAATCAAGTCAATAATATTATTTATTTATTTTTATTTTATTTTATTTATTTTATATACTATAATTTTTTGTTTTAATCAAGTCAATAATATTATTTATTGATTTTTATTTTATTTATGTAATATACTTTAATTTTTTTTTGTTTAAATTAAGTCAATATTTTATTATTTATTTACTATTTTTAAATTATATTATTATTATTATTGTTATTGTTATTATTATTATTATTATTATTATTATTACTATAATTAATATTTTTATTATTATTATTAATATTATTATTAATATTTTTATTATTATTATTATTATTATTATTATTATTACTATAATAAATATTTTTATTATTATTTTTATTATTATTATTATTATTATTATTATTACTATAATTAATATTTTTATTATTATTATTAATATTATTATTAATATTTTTATTATTATTATTAATATTATTATTAATATTGTTGTTATTATTATTATTATTATTATTATTATTATTATTACTATAATTAATATTTTTATTATTAATATTAATATTATTATTAATATTTTTATTATTATTATTAATATTATTATTAATATTGTTGTTATTATTATTATAATTATTATTATTATTATTATTATTATTATTATTATTATTATTATTGTCAAGGTTATTGGATGACTCATCATAATTTTTCAAGGTCATTGAAAAGTAGGTCAAGGTCATTCAAAAGTAGGTCAAGGTCATTCAAAATTTCTCGAGGTCATATTATTTTTAAACAATTTATAATTTTAATTTACTACTTATTTTTTTAAGTAGTATATATTTTGTAAATTTATTTTATTATTATTATTATTTTTATTATTATTATTAATATTATTATTAATATTATTATTACTTTTTATTATTCTATTATTACTTATAAAAAAAAAATTTTTTTTAATACTTATAAAAACTTTAATTATTATTAATATTAATATTTTTATTAATTTTAGTATTATTATTATTTTTAATATACTTATTACTTATAAAATTTATTAAAATTTTTATTATTATTAATACTTTGAAAACTTTTTATAATATTATTATTATTATTATTTTTATTATTATTATTATTATTATTTTTAATAATATTATTATTATTATTAATGTATAAAACTTCTATTATAAGGAAATAATTTTATTATTATTAATATTATTATTAATATTTTTATTATTATTATTAATATTATTATTAATATTGTTGTTATTATTATTATTATTATAATTATTATTATTGTTTTTATTATTATTATTGTCAAGGTCATTGGATGAGTCTTAATTTTTTTTTTCAAGGTCATTTTAAAGTATGTCAAGGTCATTTAAAATTTCACAAGGTCTTAGTATTTTTAAACATTTTTATATAAATTTACTACTTATTTTTATAAGTAATGTTTTAATGTTTTTTAATTTTAATTTTATTATTATTATAATTTTCTTAAAGTCATAATATTTTTAGTCATTTTTAAATATAAATTTACTACTTATTTTTATAAGTAATGTTTTAATATTTATTATTATTATTATTTTCAAGGTTATTGGATGAGTCATAATATTATTTCAATGTCATTTAAAAGTAGGTCAATGTCATAGTATTTTTAAACATTTATAATTTTAATATACTACTTATTTTTTATAAGTAGTGTTTTAATGTTCTTTAATTTTTATTCTTTTAGTATTATTATTATTATTATTATTATGATTATTATTATTATTATTATTATTATTATTATTATTATTATCTTATAAGTAGTGTTTTAATGTTTTTTAATTTTAATTTTATTATTATTATTATTATTATTTTTAATATTATTTTTATTATTATTATTGTTATTTTTATTATTATTAATAATATTACAAGTTTTTATTATTATTATTTTCATTATTATTTTATATAAATTTTCAACAAAGTATATAAAATTAATATTGAATAGAAAAAGTTTGTTCAATTGTGGTTCATAGTATAGAGGGATAGAACAATTGTAAATGTTTGTAAAAAGTTAAAGAAAAATTCTATATTTTTAAGAAAATATGTGCAAATAAATATCAAAACTAATTATGGCTCAAATGTGTGTGTTAAACCATCGATATGTTACAGTGTTTATGGAAAAACTTTAATGAAAATATGTGTTATTTTTCAACAATTTATGAAATATTTATTTTATGGCTAATAATGTGTATGTGTTAAATCATAAAAATAGTTCAATATTTATGTAAAGTTTGAGATTGTTAAGAAAATGTATATAATTTATGATACACACGTGTTTTTGATTGAAATATGTGTGTTTGTTTTACCGATATAAGAAAAACTATGGACAATTTTTAAGAAAATACACGTAATTTATGATTATCATGGGATTAGAATTTGATTAAAGTTGTGAGAAAGTTGTTAAATTTGAGATAAAACTGATTAATTTGTAAATAATGTTATTACTTTGAAGAAATTTTAAAATAAGACCTTCAGCAAATTGGTAAGAAAATAGTAGTTATTGAGTAATACTTATTAAAATTACCAAAGTTTTTGACAAGTCTTGATAGGTCTTTAATAAAATTTGTTAGTAATTTGAATAAGAATTTAAAAAAAAAAAGTTTCAACACAGTAGCAAATCGTAAAGAAACTAGTACTTATCAGTTAATTAAATTAACTAAGTTGTAAAATAATTGAAAAAATTTTTTAGATTTTTTAAAATTTTAAGATTGTTAGGTAATTGTTCTAGGTACTTGTTGAATAAAAATTAATGTATTTTATCAACAGCTCATAGTTTTTAATCGTACAATTTCTCTTCATTCCTGGAAATAATCGTAAATATTTAAATTATTCAGAAAATTGTCAATAAAAAAACATAAATAATAGGTAACCAAATATTTTTAAATACTAGTCAATTTTAATTTTTAATTTAATTACAAATATAATAATAATAAAATAAATACTTGTATACAAATAGTTATATGAATCAATCAATTTCTTAGAACTGAAATCTTATCGATATATTCTGATTAACCTTAAATCAATGAAAAAAGTAACAATTTTCCTAAGTATTTTATAAATTCAACCAACTCAATTCCCTTTAAAAAAATACTATAAATTCGACTCTCAACCAATCATTCCTCTTCAAATGTCATTTTTCACTCCATTATACCAACTATATTCATAATTTTTATAAAAGCCTATCAAGTAGATAATATTTACCTTTTGAATACCAATATTCATTCCAGTAAATTTCTTTAGAAATATTATAAATTACTTTCTTGACCAATCATTTTCCATCAAATAACAATATTTCCAGCCATATTCAATATTTTTCATAAAAAAAAATCATAAAAATACCAATTTAGATAATATTTACCCTTTAAATAACAATATTTAACCAACCCAACCCCCTTAAAAATGACAACAAACTTGTTAATTGACTATTTCTCACTAAAGTAAATTCCACTCTAGACCAATCATTTCCCATCAAATAACACTTACCCCTACCCTATTGTTTTTAATAACTATTCTTCCGCGCATAAGTATCCATCAAAAATATATATCCCTATTTAAATATAATTAACCGATGAAATCTACTCAATTGTTAAAAAGTTTTAATTTAATATAATAGTAATTAATACACTCTTAAAGTACAATTGATTTTCAGTAAATATTTTCATCTTTTATGTATATTTGTTGATCATTGAATAATTCAGACCATTTATTTCAAGTATTTCACAATATTTAATTGATATTTCATCTCATCATTGAGAAATTTTACCGACTAATTTATTATAAGCAATTCTCGATTCACTGAATATTTGTTAGCTTCAATTCATATTTTCTCACTTTAATGATTGCTTTCCTCTTTAATGAATATTTTCTCTCTTCAATTAATGTTTTCCTTATTCAATGAATGTTTTTTCCTCGTCAACGAATATTTTTCTCTTCGATGTATATTTTCTCCATTCAAAGTATATTACCCTTGTAAGTTATTAAGATATCAATTGATATTTCATCTATTTAGTAGATATCTTTAGCTATCCCACTGTTTTCAGTAATTTCAACGATTTTAGTCACTTAATGTACTATCTCACCAATATTACTTCTTCACTGAAAATTTTCTTTATAGAATATAATCTTTACTAATTAAAATTCCATTTGTTGACTTGTTATTTTCAATGAAAATTTAACTAAATAAATTACATCTTTCAATAGATTAGGTTGTACTCGACAAAAATAAAATAATTTTAGGCTATGTAAATCAATTAGAGCTTTTAGGGAAATTTTATTATAATTTAAGTAATATCTAGTTTTACGAGGTATTTATTTTAGTAAATTTTAATCATCTTTGTGAATTTTATGGTTTTCTTTTAAATTTTAATGGATTTAAGGTTTGATTATGTTTTTAATGAAATTATTGAAGAAATTAGGGTAAATCTATAATTTTAGAAACAATTAATTTCTTCCTAATTTATTAGATTAGACTTGATTTTAGGATTATTTTAAATAAAAATAAATAAATAAATAAATAAATTTAGGATCAAAATGTTTATGAAACATCTATTTAAGATAATTATTTACCAATTAGAATCCAATTTGACTGATAGATTTTGAATAGTAAATGATATTTTAATTATAATTTTATGTTCTATTTAAATAGTTGATTAAATCAGTTAATTTTTAAAAATATTTTAGTGAAACCTAAAATTTTAATTGATTTTACAGTGTAAATAAAGGGGTCAATAATTACTTTCATTTTCAAATCTAATATTGATTTCATGGATATCAATCACAAAAGTAGTATAATTTAGAGAATTTTAAGGGGATGCTCAGTGTGGTTATCAGTATAGTTATGAAAATCATTGATATATCTCTAATGGTTGACTGGTAATTTTTATTGAATTTATACTTGATTTACTGATTAATTTTAATGAGCAATATGATATATATTTTACAATAATTTAATTTATGTGGGAAACATAGACTTTATTCGATTTTAGTCATTTTTGATGAATTTTTTAATTGCTTGAAATTGTTGCCAGAACAAAATTATGGTGATTTTCGATGGAAAATGATGATAACAATTTTGTAATACTTTAAAGAAAATTTATTTTTATTGGTAAAATTCAAATTTTTATGATAATTTTAAGGGAATTTGATTGGTTTTTTACATATAGTAAATATGATTCGAATGATGAATTTTTAAGGAGTAGAGTCGGTTAAACATAGATTTCTAAAGATATTTTACCTTGTAGGTTTTTAAAAAATATGTATATTATTGGTACAGTTGGGGGGAAATGTTATTTCAATGGAAATGATTGGTTAAGAGTAAATTTTATGATATTTTAAGGAAATAATAGATTAAGAACAAGTTTGTTGATATTTTTAAGGGGTTGAGTTGGTTGAATATCTGTGTTCAAAGGTAAATATTTTCTAAATGGAAAATATAGAGGAGGAATTTATAATATTTTTAGGGGAATTTGTTCAGATAGATATCAATATGTGTGTAAATCTTTTGAGAGAGTGGAAATATTGTCAATTAAAGAGAAATGATTTGTTAAGAAGAGAATTTATGATCTTTTAAGGGGGAAAGGATTGGTCACGAGATGAATTCTATTTTAAGGGGATTTCAAGAAATTTATTCGGTTGAATATCGATATAAGTCGGTGATTTTTTATGAAAATAATGAATATAGCTTGGATTAATGTCATTTAAAGAGAATTGATTGGTTGAGAGTAAATTTTATTTTAGTGAGAAACAATTGGCTAAGAACAAAATTTATAATCTTTTAAGGGGAAATAATCGATTAAGAACAGATTTGTTGATATTTTTAAGGTACTGAGTCGGTTAAATATCGTTATTTAAAGGGTGATTTCTATAAAAAATAATGAATATAGTTTGTAGGGTAGGGGTAAGTGTTATTTGATGGGAAATGATTGGTCTAGAGTGGAATTTACTTTAGTGAGAAATAGTCAATTAACAAGTTTGTTGTCATTTTTAAGGGGGTTGGGTTGGTTAAATATTGTTATTTAAAGGGTAAATATTATCTAAATTGGTATTTTTATGATTTTTTTTTTATGAAAAAATATTGAATATGGCTGGAAATATTGTTATTTGATGGAAAATGATTGGTCAAGAAAGTAATTTATAATATTTCTAAAGAAATTTACTGGAATGAATATTGGTATTCAAAAGGTAAATATTATCTACTTGATAGGCTTTTATAAAAATTATGAATATAGTTGGTATAATGGAGTGAAAAATGACATTTGAAGAGGAATGATTGGTTGAGAGTCGAATTTATAGTATTTTTTTTAAAGGGAATTGAGTTGGTTGAATTTATAAAATACTTAGGAAAATTGTTACTTTTTTCATTGATTTAAGGTTAATCAGAATATATCGATAAGATTTCAGTTCTAAGAAATTGATTGATTCATATAACTATTTGTATACAAGTATTTATTTTATTATTATTATATTTGTAATTAAATTAAAAATTAAAATTGACTAGTATTTAAAAATATTTGGTTACCTATTATTTATGTTTTTTATTGACAATTTTCTGAATAATTTAAATATTTACGATTATTTCCAGGAATGAAGAGAAATTGTACGATTAAAAACTATGAGCTGTTGATAAAATACATTAATTTTTATTCAACAAGTACCTAGAACAATTACCTAACAATCTTAAAATTTTAAAAAATCTAAAAAATTTTTTCAATTATTTTACAACTTAGTTAATTTAATTAACTGATAAGTACTAGTTTCTTTACGATTTGCTACTGTGTTGAAACTTTTTTTTTTTTAAATTCTTATTCAAATTACTAACAAATTTTATTAAAGACCTATCAAGACTTGTCAAAAACTTTGGTAATTTTAATAAGTATTACTCAATAACTACTATTTTCTTACCAATTTGCTGAAGGTCTTATTTTAAAATTTCTTCAAAGTAATAACATTATTTACAAATTAATCAGTTTTATCTCAAATTTAACAACTTTCTCACAACTTTAATCAAATTCTAATCCCATGATAATCATAAATTACGTGTATTTTCTTAAAAATTGTCCATAGTTTTTCTTATATCGGTAAAACAAACACACATATTTCAATCAAAAACACGTGTGTATCATAAATTATATACATTTTCTTAACAATCTCAAACTTTACATAAATATTGAACTATTTTTATGATTTAACACATACACATTATTAGCCATAAAATAAATATTTCATAAATTGTTGAAAAATAACACATATTTTCATTAAAGTTTTTCCATAAACACTGTAACATATCGATGGTTTAACACACACATTTGAGCCATAATTAGTTTTGATATTTATTTGCACATATTTTCTTAAAAATATAGAATTTTCTTTAACTTTTTACAAACATTTACAATTGTTCTATCCCTCTATACTATGAACCACAATTGAACAAACTTTTTCTATTCAATATTAATTTTATATACTTTGTTGAAAATTTATATAAAATAATAATGAAAATAATAATAATAAAAACTTGTAATATTATTAATAATAATAAAAATAACAATAATAATAATAAAAATAATATTAAAATAATAATAATAATAATAATAAAATTAAAATTAAAAAACATTAAAACACTACTTATAAGATAATAATAATAATAATAATAATAATAATAATAATCATAATAATAATAATAATAATAATACTAAAAGAATAAAAATTAAAGAACATTAAAACACTACTTATAAAAAATAAGTAGTATATTAAAATTATAAATGTTTAAAAATACTATGACATTGACCTACTTTTAAATGACATTGAAATAATATTATGACTCATCCAATAACCTTGAAAATAATAATAATAATAATATTAAAACATTACTTATAAAATAAGTAGTAAATTTATATTTAAAAATGACTAAAAATATTATGACTTTAAGAAAATTATAATAATAATAAAATTAAAATTAAAAAACATTAAAACATTACTTATAAAAATAAGTAGTAAATTTATATAAAAATGTTTAAAAATACTAAGACCTTGTGAAATTTTAAATGACCTTGACATACTTTAAAATGACCTTGAAAAAAAAATTAAGACTCATCCAATGACCTTGACAATAATAATAATAAAAACAATAATAATAATTATAATAATAATAATAATAATAACAACAATATAATAATAATATTAATAATAATAATAAAAATATTAATAATAATATTAATAATAATAAAATTATTTCCTTATAATAGAAGTTTTATACATTAATAATAATAATAATATTATTAAAAATAATAATAATAATAATAATAAAAATAATAATAATAATAATATTATAAAAGTTTTCAAAGTATTAATAATAATAAAAATTTTAATAAATTTTATAAGTAATAAGTATATTAAAAATAATAATAATACTAAAATTAATAAAAATATTAATATTAATAATAATTAAAGTTTTTATAAGTATTAAAAAAAATTTTTTTTTTTATAAGTAATAATAGAATAATAAAAAGTAATAATAATATTAATAATAATATTAATAATAATAATAAAAATAATAATAATAATAAAATAAATTTACAAAATATATACTACTTAAAAAAATAAGTAGTAAATTAAAATTATAAATTGTTTAAAAATAATATGACCTCGAGAAATTTTGAATGACCTTGACCTACTTTTGAATGACCTTGACCTACTTTTCAATGACCTTGAAAAATTATGATGAGTCATCCAATAACCTTGACAATAATAATAATAATAATAATAATAATAATAATAATAATTATAATAATAATAACAACAATATTAATAATAATATTAATAATAATAATAAAAATATTAATAATAATATTAATATTAATAATAAAAATATTAATTATAGTAATAATAATAATAATAATAATAATAATAATAATAATAATAACAACAATATTAATAATAATATTAATAATAATAATAAAAATATTAATAATAATATTAATAATAATAATAAAAATATTAATTATAGTAATAATAATAATAATAATAATAATAATAATAAAATAATAATAAAAATATTTATTATAGTAATAATAATAATAATAATAATAATAATAATAATAATAATAATAATAATATTAATAATAATAATAAAAATATTAATAATAATAATAATAATAATAATAATAATAATAGTATTTATAAAAATTAATAATAAAATAGAATAAAATTTACAAATTTATAAGTATAATAATAAAAATAATTATAATAATAATAATATTAATAATAATAATAATAATAATAAAAATATTAATAATAATATTAATAATAATAATAAAAATATTAATTATAGTAATAATAATAATAATAATAATAATAATAATAATAACAATAACAATAATAATAATAATATAATTTAAAAATAGTAAATAAATAATAAAATATTGACTTAATTTAAACAAAAACAAAATTAAAGTATATTACATAAATAAAATAAAAATCAATAAATAATATTATTGACTTGATTAAAACAAAAAATTATAGTATATAAAATAAATAAAATAAAATAAAAATAAATAAATAATATTATTGACTTGATTAAAACAATATTCACTTCATTAAAACAGACAATATAATAATAATATTATTGACTTGATTAAAACAAAAATTATAGTATATAAAATAAATAAAATTAAAATAAATAATATTATTGACTTGATTAAAACAATATTCACTTCATTAAAACAAACAATTTAATAAAAATAATATAATTTATAAATAAATAATATTATTGACTTGATTAAAACAATATTCACTTCATTAAAACAGACAATTTAATAATAATAATATAATTTAAAAATAAAATAATTGACTTGATTAAAACAAACAATTAAATTTAATAATAATATAATTTAAAAATAAATAAATAATATTATTGACTTGATTAAAACAAATAATTAAAGTATATTAAATAAATATAAATTAAATTAAAAATATATATTATAAAAGATGATGAGTCATCCAATGACCTTGAATGAGTCATGGTCTTTATTTAAAATTAAAAATATATATTATAAAATATGATGAGTCATCCAATGACCTTGAATGAGTCATGGTCTTTGTTTAAAATTAAAAATATTATAAAATATGATGAGTCATCCAATGACCTTGAATGAGTCATGGTCTTTGTTTAAATGACCTTGAAAAAATATGACGAGTCATCCAATGACCTTGAATGAGTCATGGTCTTTGTTTAAATGACCTTGAAAAAATATGATGAGTCATCCAATGACCTTGAATGAGTCATGGTCTTTGTTTAAATGACCTTGAAAAAATATGATGAGTCATCCAATGACCTTGAATGAGTCATGGTCTTTGTTTAAATGACCTTGAATGAGTCATGGTCTTTGTCTTTTGGACTTAGAAAAATTTTCTCTCAGCGGGGGGGGGGAGGGGGTACTGTGCTGGATGTGACATGTGCTGGATGTGACACATCCCACTACTCACAATAATTATCATTATCGAAATCTTGAGTATATGTTTCTCTGTAATCACTATTTTTCGATAAAGTTAGCGATGTTACACCAAAGTTTTTGAAAATTGAGCTCGATGATAAGTATGATCCGTTATATTGAGATTCACTTTGAAATGTTACCAATATAAAGTTGGGCATTCTTCTATCTCCAAATATTTGTTCCTTATAGAAAGAAGCTGAACCTTTAGCAATTGCAAGTTGAACAATTTCCTTTGTTTTCAATGGATATATTGCATGCTTAGAATTAAGCCCCAGTTGATGACCGGCTAATACAGAAGGCTCAACGCGAACTCTTCTCACCAATAATTTTGCATCAATTAATTGAAGAATTGGTGCTGTGGTAGCACTTGTTAGTGATAATGCCGAATCAGACCTTTTCAATCTAATGCGTACATTAACACCTGGGAGTAAATATTTCGGTTGATCCATAAAATCGAGTTGTAATGATGAGCACATGGTAAATAATTTCGAACCTTTAATCCACTTTTTCCTATCATCATCACTACCATAACCCATAGGAGTTAAACATGTATTTTTAGTATCGCTATTGTAATTTATAATAGTTTCTATTAGAGCTTTGTGAATATATGTACTGTTACCACCCTCAATCTTGATATTATTAAATCCGAGAACTGCATCTTTAAAAAGCGTATGAAACAAGAAATTGTTTGGTATTACATCACTAGGTTCACCCAACGGTTTTCTATCTTTATCTACAACTTTGATCTGAACAGTTAACAATGTATCATTCAAATCTAAATATTCAGTTTGGGAACCATTAATATAAAATTCAATATCGGTTCTACTATCCATAATAGAATTCATCGGGAATACATCTTCAAAGGCCCCCATTTCAATTACTGCTTGGGGAGATGGTCTATCAAATAAACACAATTCAGATTTACCACAAATCATTTTTGAAATATAGTTCCATGTCCTTTCATTCGTTTGTTTATATGTTTATGAGGTCTTTTACGTTTTTGAGCTGGCGCTTCGGGTTTTTGAAACATACCCGGTAGAACTTTCCCTAACTCGGATAATGCATTTGATTTCAGAGATGGTAATATTTTCTGCTCATTCATTATCACATCTTTAGCAGTTTTCATACCAAAACTACCAATGCGTTTAAGAATAGGAAGTGCAAATCTACCAATTGTTCTCAACCATCCTGATCCATACTGTTTACCAATAAAATATGGTAATTCGCCACCACTTTGGCTACCACTATACATATTAATAATATCGTTATTGGCCATCTAATTTACGAAAATGTAATGTCAAATGAGTTTTTGTATCTTTACTAAATTCAATAAATTTACCGCTATCATCACGAATATTTATTTCTATATTGTTTATACATGATGTTGATGCCGGTAAGTACATGGGATTATCGATATTTATATTGACAACTTCATCCTGGTCATGTTTATCAACCCAAACAGATTTCAAAAGAGGAACCAGAGAATCACCAACAATTATAGGATCGATGATGTTAGTATATATGAACATTTGCCTATGAAGTTTTATTATTTTTGGTTTGCGTACACCAAAAGCACTTGCCCTATATGTTTGCTTATCTAATCCCAATGTATTAGCCAAATTCTTATCAAATGTAACTTCACAAATGTTATTATTCAGACTGAATTTGCATATTCCATCTTTAAGAAATTCAATAGTTTTAAATATATGTAAACAATTTAATGAAATATATTTATGTAATTCTTCAAGTGTTTCAATATATAATTCATTAGTAAATGTAAATGTATCTTCCACCTCATTAATATATGATACAGATATTTTGATGTTTTCGATCGTTACACTTTTCTCATCAAATGTTTTGAATCGTATTAAGTATTCAGTTCCAGGAACAACAATGCTAAGCTTATCACAACCCATTCGCTTTGCATCCTCAATACTTTCAAACTTTATTGTAAATGGACTATAATCACAACTAACATTCAATCCATCTTTGAAAAACATGCTACTATTTTCATCTAAAATCTGATTTGGAATATGACAATATCGTTCAAACTTATTGATTGAGAAAATACCACTACAGGTTTTTGGAACACGCTTCTTGAATCCGATTTTACAATGACTATAAAATGGGAATGTATTGTACACAAATGTAAAGTCTTGCAAAGCAACTTCCCAATTTCCATGTAAATAAATGGGATTTTGAAGATCAACCATAAATTTACTTGCTTGATTTTCCGTATGGATTAGTGGGCAACTATTGCTCGGTAAAATTGTATAGAAACTCATTTTACTAGGTCTTTTGATGATATCCATGAGGGTTTTTGATATCCATGCCATTTGACATAGTATTGTTTATCCTTACCCATCATTTTAGTTTTCAATATTTTCTGAATTCTGAACACAGTAGGTTTGGAAATAACTTGTAATTCGTGTTCATAGAATTTCCCTTGTATTACATTGTTATCACTATCTCTAATAACATACATTACAGGACTCTGTTTAGTATTAATTTTAATAATTTGAAATACCTCATCACTCCAATTACTATCCAAATTTTTGATGAAAGGTGAAGCAGATATTTTACAAATTCTAACGTGATTACCAACTTTATATTTTGGTTTTGTAATAGCAACTGTTTTAGACCGTACTGATTTAGCTAATGTTTTCGAGCTGATATCTACGGGTCTCAAACCATTCAGACCTCGATGTGATGAATTATTATAACTAGCAAGTATTTTCGGTAATACATTTATCCATATTTTATTACCTTGATGCACGAAATATTTCTTCAATCTATCCCTCAATGTCCGGTTAAATCTTTCAACATGTGCGGCTTTGTATTGAGAATGTACAGAATAATGATTTATTTTGAGGCGATCCAGGATTTGCTTAACTTTACTATTGTAAAACTCCTTGCCTATAATAATAATATTAATAATAATAATAATAATAATAATAATAATAATAATAATAATAATAATAATAATAATAATAATAATAATAATAATAAAAATAATAATAATACCTAAATCGGTTTGCAAATTGTCTGGATGTTCATTTTTAAACATTGAGTTAATTGCTTTAGATATTTCCTCTGCAGATTTTGTCTTTGTTGGTACACCGCGAGCAAAACGACTGAAAACATCAATACACGTTAAAATATATTTATAACCCTTGTTAATCTTCGAATACGGTATCATCTCCATCAAATCCATTTGCCATAAATCATTAATACCGAATGTCTTATAAGGTCTTGTTGGAAATCTTTTCCGCATCGGTTTGTTTAAACTGTACGCAAGCTGATCTGACAACCACTTTTGCGTTTCCTTTTTCGACTTTGGGACTCTTTTCTTTAACTTTGCCACTCCACCGAAACCTACTTCGTCTTCTGGGTTCGTCCAAATCTTCTCCATTACAACAAGATGATTTAAATTTTAATTTAACATTAGGTAATGATTGCCCCATCGTTTATTGTGATAATAATGATAATGCTAATGGTAACATTGCTCCGATAAAACCACCTTGTTGTTTATATATGATTTTTCTCATTTGCTTACGATTTTTATTATTTACTAGTGATAACAAAGGCTTACGATGTTTATTCAATACTAGTTTTTTAGAATTACTGATTTTAATTTTACCTCTGACTACTTTTAATAGAATTTTGAGTAAATCATCGACAACAAAAGTTGGAAATGATTGTAAAATAGACATTCTTTTCATACTCGAAGCCTTTAACAATGCATTAAAATATGGGAAACTCCTATGATTTTTTACAATTTTATCTGTTTTCTTACTCTTTTTAATAATGTTTTTCGAAATTAGATTCATTGCAGGGTAATTCTCGGTTATTAGTTTTTAGATGGTGTATAACTGGTTTTCGGTGGAACACGCTTCTTTTTAATACTTTGTCTAAGTTTTCGGATATTTTTAAGCCTGGATTTCATAAACGTTTTTACATGTTAAAGTTTTCAACTTTGTTTATATACCATGGCACCTTCTTTATTGAAAATATCGGTTTTTACCCGTAAATCATCATTGCATTGTTGTGTGAAATCAAGAAATATATACCCATGTGGTGATTTTGTAGCATCTTGAAATGCACTGATGAGAAAATTACGATTATTAGGGTATGCTTGTCGAGCAAGAAAATCAATAACTGTCGCATCTCTAGGATTCTTGAAAATAACTAAATATTGAACATTTAAATTCCTTGTTCGATGTGCGCCACCCTGATGAAATAGATTTTGAGTAATAAAGATCACAGTAACACCAACATGTCTACTGATTTTTGTGAATAAATTATTAAAATCCTTTTCTTTATTAGCTTCCTGATACAAATCATCAATAATGATGACATCACCTTTCCTTAAACGACTTGACCAGTTTTTATCGAAACCCTTTACTATTTTCATGTTTTTCAATTTACAGAAATTATCTTGAGTTAATCCATGTTCTTCATCTGCACCCCTATGTCAATAAATCTTGTTGAATTTTGTTTGAAATATATTAGATTTCAGTAATTTACACACAAACATAGTTTTACCACTACCACTTGGGCCGACGATTTGATATACAGCATCATTTCTTAATTCCATTATTAATTTGTATAATTATAGGTTTTTGTTTATATTATATGATTTAATGAACTCTTCCTAAAAATCATATATATATAGCTTAATATTTCTTTATTGTTTAATTATGTTATCAAATATAAATTATAAAGGAACTTTCGATGTATCAAAAATGATATTTCCAATTGGTAAACCCCAGCAAATTGTTGATAGGAGTGGAAAATACCCTATAATATTTTTCAAATCCGGCAAATGCAGAATCATGGGATGCAAGAAACCTTTAGATGCCAATAAATTACAATATAGAATAAAGGATATTAAAATACAGTCAATTACGGTTAACATGGATATAGGACAATCTATCAATCTATACAACATGTCAACAAAATGTCTTTGTATGTTCGAACCAGAATTATTTCCTGCACTGAGGCTTTTAAAATACAACCAAATATGTGTTAACGTGTTTGCTAGTGGCAAAATAGTCATATTAGGGGTGCGAAATCTAGAGTACAAAAATATTGTTTGTGACATACAAAATGAAATCACCGGATTGGTCGATATCTGATTGGCTAGTGATTGATTAAAACAAATTGCTTATTCATTTTATTTCATTTTTAAAATGGAAAATACACTGCAGATGACGAGCACAAAATTAACCAAGAAAGAAATCGAAAACTACGGTAAATTTATTATTTATTATTTATTAATATTATTATCTTTGTTTTCAGATAAATATCAGGCCGTATTACTAGAACGGTTATTCTTTTTCTATCCTCAACTCCGAGCAATAGTCAAAGACCAGCCAGAATCAATAATTCCAGATTTGGTGTATGGAACCACCAACATATGGATTTTCAACATAATAGATCAAGCTCTATGGGATATTAAACTTGACCGAAGACCGAAGGAGATGGAACCCGAATACCCTTGTATTCTGGGTTGTAGCTGCTGCGATTTTCGATACCAGCGCTATGTGGAATGGTGCCTGGCGAAATCGGTTAGGAATTCATCAAAATACCAATTGTTCAGAAAATAAATGTTTTGGATTTTAATTTTGTTTGTTTTGTTTTGGGAGTTTTATTTTGGTGTTGGTAATAATATTAATAAATGTTTTTGTATTTTATTTTTGTTTGTTTTGTTTTGGTAGTTTTATTTTGGTAGCGGTAATAATAATAATAATTAAAGTTTTTATAAGTATTAATTAAATTTTTATAAGTAATAAGTATATTAATAATAATAATGATAATAATTTTAGTAGTATAGTAATAATAATAATAATAACTCGTAATAATAAAACATGAGATATTAATAATAATAACTCATAATAATAAAACACGTGATATTAATAATACATTTTATATAGATGATATGTGTAAAATCATATATGTAAACTCAATGGGTTAATTTACATACAGTTTTCCAATCTCGCACTTATCTTGCAATTATCATGCACTTATCATGCATTGTCTTTGTGATCATGCATGATTCTGATTGGTTAATCATTATCTGTCAAGGGTATAAAAGTGCGTCACCACCTTATAAAGATCATAAATCAAACATGACCAAGAAAATAAGTGTCCAACCAGTTCAGATGTTCCACAATTATAAAATGTATTTTTTAAAGGAGCCTATCAATATGCAATTAGCAAATCCAGTCAAACTCCATAAAACGCAATTTCAATCTCTTGCTGGTACTCTCTCAATGTTAGATATCAAGAATATTGATAATACATTTAAAAAGATCAATTCCAATTTAAAATGCAATGAAAATGCTTTCTTCACGAGTCAATATACCAGATATTATGATGCATTTACAGAAATTGGATTCAAAGAACAGGAAAACTGGTATATAACAATAACAATCCAAGGATATAAAGCTGATCAAAACGATGTGCTTTCTCCAATCTGGAAAATTGTTACTGCTAGACTTTCACAGTTATTTTAATGTATAGTGTTTAGTGTTTAATAAATGTATTTATGTTTTCTTTGTTATTCTATAAACAAAATTATAAGTAGTTTTAAAATAGTTTTAAAAATGATGTCTGAAAAAGGTGAAATATAAAATATAAAATAATTAATTAATTTAGTTTAGAATATTTAATAAACTTTTTGTTTGATAAACTCGAAGAAATAAACGGTGTAAAATTTAGAGATATGTTGACTCTAGTTGAAGCATTGAGTAAAGAAGATTCATGTTGTGATTCTGGATGTCAGAGTGATGATACTGAAATTGTTAATGATGGAGAAATTAATACTGAAATTATTAATGATTCTGAAGAAATTATTGATGATACACTTATTAATGATGAAGAAAATATTAATGATACTGAAGATACTACCGAAATTACTAAAGATGAGCCGACCGAATTTAAGAATTGTATTGACCATGTTATAGAAAATATTATGATAGAATATTGTGGTGATGAAGACTGTTCGTGTAATAATCAATAAATCTTTAAAAATGTAGTTTTTTATTAATAATAATAATAACAAAGAAATATTTATTAAAATCTACGATAAACTTTGTTACATAAATATAAAACAGATGCTCCAGTGAATAGTTTTAATAAAAATTTGCAATTTGCGATATAAATATCAGAGCGTTTGGCTTCTGCTGCAACTTGAATAATCGCTGTCCATCCACTGTTTGTTACTACCCACGGGTCAATTTTTGTTTCTATTACCTAAATAATGATAAATTAATAACAATATAAAGTAATATACCTCTATAGACCATTGGAAATAATTTTCATAGTCGGATCCAGATTTTAATAACATGTGTTTCATATACATTAATCCTACTATTATTCGCATCCATTTATTATTTTCATCGAACATGTAACTAAATAATGATTGGAATGCCTTCTTTCTCTCCAATGTTGGCAAATTGAGAATTTTTTCATAATCAAATGGTATGTCTTCAACGATTTTCTCGGTATGGTTTACCATAAATTTCATGTTTTTAATGATTTCATCTTCTTCACTATTATTAGAGACCAGCTCATTCAATAAAGTTATAAAAAATTTAGTTTCTGGCATTTTATAAAAATATTTGAAAGTGTAAGTGTATTTATACTATATTCGACCAATCAGAATCATGCAATACTAAGAAAATATGTAAAAATATATAATGGAAATGGCAATGATGATTTGTTGGCACTGTTAACTTCTTTCAAGCTGTTGCCGCTACTGTTAACTGGGTGTTGTAATTTCATTATACGATTGAACTGATCAGTTGTTTTATTAGAATAAAATTTTATACTATATTGAACTTGATTCATCTTTTTTTCATTAAGTTTATGATTTTCTTTCAATTCTAATATTGATTTTCTTAATTCATTTTTGATAATACCAATGGTCTTATTTAAATATATAATATCATCATATAATTCGTTTTTAGCTCTTTTTAAAGTCTCATATGTATGTTCAAATCGGAATTCTAAATTACTCATTCTTTCAGATAATCTTTTGACTGGAGTTTTCAAATATCTAGGCCTATCTATCATATACAAAATATCCATCAATACTGCTGTATCAGGACATACACATCTTGTTGAATTTTTACCTTGAACGGTTACAACAATTTAGTTGACCATATTAAAAACTAATAATATTATTAAAATTTCTTTAATCATTTTCAAATCTATATAAATTAATATTTATTGTTTATAGCTAAAGATTTGTATGCATGTGTGTGTCTAAATTAGTATAAAAGTAATTGTTATTTCAATTTTTATCATTAAAATGATTGTACCGAGCGCAGTTCAAGCTATGAATGAAATTAAACATTATGGTAATTTATTATTACTATTATTATTATTACTTGTTTTTTAGATGATTATTTTAAAGTTATTAAAGAACGTCTGGAATTCTATTATCCAGAAATACATGGAATCATGAATAAGCCACCATCAATAATTCCAGACTTGATATTCAATCATACATCAATATGGATATTTACTGTAATCGATGAGTTCCTATGGGATATCGAACAAAACAATTTGTCAAAAGATATGGAACCCGAATACCCATGTGGTGATGGATGTCATTGCTGCGCTGCCCGATATCGAAAGTATGTGGAATGGGCTTTGAATAAAGCTCTTCGACAATACTACTATAGTAGAATTATCTCTTTATAATAAATTTGTTGTATATGTCTTGGTTTTTTATTATATAATATTAATAATAATAATAATAAAAATAATAATAATAAAAATAATAATAATAAAAATAATAATAAAAATAATAATAAAAATAAAAATAATAATATTAATAATATTAATAATAATAATATTAATAATATTAATAATAATAATAAAAATTAATAATAATAATAAAATAATTGACTTGATTAAAACAAACAATTTAATTTAATAATAATATAATTTAAAAATAAAAAATATTATTGACTTTATTAAAACAAATAATAATAATATTTATAAAATAATAATAAGAAAATAAATTTAGAAAATATATTCTACTTATAAAAAAAAATAATAATAAAATAAGTAGTAAATTAATATTAAAAAATGTTAAAAAATACTATGACCTTGAGAAATTTTGAATGACCTTGAAAAAATATGATGAGTCATCCAGTGACCTTGAATGAGTCATGGTCTTTGTTTAAATGACCTTGAAAAAATATGATGAGTCATCCAATGACCTTGAATGAGTCATTGTCTTTGTCTTAAACTTTTTTTGTACTTTTGGACTTAGAAAAATTTTCTCTCAGGGGGGGGGGTACTATGCTGGATGTGACATGTGCTGGATGTGACACATCCTACTACTAAATTCGATAGTAATTTTTATTTTTCAAGAAGATGATGATAATGCTCCATTAAAATGTTAGGCTCAGAGCCAAAATTAAAACAAAAAAAAATAAATAAATAAAAACAAATTAAAATGAGAATAATGAAACAAGTCACTGTACATAAGCACGCACCGCAAGAAGATACTAAAAATTAATGAAAAACATATTAATTAAAACAAATTAAAAATATATCAAAATTAAATAAAAACAAATAAATAAATAAAAATCATAAAAAGCATACAGCAGCAGATAGAGACATACGAAAAATAAAATAAACTGCCAAAACCTTGCAAAATAAGGTTTAGAAAAAACACAGGCAGAAGAGGCGACCAGAAAATAGAATATTTGGGATAAAAAGTAATATTATAAGAAAATGATAATAAAAATAAAATACAACAATAAAATATTTATATATCAAAAAATAGAGAAAAATGCATAAAAAATAATAAAAATAATTTAAGATTAATAAAATAATTAAAAAGCCCTAAAAATGGCGAAAAATCGCTGATTGGTCGCACACAGGCACAAAAACAGTATATAAACAGTGACAAATTTCATTATTTTCAATGTTACGTTATATCACTTTACAATCTTACTGTAATCATTTTGAAATTTTTCCAAATCTTGAAAGTAAGGAGTTTTTATTGTATTAAGTTTTCTATGGATGTTAACGTAATTTTTATATGCAAAATTTTTAATGTTTATAATGTCGTAGATTAAATGCTTTTCTATGATTTCATATATTTAATGATTATTATATATATATATTCGAGTCCCTCATAAATATCTATACTGTATTTCAATAGCTCTCGATTGGGCAGATCTAGGTCCGACTGGTGGATTAAGTTCCCTAGTTGTGATCGTGGGTCACGCCTTATCGAAACCTCGGTAGTCAGCAGTAGGGTCTGGCAAAATTGCACAGGACCTTCACGCAGGGCATCGTTGAACGACTCGCAACGGCTGCTGAAAAGTGGCCGAGACGAGCAGAAACTAAAATCAATGGAAGGGCGACCTCAGTTAGGGGAATTAGCAAAGATCGCATAGCGATCTCAAAGGAATTTCAATTTTCCAAATCTCGAATGAAAATAACAAAGAAATCGGGGCAGAAGGGATAGGAATAGTTAATAGAGAGAGATAATAGGATAATAACGAAATAAATCAATGAAGTGTCAGGTATTTTTATTTGTTACAACATCATAATTTTTATATGCAAAATTAAATCAATGAAGTGTCAGGCATTTTTTATCTGTTACCACATCATACACCTAACATAACACAAAATAGACGCCAGTTACCATGAATTATCCACATAGCTACTCTACCTAAAACACCATGCAACTTAGATTACATAGAACCCCAGCACGCATAACCCTCATGATTTCCCATCTGGGAGAGGCAAATCGCCCGTAGATAGTAGTTCTTAGAATGAGAGAGGATGACCTTCCACCTCCTTATCAGGAGTTCGAACTCCCTGATCTCGATCCCGATGTGCTCTATGCACCCACTGCAATCTTCCATTCACCGGCTCGATCCATCCACATCAACCTGGTGGATGACGAAAACGAAGCACCGGTGATAAATCAGACCCTAGATCGGTTAGGCCTAGACGTAAGTGAGATCGCAGTTCTCACGGGTGACGTGCCCAGGAGCCTCCCTCAACTCAATGAGCCTGGACCCTCCACTCGTGTAGAATATAATATCAATGTGAATCCTCCTCCTTACCGACCAGCGAAGCGTCGATGTTTGCCGACCGACATTGACGCGGATGAATAGAATTCACTCATCGAAATTAGTCGTCTTTCCATGAAAGTTTCCCGAACGACTAAAATGACAATGTTTTCTGACGGGTGTAATTCAATAGATATTGTACAAACTATTTTGTGTTCGTCTCAGTGTTCTTTCTTAATTGTTGTATAAATATTTTAGTTAAATTAATAAAATATTATAGTTTTATTTTCTCTTTAGTCCAAGTGTGAGTACTTTTAGAATAAAAAGGGTTAAGCAATGGCAGTAGTTTCATAATGAATCATAAGGGAAGGTGTAGTACGAAATCACCGAAGTGAATGAATCAAATCTCACGATTCCCAGCTCAGAAGGGGTATAAGTTATGGGTTCAGGGATAGTAAAGTTTTAGTGTAACATGCGTAAGTCCTTCTATCGGCAGCAATGACCGGGAAAGCGAAGGTCCTTCGAGGAGTAGCACTAGTAATAGCGCTCACCTGCTCGAATGGCATTCGGCTGTTACGTACAGTACCAACATGATTTCGGTCATGGGTACGTAACGGTTATTCAAATCATACGGTGTATGGGAAAATCGACCCTAGAATATAAAAGTAAAAGGCATACCATCATGGCAGGAATTCATTTGTGAACAAGTTTTTCCCATACGACCAACAAAAAGAACCTGTTGAAAATGCTGAGCCACGATTCGAAACACTTCGGTTGATCACTGGCTTCTTTGAGGATTTTAAAGAGTAATTAAATTCTTAAATCAAATGTTGAATGCAATGGTACAATGACTGATGAAGATATTATTCAAAACATTCAAAATCATCACGACTCATTTTCCTTACCGTCGTGGTGCATCTTTCCATGCGGTGCCTAATTGTGTGGAATTGGTTAGTGTGCTTATTGGCTTATCCGGTACTGGTCCAACTATTTTATAGGTGTGACAGACTGTCCCATGTGTGAAACATTCATTTATGAATTATACTACTTTAGACTCCATTGTTTTTAATAATCGGAATGATTGTTGCCGCTTTTTTATTGGATAAAATCTCCGCACAAATCTTAATTGGTTGTGAACATTCATCAATCTGATGAACAACGGAGTTTTTTTGTGAATTGAGTCTTTGTGTATTTAATAATTTTATAGTTATTTTTTTTATAAAATGAATTATTTAATACATTTTTTATTGTTCAACTTTGATTTATTTGTCTTTCTATGTATAGAACACAATCTCAGGAACAGAATAACAGTCTTTGACAATACAAAGATTTGATATGACATGTAATGATTCTTTATAGAGCTTTAATTATATTCAATAAATGAAAACTAATAAATTTAGATTAATGGCAATTCCTAAAAAAAGAGAATCAAGATGGTATTTTGGAGGTCTGTCAAGTGCCTTGGCCATAAGTGCAACTCACCCGTTGGATCTTATTAAGGTTCATTTACAGACTCAACAAAAAAAAGAATTCGGATTTCTGAGAATGGGCATGAATGTTATTAAACATGACGGATTCCTGGCTTTATATAGCGGGATTAGTGCCAGCTTCATCAGGCAAATATTTTATTCGTTTCCTCGGTTTGGTATTTATGAAATTTACAAAAACAACTTAGATAAATCAAAGAAAATAAAACTTTATGAACAAATCGCAGTTTCGGGATTCGCAGGATTAGTTGGAGGAGTAATAGGAAATCCGTTTGATGTCTTAAATGTAAGAATGCAAAATGATGTAAAATTACCTTTAGATCAAAGACGAAACTATAATCATGTGTTTGATGGATTTTTTAAAGTTATTAAAAGTGAAGGATTTCCAGGTCTGATGAATGGAGTGTCAATGACTGCATCAAGAGCTGTTCTTATGACAATCGGTCAAACTACTGTTTATGACCGATGTAAATTTATGTTATTAAAAACTGTTTTTTTTGTCGATGACCCAATTACACATTTTACCGCTGCTATCGGTGCTGCACTTAGCACTATATTTTTGGCAAACCCTCTTGATGTAATGAAGACCAGGTTGATGAATGTTCCTCCGGGAAAATATGATGGAATCGTTTCATGTTTTAAAGATATCGTTAAAACCGGACCATTGGCATTCTATAAAGGATTGCTTCCGGCATTTATTCGGATTTGTCCGCATTTTGTGATATTGCACCTTATCAGAGAACAGTTGACGACAAATTTCGGCTATTTTCCTGGATAAATAATTTTTGAAAGTTTTTCAATTTTTAAAATTTGAAATGTAGAGACTTCTGTTTCTCAGATTTTAAAAGTGATAATTTTAACGGGAGAAAGAGCTTTTATTCTGTGTGAGATTTTAATTTTAATTAAAAACCTAATTGATCATAAAGCCAAAAAATCAAATATCCCAATTTTGGAAGAGATTTCGGTTAGTGAGCTTCCTTAGAATTGACCATTTAAATTTTTACTCATCGTAGTATTTTTCGACACAAGAAATGTTGGATGGGAAAATTTTACATTGAAATTGTCGGGTTGGTCAATGATTTAATGGTTACGAAAAACATTTCAACTACCTTCAATTAACATTTTTCACTTTTTCCTGTAGTTCTTTTTGATATATGGCTCAAAATAAAATTTTAATTTAAACTGGTGCTGATTTTGTTTTAATAATTCCAAAATGGTAATATAACTTTCACACTTTAGTCGTAAAGATAATTATATGTCATCAAATGGTCGCTACTAGAGTTTGGACTTTAGAGTGGTATCAACCTTCGACTTCTTAGCAATATTTCAAACTCTTAACTTGAAGAACTTTTTATAACTACGATCCCAAGAAATTTAATCAAACATGCTTTGAATTTTATTAGCCTTATCATTTTTTTAAAATTTTAAAAATACGTTTACTTTGGTTAAAATTTTTGAATTGTGTTAAAATTAGACGTTTAAATTTTTAAAATTTCCTTGAGCTATTTATACAATTTTAAACAATAAAAAATTCGCAGATGAACAGAATGTCGTTTGATTAGTGGTGCAGTATATGTTAAATTAAGTTTTAAACCTTGTAGACTCAAAATACCCATTCAAATGATGAGAGATTTCTCCAATTTAAATTCTTTAAGATCCTTAATTTTATATATTAAAAAAATATTTTAAATTATCTAAATATTTTTTAATTAAAATTTTTCCTCGATCGGTTATTAAATATTTCGTTTATCTTCATTCTCTCAAACTATCTCGGCTGAAAGAATAAAAGTTTTTAAATGAATTAAAATTAATAATTTAAGAATTTAAAATAAAATTTTAAAATTTAAATATTTTTAAAATTTTAAAAAATTATTTAAGAGAAAATTGAACCATTAAAATAAAAAAATTAATGAAAAAGAATTTCAAACAAAATCTAAATATCAAACTGGAAAACGTTATCATTTATTATTATCAATAAAGTGCTTGACTTGCCTCGTTTAGTTTAATTTTCAATATTTATATTTAATTTATTTTTGTTTCGCTAAATTTATATTTTAAATTTTAATTTCCTTTTAAAAAACATTATTCAAAACCTATTCATCGGAAGTAGCAGTTTTCTTTTTATTTGAATTGGCAATTAACATTTCTTTTACCATAAATAAGATGGTTGCGTGGGGGCCAATTCTAAGAAAAGCTGGAATGACACCAACGTAAAATTTTAAAAAGCCTTCCGATGCTATTTTTTTTACACAACAGAATAAGTTCTTATACTGATTCGGTTGGGCACTCATTATTCTTGATTTAATCACATCAAAGGGATTAACCAAGAAACACACTGTCAAACCAGCTCCAAATCCTGAGGTTAGATATGTGAGATTTTCATTATGAAATACTTCACGAAAAACAAGCTGTGCTTTGATTTGATCATAACCACCGACTTGTCCTAAAGTGACAAGAACTGCTCTGATTGAAGTCATCGACATTCCCTTGAATAAAGCTCCAACGCCTTCTGTTTTTATTATCTGTACGAGACCATGAAATGCATGTTTATAATTTCTTCTCAATTCGGTTGGCAGCCTTTTGTCATTTTGCATTCGAACATTGACAACATCTGACGGATTTCCCATGATTCCTCCAGTTACTCCGCCGATACATGACGCTATAATTGCATTTACTAATGACAATTCATTGCCATTATTAACTTTATTCTTGTAAATTTCATAAATTCCTAAACGCGGAACATTTAAACTAATTTGCCGCATGAGACTAGCATCCAGTCCAGCATAAAAACCTCGTACTCCTTCTTGCTTAAAACAAACCTTCACCATCCCAAAGAATCTAAATTGTCTATTCGATTGTATTTGGAGACGAACTTTTATCAGGTCCATTGGGTGAGTAACACAAGTAGCAGCTATACTTGCCACTCCACCGTAATACCATTTTGATTGCTGTTTATTTGCCTTTTGCATAATTATAAAATATTATAGTATTCATTTCTTTATATATTGCTGAATTGCCTTTTTAGTTACGTAATGTTTTCCATTTTGCCGGAAACATTTCTAGTGAAATATTAACAATTAATTAAATTATGATAAAAATGTTAAGTACAAATATAATAATACCTAAAAATAATAATAATAAATAAATAAAATAATCGCGGGGAAATGTTTAAATTGAAAAGTGTAACCTTTCGGAGCTCTAAACGGAAATAACCGAGGACAAACGGTGAAAATTGAGAAGAGAAATAACAAATCAATAAAATTAAACAACGAATTTGACAAGGTCATAGTTAATTAATAAGTGCATATGAAAAAAAAGGAAAACAAAAACAAAAACAAGATCAAAATTTAATTTGTTTATCTTGATTGTTTGTTTAAGATAAAGAGAAGGGATTACCAAGGAAGCCGAGAAATGGCGTTTTCAAATATTAAATATCTCGACAGCAATCAGAGATAATTAAAAGAACTAGAGATTACCAAGGGAATGTACAGGAAAAATATAATCTATATGAAAGTCAATATCAGTAAGTGTCATCAGATTGCCGACTATAAAAGAAAGTGCAAATTGAATCAGAACAGAATTTAGAGAGAACAGAAGTTGTAAGGAGAATTTGTTAAGAAAGGAAATTGTAAAGAAAATAAGAAAGAGAATTAAAACAAAACTCAAGTTATCGAATAAATTTAAATCAGAGGTAAGAAAGTAACTAAATCGATTTTACCGAGTGTTGAAACCGGAAGCAGCAAACAATTGTTTGTGAGTTCCAAAGTGTATTACAAATGTTATTCTTCCCGAAGGGTCGTTGTGATATCGAATTATTCGTTTCCTCGGTTTGGTATTTATGAATTTTACAAAAACAGCTTAGATAAATCACAGAAATAAGTACAATAAAATTAAGTTTTTAAAGTGGTAATGACAGACTATTGGAAGGATTGATTTTTTACATGGGACAGATGAATACCAAATAAGCTTGAAGCTAGTCTGATATAAGAAATGTCATTTATTGTCCCTTTAGAAGTTTTATTTTATCCAGTAAATAGTCCGAGAACCATAAAACGACGAGGTACATTAAAATCTTTTGCTAATTTAATCTCTTAATTATTAATAATTTGGTCTTAAATATCATAAACAATTTATTGACACAATAAAGCTTTAATAATGTAAAATAAATATTTAGTACGTCATCAAAAGAGAAATAACATAAATTTACGATGTAATTCCAGGTCAAAAAAGAAGAAGACCTAAACTTCGTAGAAATATTATATCAAAATATTGTTTTAAAAATAGGTCAATCTAAGGTCAAAACCTTTGGTTAAGGTCAAAAAATAGGTCATAGTTGTTTTAAGGTCATAGGGTAAAATTAAAAAAGTCAAATTTTAAATTTTAATTGAAGTAAGTCACATGTAAGCTAAATAATTAACATAAATGAAGGTCAAGGTCAAATAAAATAGGTCGGGTCCAATATAAATTTTTATTATTAATTATTTTCAATACTTGATTTTTTCGTATTTTTTCTTTATTATTATTTATGTAATATTTATTTGAATGTTAGAGGTAATACGCATTCAATAAAATTCATATTAAATAAAATAAATAGCTAAATTTTAATATAAAGTAATTATTTCAAGATATTTAATTCATAAACAATTTAAGTAAGCATACATATGGAAAGAAGCCTATTTTAAGTAAAGTAGGTCATGCAATATATATGCTGAAGAAATTTTATTAAGCTTTTCTATTATTATATAAAGAAACGCTAGGTACTCGTTCGCGCCTATAAAAGATTGTCTGTGATTTCCATAAAAAGAGGTCAGTAGTATGTAGACATCTTATCACTCAATAATGATTATTAAGCCTAGCTTGTCGAGATAGTCAACTAACAGCACATTCACTACATATATTTTGAAACATTGGTACACCAAGCGAAATTGAGATAAATCACCTATAATATAAAACAAAAATCAATAAATTTATAGTATATAAACACACCAACTCACCTTGAGGTTGCTTGTAAAATAGTCACTGAGACAAACCCTACACTATAGAAACACAAAAAGTGATAGAGAAATAAAATAATGCACATTAACACAATCCATAATAAAACATGCATGCAAACTTTTAACATGTAGCCATCCGAAGTTGAAAAAACCCCTATAATAAATTAATTTAGACATTTTTGAGATATTTTTAGAAAGAAAAATGGCGGAAAAAATTTTAAAATTTAATTTTGAGGAAACTGATCCAAATTTATTTGAAAATGATGAAATTTCTTCGTAAGATTTATTTGAAAATTGAAATTAATTTAATATTTCCATAGACTTTCAGAAGTTGCTAGGCCCTCAACAACACCTGAGACTCGAACAAAAAAGCATACACTGTAAATTTTATTTATAAGTTATAAAAAATTATTCTTCTTACAGAATTTCGGAAATCGATAAGATAAGAATTATAAATGCCATGGAAAATGGGGAAGACTATTTCCATTTTGGAAAATTATTAGGAATATCCAGAAATTCCATCAAAACAATAATATATAAATACCGGAAATTTAGGAAATTGTCACAAGGCAAGATTGGTGGCAGTAAATCCAAAATTTCGGAAGAACATGGCAATAAAAAAATGTTTATTCTTCATTAGAGGAAATGAAGAACTTCCTAATTTCCGAAAATTTAAGTGTTTCCACAAATACTTTTCCCGTTTTCTTGGAAATCACTTAATAACAACCAAGCAAATAAGACCATCGGTCGCTGAAAGAAATTCAGATCGCGTCTTGGATCTCTGAATGGAATACACGACGCGATATTTAGAAGAAGCATGGATGGATTCATAATTAATATATATTGATGAATGTGGCTTTAATACTTGGACAAGCCAGAAACTTGGAAGAAATAAAAAGGTGAGCGATTATACGCCACACTTCCAACGAACAGAGGGCGAAATATGTCCTTGGCTCTCGCAATTGGAGTCAATGGACCAGTCCATCATAAATTAATAGTAGGATTCTATAAAATGGATACCTACCAGATCTTCATCAACGAAATAACTGTAAAATTGAATGGAACTGGATATCGTTTAATCCACGACAATGCTTCAATTCATGGTGGTGCAATATCTCTAAATAATGTTATTGAACATTTACCACCATATAGTCCTTTTCTGAACCCAATTAAAAGTGTGTTCAGTAAAATCAAATTCAATATTCGGAAATCTATATCAAGAGCAGGTGGATTCAGTTCCATGAATTTCCAATCCAGATTCGATTTTCTGAAGGACGCACTGGATAACGAGCTGGTAAAAGAAGACTACAGTGATTTAACTAATTACTTTGTGCATATTAGGAGATTTTTTCCGAAATGTATAAAAAAAATAAATATTTTTTGAGATTAGTTATTGTTACTTACTTGATTTCCTAAATATTATTTATAGTAATATATGAAATAGTTGATCAAAGTTATATTTAAGAGCTTGAATTATGATCATATTTCCTTATGAAATCATAATTCAACTTGGAAATTCAAAATTTTTAACTTTAAGTTATATAACTATATAAGAAAAAACTTACTTAGCAGCCATTTAAAAAATGGCTGAAATGCATTTATTTTTTCACAAAATAAATTTAATCTCACGAGAAAATAAATTTAAAATTCAATTAAAATGAAAAAAAAAACAACTATTATCCATCATTCAAAATCATAATTTTAATTTGTTTTTGTAGAGAAATAATGAAATTTTTCATTTCACACATCAAAAATAAAATTTGTATGTTAATGTACATTTATTAAGTAATATCACTATTTTACTTCCATAAAATGTTTTACAATTAGTGACTAAAGTTGATATGGAAGAATCATTTATATCAGATAAGTGAATAATAAAATAACCCCTTCCTGCAAATTAATGAAATAAATAAATAAAAGAAAACACATGAAAAGATAGAACCAAAAATTTGTATTAAATATAGAACATATCGATCTATAATTGAAAACCAAATGAAGGTAAATGAAATTCTAATGCAATTCAATTCAAACTAAACACACATTTCAGCATATCTAAATGCTATATGAAGATAAATTCAAGTCTAGTTTGAATTGAATTATAATAATATATTAAAATAAAAAAAAATAATTTAAAGTTTCAAATAAGAGAATTGCATCGTATTAGAGAAAAATGCGATGGACTAAATATGAGTATCATTGCCTGGGAAGACTTGGATCAGAATACAATTTTGTTAGGGGTTTGCTTGAAAATCAAAAATCATCGATATCTTTACTGATTCATTGTCAAATAATTTTTAATAAATGCCATTTGAAAATGAAAAGTAATCATTCGTAAAAATTAAATTAAATAAAATCTTATACAATTATTATATTATTAATATAATAAATACATATAACTTTAAATTTAAAATAATATGGCTGAAAATTGACTTAAGAACTTTAAAATTTTGAATGTATGTATGATAATATATTTTTTGGCATGTAATTTGTGTTTAAATTTTAGAGAATAATCCCGTCCTTTGAAAAATATTTGAAATTTGAATATTATTAGAAATATTTATTATTTTCAGTTGAAAACTTTTGTGAATGTAAAAAAATGTATGTTAATAAAATGTATGTTCTTAATTTAAATTTATTTTCTGCACTTGGAAGAATATTTAACATTTTTAAAAATATTCTATACAGTTAATGTCTCAACCAATGCAAAATTAAGTTTAGGATTTAGCAATTTAACCGTTTGCGATGGAATGAAATGTTATGCACGTTGACGTGTATAGAAGGCTGTGTGAATTTTGTTAAGTTGGTAGTTCTATCAGCAAGTTATATAGTCTATAGTGCCCAAATTACATGTATAAGTTAAATTAACATGCCAACTAGCGGCGAATTGTTTTAAACAGATTAGCCAAATTTCGTCGCAAGCAAAAAATCCCAAGTTGAAATAAAATTTTATATGGAATTGTACTAAAATACGAAAGATTTGTCCAATTCTAAATCAAAAAAATTGTTTACCCAAAACTAGGTGACTAGAAATTATTAATATAGGTTTATTTATTAAAAAAGAAAATTAAAACGTAACAATTCTTTAAAATACAAAATTCGATGTGTTTATCGATAAGATTCTAGGAACTTTATACATAAACATTAATGATCAAGAATCAGTTTCTAACGTTATTGCAGTCTTGTTGCTGCAAATATCTTTCTAACATTTGATATATTGTTATCTTTTTTTCGTTTTACATAAATTTCTTTGTAGTAACGTATTTCATCAATAAACGATTAAGCAACTTTCGTACTTCTTTTTTGTACACTTCATTTTGTGCAAAACTGGAAATGACTTCATCAACATGAGCCATTGCTTTGATAATGTGTTTTGAAGTTAAAATTTTTAGTCTAGGAGTTTCATTAGAATTTTCTGCAAGATTTTCTTTTTATACCAGTTCAAGATCTAGTTCCATCAAATAAATAATCATTAAGTTTGTTTACATCGGCTTCATCCATTCCTTCAAATTCATTTCTGTACAAACTGCAAAATAATGATGATGATAATAATAATAATAATAATAATAATAATAATAATAATAATAATAATAATAATAATAATAATAATAATAATAATAATAATAATAATAATAATAATAATAATAATAATAATAATAATAATAATAATAATAATAATAATAATAATAATAATAATAATAATAATAATAATAATAATAATAATAATAATAATAATAATAATAATAAAACTTAAATAAATAACAATGTTAGCCAATTTCCGCAATGTTTATTCATAAAATATGAAATATTTCGACCGATAAACGGTCCTGTTCACTCATAACCAAAATTTAACTAGACTTTCGATTTATCCTCTTCTTCTCTGATTAATATTTTCTTTCAGTCCACTGTAGTCAACAAATATATTTATTTAAACAAATTTCCGAAATATTTTTCAAATTAGATTTACCAACTTTATAAATTTAGTAAATTAAAATAAAAACTTTAAAATTTTTTAAAAATAAAAGCTATTCATTCAATTCCAATAAATGTTTTTTAATATTTTAAAATCTAATTCGCATTTCAGAAAAAATGTTAACAAATATATAAAAACTTAATTATTATTTTTGATTTAATAATAATAATAATTTTTTTATTGTTTAACTATGAATCAGATGTTTTATTGATATTTACCAATTTTCGACCGAAAAGTTGTGAATATCAATAAAATATTTGATTCATAGTCAAACAATAAAAAATTCTTTATATCATTGCAAAATGAAAAGCTATCAGAGGTGAAAACTAGTAAAGTTCTTTCAATAATAATAATAATAATAATAATAATAATAATAATAATAATAATAATAATAATAATAACAATAACAATAATAATAATAATAATAATAATAATAATAATAATAATAATAATAATAATAATAATAATAATAATAATAATAATAATAATAATAATAATAATAATAATAATAATAATAATAGCGAACTATTTATTCGCTATGTATTTTTTACTAAACGCTATGTATTTTATCAACACTTTCTATGTAGATAAATACACAGTATCAGTAGAGTAAAACACTTCTATGTTAATTAATTAATTCTAGATATTTAATACATTCGCTAAGTAATTAATTAAAAACTATGTAAAATAAATAAATGCCAAGTCAAGAAAACAAGTTATAAGTAAAATAAAAAAACGATATGTCAATTAATAAAATCCATCAATAAATCTTAATTTTTTCTAAGATGTTCTTAGATCTTATTTTTTTTCGACAATTATTACAAACTTTCAATAAAGCGGTATGTTTTTCTACGTAAAGTCTTTATATATTATAAACAAAATTAAAACAAATACTGAACTTATAATGGCTAATAATTTTGCAGAAGCTGAAGATTATCAGTCTGATCTTGAGTTTGATGTTGAAGTTACAAGTTTAAAGAAACCACGAGCCAAAAAAGTGTCCAAAGTTTGGACTCATGAAAAAGTATTTAAAAGTGCTGAAGAAGCAAAAAATGCAATTAAAGAAGAGAAGATATGGAGTTACTCTTATTCCAACAAAACTGAAGAAGGTAAAAAAGTTTACTATCGATGCAATCAAGTTAAATTTAAAGGCAAGCAATGTGATTCTGCATTATATTTACTTTACGACTCAAGATCAGACGAAGTTATTCTTTTTAGGGCAGAATCTAACGAAGCTAAAGAACTAATTAAAGAGTTGTTTAATCTTAAAATAAAACCTAAGAGAATGTTAGAAATCTTTCATGAACGAGGTATAAAGCCTGTTCCGACTACTATACAATTAAGAAATCAATTAAACAAGATTAGAAATGAAGTTTACGGGCTACCAGTAATAAGTTTAGGTGAGCTTGAAAATTGGCTTCAATCATCATTTTCTATACCAGAGTTAGAAGATGAAGCCTTTGTAGTCAATTATAAAATAACTTATGTCGATGAATATGAGTGTGAAGAGAGTAATGAAGAAAGCGATAAAGATGATGAAAACCACGACTCTAAATTTAGACATTTATAAGTACAATAAGGTTACTTAAGCTAGCCTCAGCATCAACAATTTTAAATGCTGATGCAACTTATAAACTGGGTTGGCAGGGCTATCCAATTTTAATCATTGGTAAAACCGATTTAGATAGGCATTTTCATTCGTTTGGCCTAGGTCATTTTTGAAAAAGCAAGTTCTCTATTTGTTAAAAAATGGAAACAAAAAAAAGCGACTGAGTTTTTAGACTATATGAATATTATGTGGCTTACGACACACAATACTTGGTATGAAGGATACATGCCTTCATGCCAAGTACTAACAATAATCTAGAGTCAAATAATCGAGTTCATAAAGACGAAGAAACTATTAGAGAGCGCACGCCATTATCTAGATTTAGCAAACAAGCTTTAGATATTGTTAAAAAGTGGTCACCAGCATATCCTCGAAGTCTGAAGGAGTTTATTACAAAACAATCAATCGATACAGCATTATGGACACAGTCTTATCAATGGGCTAAAGAAAGCAAAGCAATTCTTTCGGTGCCCCAAGAACAGTCGACAAACTACTATGTTTCAGCTAGTGACGCAACTATAACTCAAGAAGACATTGACAAAGTTGAAAAAATGATCTGTACAACATTCGATCAATTTACGAAGCGAGCTTTTACTGTCTGGCGCATTAATTTACCAAACGACAAAGCCAATTGGGCCGACGGTCAGTGCAATTGTCCAGCATTTAAAAAAAAATTTATTTGCAAGCATGTTGTCGGCATTTCAATCAGACTTAAATATTGCAAAGTACCGGCAGTAGCTAAGAATACTTCTATTGGAAGTAAACTACCAAGAGGAAGACCAACTAAAGCTAAAAAAGCCTTATTAAAACAATAATTTCAAATATTTTTATAATAGTCTTTGTGAAATAGTCTTTGTATTTGTATGGATTTTTTTATTGTGTCACTTTTTGTTTTTTCTTATGAATTTTTCATTGTTTTACTTAGTTTTTGTATTTTTTTACTTATAAAAAATAAAAATATCACCTATAATAAAATAATTAAATACCTAATGAATTCTATTTTTTTAGTTATATAATTAATATAATACTTAGCATTTTATAAATATTTACTTAGGAAAAAATACATAAAGGCACTAATAAAATACATAGCGTTTAGTAAAAAATACATAGCGAATAAATAGGAGCCATAATAATAATAATAATAATAATAATAATAATAATAATAATAATAATAATAATAATAATAATAATAATAATAATAATAATAATAATAATAATAATAATAATAATTTATTACTTAACGCAAACTCAAATATTTTAATATTTTTAGTTTCCAAAATTACAAAATAAAATTACCAAATGAACTTGAAAAATATTTTAAATTAATTATTTTTTTAAACTAGCGAAATAGAATATAATTATTATTATTACTCTGAAGGCTTTACAAATTATAAGAGGAAGTTGGGTAAACTGATAGGAAATTTAGAGTATAAGATCGTCTCTAATTCGTGTAAGGTACGCAATATGTTTATTAATAAATCAAAAACTCCGGTTGGATTGTGTTCTGATCTCGTTTATCAATTTACATGTAATGGGTGTAGTGCCACATACATTGGAGAGACTTCCCGTCATCTCTGTACTCGAGTTCTAGAGCATTGTCGATTGAAGGGTTTGACCAATATTAGTGAACACAATAGAGGCTGTAAAAGTGATATAGGAATGCCTGATTTTAGAATTTTGTTGAGAAGTTTTAATAGTTATTGGGAACGAGTGATATGTGAAGCATTGTTGATAAGGTCATTGGATCCAAAGATTAATGTGCAGAGTGCTGTGACTACGAATGTTTTGAATGTTTTTAAATAGTTTACGTATGTTAAATCATGTTTGTTTTTTTTAATATTATTAAAATAATTGAAAATTTTAAATAACATTAATTTTTAAAAATTAGAATATAAGTAAAAAAATTTAAAATTTAAAATTAATTTAAAATATATTTTTAAAAATATATTTTTTTATTAAAAAATTAAATTAATAAAAAATAATTTGTTTAAATTAAATGTTAATTCATAATATTTTTAGTTAGTTTTGAGTACCTGAAGATGATAGCTGTGCTATCGAAATATATCGTAGGAAAGGTTTTTTATTGGCGTTATCTTTTAATTATTATTGTGATTGTATGAATGATAAAAATGTGTCACTTAATGTTCATAATAACTAGAAATGGGTAAATAATAAAAACATTTTTTAAATAAGTTTTGATTTTGTACAATTTTTCATTCCTCATTTTTATTATTACATAATAGTTACAAATATAAAGCCTTTGTGTATCACATAATTTATTTAAAATGACAAATGATCAAAAACCCCGGAAATGGTATTGCAGTAATTTGGCAGCTCTCACAACATTAATTATCACACATCCCTTTGATGTAATCAAGGTCAGGTTGCAGATGCAACAAGCTACGGAAAAAGGTTTCATTTCTATGTTCCACGAAGGATTGACGAAACATGGATTAAAAAGCCTTTACACTGGTGTGGATGCAAATCTTTGTAGGTTTTTTATTTCCAGTGTTCCAAAATTTGGATCTTATGAACTTTATAAAAATTACAATTATAATGGGGAAAAGATGCCTCGTTTTGAGAATATCGTTGTAGCTGGTTGTGCTGGAATTTTAGGTGCGGTTATTTCAAATCCGTTTGATGTCATAAAAAGTAGAATGGAAAATGATATAAAATTAGATTCTAATAAAAGAAGAAATTACAAAAACGTTTGGGATGGATTTGGAAAATCTGTTAAAACTGAAGGCTGCTCTTGCTTGTGGAAAGGAGTTAGTATGAAAGCAGTTAAAACTCTACTATGGACTATCGGTATAATTGTTGGTTATGAAGAAACAAGTCAAAAAATAAAAGAATCTGAAATGGTTTCCAATAAATGTTTAATAACTATTTTATCGGCGGTAACAGCAACTGGAATAGCAGTAGTTCTCGTGAATCCGTTTGACGTAGTAAAAACTCGATTAATGACAGTGAATTCGGGTCGTTATAAAGGAATTGCTGATTGCTTAAGAGATATATATGGAAACGGTTTAAAAGGATTTTACAAAGGTTTTGTTCCATCACTTTTACGAGCAATTCCGAACTCGATTATATTTTACATTTTCAAGGAAATATATGAAGAAAAATTATAGAAGATGAGAAATAATTAAAATTTGAAATGTAAACTTAATAAAATTATTTTTGAAAAAAAAAATATTATAATGTAAAAAATATAATTTCTAATAAATTAAATATTAGTAAATATTAGAAATAACTAAAATTATTAAGTGTAAAAAATTGAAAAAAAAATTGTTAAATTTAAATTTTTTTTTAATATAATTACAAATTTTAAATTATAAGTATAAAACGGTGATTTCTTGGTAGCAGCATAAATTAATATATCAGATAAGTGAATAACAAAAATAAGCCCTTACTGTGAAGTAATAATTATATTATTGAAAAAAGATTCGATTATCAAATAATCCTCTTCAGTTTTTTGAGAATTATTTGATAATCGAAATTTTTTTCAATAATATAAATATTTATTCGCAGCAAATGCTTATTATGTTATTTAATAATCTGATAAATTGTAAATTATTTAAATTAAATGAAATATTTTTGTATTTTATTAAAACACTAATCTAGAACCCACCTTACAGACTGGACATAGCACCGTAAGATTTTTATCTGTTTCATTCTTTACACAACTCTCTAGCAAGAAAATTTTTTACTTCAGACGACAGTGTAAAAACCTACCTGAAAATACTTTTGCAGAAAAAGATAAGAAACTTTATGAAGCTAGAGTTATGAAATTTCAAGAGAGATTAAAATTTTTGGTTTGTGCAAAATAAATGGCTTTATATTTTATTTTAAAAAGCCGAAAGGACTTTGCGAACAACCTAAATGTTAGTTAATTTAACCAGACCTCATGACTCCATGGATGTCATAGATGATGGAATCAAGTATATGAAAATATGGACCTTGAGCCACAATGTATTCACATTTAACATGCTTTTCAAATGCTTTTTGATCATTCTTAATTTCCATATTATTTTCTGATTTTATCATCCTAGGAATGATCTTATTTAACCAACTGAAGAAGATTTACAAAAGCCATTAAGGAAACATACCTTTCTCTGCGAATATTATCTACACATTGGGAGCTCATATTAAAATCCCTCTTCAAATTACTTTTATCTAATAAATAATTATTTTTATTATCAAATTTCAATCGTATTTTTTAGAAATATTATGAATAAATATATAATAAAAATATATATTAGTATTTTATATTTTATTTCATTTCATTTTACTTATAATTGTTAAATAAAAATATAATCTTCATTTTTGTTTTATTAAACAAAAATCTCTTTACTCCGGTTTTTCAACAAATCTCTAAAAATCATTTTTAAAAGAGTTTAGCGAAATTCACAACATGACTTTTATTAAACAAAAATTATTGAGTTAAGAACATTGTAAGTCAAAATTCGACTTTATTTTACCATTTAAATATAAAAATGATACTTAAGATACCCAAACTGCAACGCTACTTTGATTTTTTATTTTGAAACGAAAACGTTTAACGGCTAAAATATGGAGCGTAACTTTCAGACAGACAAAATTGTTTCTCTCCTTAAAAATGAAAATATGTAAAATTAAAATTCTAATAATTATTGAAAACATTATAACCTATTTTTAATAAAAACAATAGAACACCAAGTGAACGAATTATATTTTAAGTAAATTATACTAATCATCAGTCTGCAAACATAATCTTTGTCAAATGCTAAATACGGAAACAATTATTTTGTAATAGTTATTATTTAATGATTTAATTAAATTACCTCTATAAATTCCTAATTTCGACAATTTGTAGGAGATTGTGATTTAATCACCAATGTCTCATATAAAATTCTTTCCAATTTCTTATAAAAGTTGTAATATAAAATTTATCAAATGTTCCTTTACATATTTTTCTAATAATAATAATATTGCTCACTCCTGAAGCCGTGTGCGGAGACGATGGGAAGTCTTTCCTATGTACGTGGCATTGTACCCATTACATGTGTGAGGATATTTAGGTATAATTATCGACGGACATGAAATTAAATTTTAAAATGTTTAAATTATTATTAAATTATTAAATAAAAATAAGAACGTTATTATAAATTTATATTTTTAATAAAATAGAATTTTAAATTATTAAATTATTTAAATTTATATTTTGAATGAATTTAAATTTTAAAATAAAAATAAATGCCGTTGCTAATTTTGTTTAAATACTCGGAAATATGAAAGATATAATTTGAATTTGAATAAATTTTGAATTTTGAATGAATACAAATTTTGAATTAAACGAAGAACTTTTCACAGCATCTAACAATATGAAAACTTATACACCAGATTAAACACTATTGGGGTTTGAAATTTATTACTAAACCTATTTATTGATTTTAAAAATTTCAACACTACTTTAAATACTACTTTAAATTGGAATAGGTTAATGATTTTAGCACAGAAAAATTCAAATTTTTAAAACTTTCTAAATATGGAATAACTAAAACATGAGATTTTATAGGTTGGACATCATTTAGTTGACTATAATTTCTATTGTTTTCACAAGGTGCATGATATCATATGAAATCATTCATGCATAACCAAATCACATTCTTTCACTAATTTATTATATTTATCCGCAATCTTCATCATTGTAATCGCTATGCAATTGCATAGACCAATCAAATTTAACCAACGCTCATAAATCTATTTTACAATTTATTGAAATTTTTCCTTCTTTATCACAGCGTAAAATACAACTTTCTCCATTTCATTTATTAGATTCATTTTCATCAATCTGATTTCTTCTTTGTATTTTTCAATAGTTTCTTTGATCTTGTTGGCTTTGACTTTTACTTGTTCAATAATTTCCTGTCGTTCTTGTTCAGAAAAACAGAAATTCTCACATGTCAAAACCTTTCTAATTTTATAGAAATCTTCTGCGAAAACTTTGATTTGCAACAACACATTGTTCACTCGCATTTCTAACATGTTGAAAGCCCAGTCGTAATGTTGAAATCTTGAGGTTTCTCGTTCGGATAAATTATTGTAAAATATTTGTTGAATGTCTTATGGGTTTTTCGAAGTATTCTTGGTCTAAATACTGTGTATTTTAGACTCCAGATAAAAATGTATTAAATCAGCTAACGATAAAAAGACTAAAATTAAATCATATATCAAAAAGACTAAAAGTAAGTACACGATACAAAAGCTTAGAATTTGGGCTCTCAAGAAAAATTGTATGCAATATTTGGTTACATTATTTTCTATATTTTTTATATGTTGTTTATTCGAGTTAGTTTTGTTTGGTTTTTTGGCTGAATCGTGAATTTAAAAATGGCTTTGAATTGTTGTCAATGTTTTTGATGATTTGTAGTTGGAATTATTTTACAATTAAATTTAACTGTATAAAAAATTGTTTTATTTTCTCTCAATATAATGAATAGAAAAACCTACGGAGTGATTGAAAATGAGGACATTTGCAGAAATATAGATGAATCCGTTGTTATGGATAATAAAATCACCCAAGGTGGTTGCGGAACTGTTTTCAAGGCACATTCATTTCATGAGCAGTATGCATTAACAAAGTTGTGTGTCAACAACGAAGACAAACTATTGAATTGCATCCGGAAAATATTTATACTTAGAAATGTTCACTGTGAATATATCCTACATTTGGTAGATTCAATTATTGATCAAACTGACTCGGATGTTTTTGAATCTTTCATCATGACTAACTTTTAT
The DNA here is from genome assembly GCA_022537955.1 of Schmidtea mediterranea. NCBI lineage: Eukaryota > Metazoa > Platyhelminthes > Tricladida > Dugesiidae > Schmidtea > Schmidtea mediterranea. The sequence goes on along the minus strand of CM039682.1, from coordinate 11,898,090 downwards.
CCAGTGGCTGATGGGTCCGTTAAAAGTACCATTGTTAAACAAATGAGAATCAATCACGAGGGATGATTTACAAATGAAATCCAAAAATTTGGTTACATTATTTTCTATAGGCAAATACGGTCTCTAAATAATAGTCTCTAATTTTTTTTTATATTATAATTTTTAATATTCAATAAGTATTAACTTTTACAAATTAAAGAATTAAACAGATAATTAATGTAAAACCCTTTAAAATCACATTGTGTAAATTAAAAAAAGTAAAATGATTTTCGAAAATTTGAAATAAAATTCAACAACGCTCAAAATGGGCAACCACCGTATTAAATTATTCTTTTTAGTAATTCTTTTTAATTATTATGTTATTTGAATACCTTTTTCAATAACAAATGTTTAAAAATAATGTCAAGTTATTATCATGAATTTAAATAAATTTTGAATTAATTTAAATAATTGTTCATGAAAAAATATTTAAAGAAAACTTTTTCTTTGAATAAATTTTTAAAAAAGTTCTCTTTTTCATTAAAATATTTTTTTATTTACAACATAAAATTTCCTTTAAGAATCTTTTGATGGGATTTGAAACTAAATATTAAAAAATAAATTATGTTTATGAAATTAAATTTATTATTATTTTTCAAATTTCATCTCATTCATTTGCGGAAATAATTAAAGTTAAATCTTGCAAATTATCAAAACTTTTTAATTTTCTAATTAATAAATTCAAATGTAAAATTCTTCGGAATTATTATATTTTATAAATAAATGTATAAATTACATATGTATATTTATTTTTGTGAAAAAAATTGTTGAGGTTCCCAACTTGATGTCTTATATAATAAAAAACACTAATACTGGTACAAAGACTTTTATTTAAATACAACAGTTTCACAAAAAAAAATTTTTAAATTCACCAAATTTTAATAATAACCTTGTTTATCTTTTTTTGTGTTTCCTGTGCTAAGTCTGTTTGCAGTTAACTAAGCTCAGCTATGTAATTTTGTATGCTCAAAATTTTGTTGCAATATCAATTACTGAATTTGCAACTCTTCTTAGGTACAATTTTTAGAGTGATTAGACTGAAAATTTTCTCATTTTATATGGTAAAATAGTTTGTATTTGTTGACACTTAAAGTGGTTTTTTCATTCACTTAATGACACCCCGCGTCAATTATTATTGTTATTTTTGTTCAATTACTATTCTTATCACTATTGATTATTATCTTAGATTTAGCATCTGTGGTACTTGATGTTTTCTGTTATTGTTATGTTCATAAAACAAACTTTGACTCTGCGTCAATAAACAGAAAAATTAATTAGCCCCTGGTGGGCATAGATATAATTAATTAATTTTTTAATAATTTTAAATAATTAATTTAACATAATTTGATGGGAAACTTTGTTAGATATACCACTGTATAATCAAATCTTTAAATCATAAGTATTACATGCTTAAAATAAAATAACTTAATTTACTCAATAAAAAAAATTGTAGTCAATCAATAAACATCGTATTATTTTCCAAAAATATATAATCAAATTGTTATCAAAAATATAAAATCAGATTGTCATTATCCTTGTCCTAAATATAATAAAATTAATATGATGCAATCGAATTATCATTATCACTGTCAGCATCAATTAATTCTCGCCATCCATTGTTTGATTTTGATTGTTATCCAAATGTATTTTTATTCCATATTTATTGCATCTTTTTGTAATATTTTAATTTTATCGTTGTTATTATTTTCTAATTTTCCAACAAAAAATTATGACAATTTATTGTTTAAACAACTTTTGTAAGATTTCTTTTTTTTGAAAGTTTTAGGTTTGTTGAAGTTTAATGATGAAGTTACTCGAGATATTATAGTTATGACAAGTCTATTCAATTGTTATCAGGTAAATCATCAAGATTTTACATGAATGACCAAAGAAAGACTTTATAGGTAACCAGAGTTCAGTTAAAAAATTACTTGGCACTTACACTATCACTGAATGCTAATTTGGCAACAATATAAATTTGTCAACAGATTGAATAAGACTATTAATAAAAGCAATTTTTAAAAAAATTAATAATTCTAACTTTTAATAATAATAATAATAATTGATTAAAAGAATCACACGAAATTGGCTCTGAACTAAATTAAAGAAAAACACCAATACAAAATATATTCAGCTACAATATATTTCGACAGAATTTCTGCCTTCGTCAGGTAGTCTTGAACTTTAAACAATTTAGAGCAAATCATTTTTATTTAAACAAATTTCTGCTTTTAAATTCTCAAATTATTTTATCAAAAATGAATGGTGTTTTATTAAATTTACGAGTGAAAACATTTTTGGATTTTATTTTGAAACGGAAGAAATAAGACTATTAGACTGAAATATACAGAAAAGTAACGAATACTGGTCTTTAAGCTACACTTGAGAGCTTCTGTGAATTTAAATACAAGCAATATATGGTGAGTATGTTAGTATTTCTTGTGTTGTCTTTTTAATCAACGTTTTTCAATTCAACAAAAAGTAAAAATTCTTTGGCTGCGTTGCTACTTAAACTGAATATTCTAAATCTTTTCTTGAGCATTAAAGAAAGAGATGGTTAATAAATGGGTATTTAATTGTTTGTACCAGTTTATTTAGAGGTAAAGTTCCTTATGATTCTAAACTTTGGAATCAACCTTTAGAATCTAAAGGTAGTATGTTTTCAATTTCAGAAGCTGAAATAATTCAATCGTATCACACAGAACCGAAATATACCAATTCCTTGATTTACCCGTTTTTATTTAACGCGGAAAAATAAAATAAAAATATTTTTCATCTATATTGCGAATATACCTTTTTAATATTCCTTATTTCATTGATTTTAATTCTCGTTTTTTACCAACCTTTAATTTTTCCTTGATTTCCAAATTATTTCATCGGTTTCAATTTATACGGTTTTGTTTTAATGCGGAACCTATCCTTCGCGTAAATCGAGGGATGGGTGTATATGTAAGTATTGCTTTACTCTGAGGTTTTCAGAGAATTTAAGCATAAGATCCTCAAATTGTAGACAAGATTTTGTTTAGGATTGTTTAGGCGTCTTGCAAAGTTAGTAGTATGTTCACTAAAGAATCTCCAACTTTAGTTAGTCTTTTTTCTGAAATTAGGTATCAATTTTCATGTAATTAGTGTAATGTTACATACATTGGAGAGACTGCCCATCATCTTTGAACTCGAGTTCTAGAGCATTTTCGATTGAATGGATTGACCAACATTATGACCATTTTAGAAAGTGTAATAGTAAGAAAATATGTATTTCTGATTTTAAGATAATTGCAAAAAAATGTTCTCAGTCCACATGGATTTCTAATGTACTTAAATAATTGAATGTTGATTTTGTATATTAAATAGTTGGTATGATTTTGTTAAAATTAAAATTGAATTTTTATTATTCTATAAAATTAGTTTTGTAAGAATGTAAATAATTTTTACGATTAAAAAAATTAAAAATGACTTTCATTTAGTTATTATTAATGTGATTTCTATCCTGATGAAGACTGATAAACGGTCGAAATATATTAGCGAGATGTTATAAAATATTCTTAGTTGGCTATTACAATCTAATTTAGTTGAAATATTTATTATTTTTTTATTATTTATTATTTCATAATTAATATCAACATTTATTAAGACAAAATCTTAATGACAACCAGAAAAATCTCATAATATTTCAATTAAATCTAATTGGTCAAAATTTAAATATTGTCTTACTTAATTTTAATTGGTCAAAATTTTATTGAATAGTTTCAGTTTTGAAATTGTCTTTCTCTTAGTTAATTTTTTTTAAAAATCTTTCTTGAAACAAAATTTTTATACGAATGGATGTAAATATGTTAGATTTGTGTAAAAGTATTTATAAAGAATGTACTTATTGCATCGAGATTTGTCTGAACGCATCCTTGAAAGACACAAATACCGAAAACAACATGAAACATGACACAGAAGGAAGTTTTAATTGTGTCAAAAACAATGTAAATTTGTTCATCAAAATTTTTTTCCCTATTATTTCAATTGTTGGCTGTATTGGTTAGTTTTTTTATATTTAATAGTAAAAATTTGAGTGAATTGGAATAAAATTTTAATTATATATAATTGTTATTTTATATTAAATTTAATATTATTATAATTAATTAATAAATTATATTAATTATTTTATATCATTTAATCAGATTTGACACGTTTTCTTTTTATGATTTCATTTATTTTCATCCTGACCTAAGATCAAAAATTAAATTCTATACAATTCAACATTTCGACTTTGTCTTTATCAAGTGTTAATAACAAGTGTTTTTTATCTTTGCTCATAATAAAAATTAATTACTGTATAGTTAATATATTATTTGTAAATAATCAGGAAATCTTTCATAAAATAAGTGTACGTTATCCATTTAAAGGCAATTATAATAATTAAAAACTTTTCACTATTTGTGTGTAATTTCTTAATTATATTCACTACTTACTAAATTTGTAAAACTGCGTACTTTTAAGTAGTATAATTGTAAATTTACTCATTCATAACATTTGTCAAGCTTCGGCGATTCCAATGACAAAATTAATCGGTTTGCTCCTTCTTCACTGTATTTTAGTAGACGTCAGAATAGTAATATAGCCTAAATTAAAATGATAGTAAGAAACCACAAAAGCGTAGCCTAATCACAGTAGAATCTAATAACTTGCAAATTAGATATAGTAAAATTTTACAAAAAACGAGTTTTATTTAAAAATATAATTTTCTTTTGTTTTTTAGGAAGCGTATTAAATAACGAGTTAACATAAGCTTTTAAATCCTCGGACCTAGAAAGGTCCGCTGGAAATAAAACTTTAAAATTAAGGGTTTGTGAGAGCAAATTTGGAGAACCGGGCAGTGAAAACTTAATTAAGTTGTAATTAAATTAAGAAATGATTTCCAAAGAAATAATTTTTATTTTTTTATAACAATAATTTGGCAACTGGTCAATATCCACTTTAAATAATTTGACAATTAATTTAGTTAACTTTTTCATTACTTTATTATTGAGTAATTATTATTCACAAATCACTGAAGCTTTAACAGTATTTGAGTAATTAATAATGAAATTTTTTAAAAAATCATTTATAAATGAAATATAATATTGAATTATATATGAAACAAAACAACAGTTTTTCTTGAAACTAATAATTATTATTTTTCTGATTTATAATTGGAAATTCATTTCTGCAAAATCACGATGTAAAATTCATTAATCTATCCAATTTAAAATAATTTATTGCTTGGAATTCAAGCAAGTAATGAAAAAAAATTTAGTATATAATAATAATAATAATAATAATAATAATAATAATAATAATAATAATAATAATAATAATAATAATAATAATAATAATAATAATAATAATAATAATAATAATTATAATAATAATATAATAATAATAATAATAATAATAATAATATAATAATAATAATAATAATAATAATAATAATAATAATAATAATAATAATGATAATAATAATAATAATAATAATAATAATTTTTATTATTTTTATTATTATTATATATTAATAACAATATTAAAAAAAAAATCATAATAAATAACTTAAGTTAAAAATAGATTTTTGGGATATAAAAGCTACGGTTAGTTTTTCGAAAAGTGATTTGCATAAATTTCACTTGGATTTTCAAACAAGACAATAACCCAAAGGAAATTCTGCCAATGTAGCTGTGCAATATAACCATAAAAATCCCAAATGACAAAATAATTTTAGATATGTCACATATATTTTAACAATCTTTTTTATTAAAGACTTCTATTGTGATATCGAAATATTCGATGGGATGTTTTACAAATAAATGGGAAACTTACCCATTCAGTGCAATAATTTATACAATTTATAGAATCTTATTCCTACTTCGTAGGAAATATGGAAAATCCTTGAAATTTCTGTTTTCTTTTCATAATACATTGTCATCTTTTTTTATAAATCATGTTTTAAAGTTAGAAAATAATCCTAAGGATTTATTTAATATTAGTATGTTAATTATATGATGTAATTATTCGTGCCCAGAATTATTTGCAGACAAATAATTAGGCATGTCTTAAATTTTTTAAAAATATCATCCATGCAATTAATTATCATAATTACTTAATTATTTTGTGAAATTAAAACAAAATATATTAAAATAAAATTTTGTAGGAATTTCAAAGCAATATTTATTTTTTCTTTTTTCTATAAAAATTAAAATTAAAAAGTAATTTAACTGAATAGTTTAAATTTTTTTTTAAATAATGACCATTTTGTTCAAATATATTTCATGTTTTTTTGAAAAGTGTTTTAATTTTTTTTATGAAATTTTGTAATAAATGATTAAATATTTATTCTTCACCTCAAATTCTTATCTCAAAATTTTTGGCGAAACACCTGTGACCCTTTCAACTAAGTACCAAAGAACGAAGGTGCAAGATTTGCGTTATGGTTTGCGGAGAAGGACGAAGCCCTCCACACCACGAGAATTTTTTTGTAAAAGTACTTATAAAATTGCAATTTTAAAACAATGTAAAAATGAAACTAAATTGAATTCTGAAATAGCATATATTTCTGAATATCTAAATTTGGCGGAACACTTCAACTAATTCTACGGATTACTAGTGTTCCGAGGAACACCGGTTAAGAACCACTGACTTAACCCATTGAAGTCTCAGACTTATTTCACCCTTTTCAAACATTGTGCATTGACAAATGTGTACAAAATTATCAGTATCAAATTTATTGACAAGGAAGGCACTGGTGGTTGACGTGCTTGGCTACTTTCTACATCTTATGCAAATATTTTTATCATTAATTCATTATTTTGTAAAATTTCAATAAATTACACTAAATACTTATTATTGAAGTTTTATATCCTTACAAGTAAAATCATAATATTTAATTTAATTCTTATTTTTTTCTTATTTTTATTTTTCTCCGATCACTGTTTTTATTGTCTATAAGTTGAATAGAAAAGAATTTACCAGCAAATAACCGAAAATAAAACTTTTTATTTGTATTCCAAAGTTCTTCAAATCTACTAAATATTTTTTTAATTTTCAAGCGGTTTTTTTTACCGGCCCGTTTGACCGACAAGGTTATCCGTTAGAAAGAAATTATTTTAATTTAAAATAATTTAGCCTTTCTAGAAAAACGTTTTTGGTATTTATTGACAATGTATAATAAATTTTATAAATAATATAATAAATAATATTTACAACAAAATTTGACTATGAATCAAATTTATTTAAGGTATTCACGAATTTTCGGCACAGCCTTTTTCAAATTTAAACTATTCAGTTAAATTAATTTTTAATTTTAATTTTTATAGAAAAAATAAAAAATAAATACTACTTTCAAATTCCTACAAAAATTTATAAAAATATATTTTGTTTTAATTTCACAAAAAAAAGGCTGTGCCGAAATCAGAGGTGAAAAACAAAAAAAGTCTTTATAATATAATAAATTTTTTTAATATTTTAATAAATTGTTGGAGTAAAGTTACAAAGAATTAAAAATAGAATCGAAGCCACAATTAGTTAGAAATTGATTTAAGATTATTTATTTCACCTTAATTAATTAATTAATTATTAAATTACCATATTTAGAAGAAAATTAAACCTTTATTCCTGAGAACCTCAAATATTTAGACTAAACCTTCATAAAGGGTGTAAATGGAAAATCTGGATTATTGAATTTAATAAAATAACATAAATATTAACTAAAATGATTTATTTATTATTAAAATATGATATATTTGACCTTTGATACAAATTATACTATTTTGACAAGATATTCCTAGATTAATATTTCAATAATTATAAATAATAGAGTTTTGAAAATAAGAAAAGTTCCTACCGGTACCTAGATTATGGAAGCTAAGAAATTATTGAAGCGTTCAGTGTATGAAGACATGAAAGCAGTAGCTGTTGAAGTCTTATTTTGATTGGTCAAAAATAGAATAATTAATAATTTATGACTAAAGTGCAATAATTTTAAATAACTGCCATTTAAAATAGAGCATACAAACTAAAAACTTGATAATTAAAATATTATATATTTGTTTATACGAAACTAAAATAATTTGCTAATTAAAACAAATATTAATATTGATTAACTTTTCTGTAAGTGTTTTATTTATTTTATGAAGAGATCTCCGGTCTAAAATATTTCAAATTTGATTAACTATTGTCGACAAATTTGTTGGATTTCAACTCCATTTGTTTGTGCAAGACGTCAAAAAATTGTTTGGATAATCCGATCACTAATTATGGAGTTATAAATAAAATATGCTAATTAAAACAAGTCATTATTCAAAAGTAACAATTGTTGTTTTTCGTGAAATGTTTACGATTATTTTATTGTAATTATAGATATTTTTTCTAATTATCCTTGTCCACAGCCCCGATTGTTATAATGTTTCATTTAAATATAGATACAAAATTTTCATTCTTTTTTTTAATTATAATAAATGCAAAAAATTTTCCGACAAAATTAGTTTCTTTTCGGTTTGTCTAATTTTACAGAAATGTTAAAATTTAAATTATGAATTTTCAAACTTTTTTTTATTATCACTGGAATTTAGTTTAGATAAAGCGATTTATTTGCATATTTCAGAATTTTGTTGAGGAATTTATTAAAATATTTTATTGATAATCATTGTATAATTTTTAATAATTATAAATAAAAATAACTTATAATTTAAATAAATTTATATAAAATAAATTTAAATTTTGTAAGAAACTTTGCTAAAATATTTATTAAAATAATTTTTATGTTTAATGAATATTTAAAATGAAATATATATATATATATATAAAAGTTTTAGTTAAAAATTAATTCTATAAAATTTAATAATTATTTCACTAAAAAATATATAACAACAATAAGTGCTAATTTTTTTACAAAATTGTAATAATTAGTAATAATAATAATAATAATAATGATAATAATAATAATAATAATAATAATAATAATAATAAAAAATAATACTAATAATAATAATAATAATAATAATAATATTAATAATAATATTAATAATAATAATAAAAATAATAATACTAATAATAATAATAATAATAATAATAATAATATTAATAATAATATTAATAATAATAATAATAATAATAATAATAATAATAATAATCATAATAATAATAATAATAATAATAACAATAATAATAATAATGTTGAATATATTATTTTTTCTTGACGCAAATGAAATGAAATCTTTTAATAAATCAGTCAAGCGAAAAACCATCTTAAAATTTTTAATTTCCAAATTCACGACATCCCTACGATTTTAATTCCTGAGAAGTGGATTATGTACTTAGAATTAATTTCATCAAATAAAAATTTAAAAATTTACTTTTTAATTTGTATCTCAGAAAAGTATAATGTTATATTCGATGTAATTTCTAATGACAAACTAGTTTTAAGTTTTTTGGATCTCATTGGGTTTTAAGAAACTTGATAAAATCTCTTAATATTATAATAATTGCATCAAAAAATAATAATTCGTCAAATTAATTTCAAATTACTTATCAAAACGTATGAATTTGTGAAAATACTAAAAAATTATAAAAATATGTTCATACATTGAAATTGACAACAAAATATTATTTTTTCGCCTTTTAAAACCATATAAAAATGCCATTAATTAATTTGTTCTATTTATTAATAATTTATTTAATAATAAATTAATTAATATTTGTATACGTGAATATTTTTTTATGAAAATTTAGTTATTCGAATTCGAACTCATTATAAATCGTTTTTATTATCAAGGTTTAATTGAAATTAAAAACAATAAAAGTTTATTTTTCATTATATCCACAGATGAAATGTAAATATTTCATTTTATAAATTATTTTAAAATATTAGAATTTTTATTAAGTTTTCCCATTAAATTTTATTACTGAAATTTCCGTTTGAAATTTTTATTTTGATGAGGCTTTGATAAACAGTTTAAAAAGACTTCTCTTTTGAAATGTTTTAAATTTGTCAATAACTAAAGATGTAAAATTCAGTTAGAGCGGCAACAGTGTTGATGAGTTAATTCTAGATTTTTTTTAAAAATTTAATATAATATTCTATTTATGAATTTATACTAGTAAGCATATTCGTCATATGATGATTGAGGAATAAAAAATAATAATAAAATAAATTATTGTGAATTTAAAATAAAACCACATTTATTTTATTTTAAATAAAAATAGAGTTGTTTTCAATTATAATAAATCAGTATAGTTAGAAAGAAACATTTAAAATAAAATTATAATTCAAGTAATATAAAATAGGAAAATGTAAAATTTATCTAGTTAAGAATTGTCAAATTTTTAAAATTTATCAAATTGTCAGCTAAATCTAATATAATATGATTCATTATTAGAAATTAAATAAATTAAAATATTTTTTAAAAATTTCATTTTACGCTAGCCCCTTTTAAATTTTTGTATAACGGAAACATAGGTCACAAATATCGAATTTAAATTAATTTTTTGAAGCATAAATATTATTATTTAATAACTTGTAAAAGAAATATTCGAAAAAGATAAAAAAATATAATCCAAACATTTCTGATTGTTTTTTTAAATTTATTTCCAAAAACAGATTAATTTCTTTGAATTTTTTTTTATTTACAAAAATAATCTTCTGAGATAATTTTTAGATTGATGTTTCAAAGGAATTTATTAAATAAAATTTTAATAAAAAAAAGATTTGATTTATGTTTCAAATGAGAAATTTAACGTTAAAACAACTCATAGTTGACAGGAAAACAAATTTTGAAACATAAAAATTAAATAATAATTAATGTTTTCAGTAGATTGTTAAATATTTTTTGAAACACTATTTCAATAATAAAAAAAATTATTGAAAAAAATTTTCAGATTTACACAAAAACGAATCACAAGTTTGACAATATTCCAATGTTCTAAAAATGTTTTTTGTTCTTCCCCTCCGTATTTTAAAAAAAAATTATTAAAAATTTTTTTTAATTGTATTTCAATAAATTTTACAAGTTCAGTAACATAAAATGACAAATATCTCAACAACAAGATAGATAGCGGATTTTACTCGGCAATAAATCAAAAGATTGTGCTGATAGCTTTTTAACCATTCATGTAAATATGTTGGAATTATAACCGACTCAACATTTATTAAAATGCGTATCTATATGGTCGCTTAAAATGCCGCAACGTAATATGTGGAGCACAATCATGACTTTCTATCGCACTTACTCCACGAAAGAATTACATAATATCAGTACAATTTAATCGACGCCGCTACCTGAAATTTACACAAATAAGAATTTAACATATTTTAAATGAATATATTTAAATTTTTTTTAAAAAATCTCGTAATTTGAAGACACCGAAATAACTGATTTTTTCTTATGAAAACTATTTTCATCTCCTTAACGTTTCTTATTTTTGTTCGTTTTACTAAATACAATTCAACTATAATTGTATCTATAATAAAGTAAAATTTTCATCAATAACTATTTGTTTCGGCCAGTTAAAATGTAAATTTATTAAATTTTAAAAAATTACATTTGTGAAAATTTTGAATTTTTGTGGTTTGATTTGATGGATCAATTTTGTTGGGCTTTTTGAGTTGAAATTTGATTTTGATATAAATTTTATAATAGTTTGAATTTTTGATCGTCAATATTCCTAATGTATTACTTATCAACGCAATATTATGAACTTGTCAAAATCAGGAATTATTATGGAATTAATAATTATCTATTAAACATAAAATTTGAAAATATTGGTCAATGTATTAGTTGTCATATTATAAGAGATTTTCGTTGTCAAACAAACTTATATGGGTTTATCGAATGGACTTACCAAGATTCTGCAAGTTTATCTTCATTGACAATGGATGGAATTTATATGTATAAGGATCAAATTAAATTGGATCTAGTACGATACCAGGACCTGTATCTGTAACATCTGTCAAAATTGACTATAGTCTTTCAGTACAAACATTTGTTGGTGATATTGGCTTTGATGTAGATGAACAGATGCTGAAAGAAGGATTTAGTCAATTTGGGCAATTGATCGATGCCAAAGTCGTTAGATTTCCTGATGATCAAGAGGACTTGCACTCGTTTCATTTTAAAATTAAAATCTCAATCGGCAACTAATTGAGGAAACACTATTCTTACTATTATATTAGATTATTATATTTAATTTTTTTATTAATTTATCTATATTTAAAATTTGTATTACATCATTTAAAATTAAAAAAATAAAGAAAAATTAAAATAAACGAACGTGATTCCAGAAAAATCCTAATTTAAGAAAAGAGAATTCGAGAACCTGAAAATTTTATATTCTAATTTTTTAATCTAATAAAATTATTATCAATTGTAAATAAAATATTTTGAATTCTTTTAAAATTGTATCTAGCCAAATGAACCGTAAAAGAGCAACGATTATTATATGTATTCATTATGGTAGTTGTTATAATAAAAATAAATTATATGATTCTTCAAATATGATTTATACATGTTAACTGGTCTAGGCATTTTCCCTGTAAATGTGACAAAATATTAATGAGTTAAATACCCAACCAATGGAAATTTATACTTGTCGGTTTATTTCTCCAGCTAAAAAAATCAATCAATTTCCAATTTGTATGTATTGTTTTAAAATTTTTCTGTTTTATACTACTTTATTGTTAACTTTATTTTACATGATTCTTTCAAAGCATATGTATTTATTATTATTTTAAACCATTTGCTGTTTTATTTAAAATAATAGTAAACCTATTTTTAAAAGTATCGGTTTAAAAGACGGCGATTGTCTCTTTGTTCAGGGTCACATAAACGCTAGAGCGGGCACTGGCTGGTCTTATAACTTAATGATTCAAACAAATAAAGTTCTGTAATCATTGAAATTAAGGTAAAGTTTATAAATTATGATTTTTTTAAAATTATATTTTTCAATTGAATACTTTTCAAAATCAGTTGAGTTTTTGTAACGCATATATGACCGAATAAAACATTTTGTTTTGTAAAAACGAGAAAATGTGCTCTTGTCGTCTCTTGCACTTTATTGTTCTCGGTTTTTTATAAACTAAATTATGCAATTTCAACTAAAATTACATTTTTGTCATAAATTTACATGAAATGCAGATTTATTGTTTTTCTTATAGTTATGTAAACATTTTTTTCTTATTTTTTTTAAACAGATTTATTTTGAGACACTATTCATTTCCCAAAACAATAAATCATGAAATTTGAAGTAAATATCAACCAGAAGAAACTTATACAAAATTGAAAATAAATGTCTCTTGTTTAAATAGTGAATACAATTTACAGACAGTTTTTCTGGAATTGTGAGTTGCCATAATATTATTTTCTATTTTGTATCTGGGCATTTTAACAGAGGGAATATATTTTTCTAAATTATTCTATAATATTAAGAAGTTTATTCTACAAAATAAACAAAAATAAACAATAACATTCAACCCTCCTAGAATGCGGTACTCTAAAAACACGAGCGAATTTAGCACAAATACATTAAAATTCGTCTTTAAAAGACCTAGTTGATCATGAAACTTTACCAAAAGACTAATGGAAATAATTCGGGATAATAGCTATTTGATGGCAAGAAATTTTGTGCTTTTAGAGTGTTTTAACTGTCCGTTAAAATTTAGTTAAATTTCAAATACACACACACACATATATATATATATATATATTACGCAATTTTGTGATGCAGGATGAAAATAAATGTAAAATAGTTTTATTTAAATGTCTTAAAATATTTTTTGGAGAATTTATTAAAATTTTGTTAAAGTCTCGATTTTATAAAATTTAAAAAAATAAATTTTCAAAACTTGAGATTTATAAAAGCAAAATTTATAATTTTTAATGGAATATTTTAAAATATAAAAGAATAAATTTTTTTTAATAAAAATAAATTTATTCTATATAGTTTCAACTTCATATGTACCTGATGATGACAGCGAGTCTGTCGAAATACATTGTAATATAATATATATGTTAGATTGGCGCTTTATATTTTTTATTAATTTAATGGCAATATTTTGTGATTGTTTTAATATATAATAAATTCTCAATAAAATATTTTAAAATTTTATATATATATATATATATATATATATATATATATCTTAATACTGGATTTTTAATTCTGGATATTCCAATTTTAAAAATAATTTAAAAACGTCATTAGAAATAAAAATATTAAAAATAAATGTAATGAAAAATGCCATACTATTTAAAGATGTCGATTAAATTACGAACGAGGTATGTTTATACGAAAGAAAAAAAAGAGAATATATAATGGTGAGGTGAGAAAGGAAATATATTTCAATTTATATTGTTTTTTAGTTTTTGAATAAAATTTGATAGAAGCAAATTTACACGCAAATGAAATTTGAATGAGATATCTCAATTTGGTTTCGAATGCAACTTTTAAAAAAAAATTCCTTATTTTCTTAAAATAATTATGACTCAGTAAGTTTTGGTTTATGTTTTTTTGTAAAAGGTTCCCAATTGCCGATTAAAGCTTTGGAAAATGTTCTTGTATATGATATTAAAAAAAAATTGCAAGTTTGAAGTCAAAGAGCAGCAGATTGCTGACTCTTGGATTCGACTCGACATCACATAAAGGTAGTGTTTAAAACTTTTAACATTTCATAGCAGGTATTCGTAGTCATTGTAGCTAATCATCAAGCAATATATAATATTTACTACATGATAATTCTGAATTCTGTAGACTTGGGTTATAGTAACATAAAATTCAGTTCATTATCCTTGATTAATTTACTCAATACCTACCCAATACCTTGGCAATTACACAATACCTAAGTGGTAGTCGCAATTCTATGAAGGTTTTACAGTATTAAACTCAGATTAGGAGCAAAAGCCGCTTTCAAACAAAATTTACTTATAAATTAATATTTGTATTTTTGCATAAAATAATTTAATTTTCCTCACTATTTTAAATACTTCATAAAATTTCTGTAAACGAAAGTTTTGTAACATCTGCCCTTAAATGCTATTGCTTATTTTGCCCCAGTGCACAACGGATTCATTGAATTACTATTTGTTTGTTTTAACTGTCCGTTAAAATTTAGTATAATTTCAAATGTATACATTATATGTAGTTGGATTTTTCAATCTGACTTTTAAAAGTGTTAATTTTCTACTTCAACTAATTAATTAAACATTCACTAAACTACTTTCAAAATAACTGAATTACCAACTAAAAATGAGAGAAATTTATCAAAAAACGTTTTAAATAAATAGTATTAATCTGATACTACTTATAATAATTTAATGTATTTTTAATTTAATTATTATCGATTTTATGAAAATAATTCAACAATTAAAGTCTAAATTTATTTCTACAAAATTGCCGCATAAAAGAAATGTAGTAAAAATGGTAAGTTTTCAATAAAAATATTTTATTTAAAATTTAAAACAAAACATCATTTTAAAATGTGCTATGTAAAATTTTACAATAAATTTAAAATTATTTTTAATTTTATTATTCATGTAATAAATTTTAAAATCAATTTTTATTAAAATTATAATTTTATATTTTTGTTATTTATTTTTTTAATATTTAGATTAAAATTTTTGATATTTTATTTAATTTTTAAAATACAATGATTTTGAATTTTATCTCACAGATTATAATTTTGAAGAAAATATTTGCAATAAATCAAATTTATTTTATTATTGCCAATATTTTTGAAAATTCTTTTTCCTTTAATTTCTTTATATTATCTTTGATTAATATTTATTTTTAAAATTTGATTTTTTTTCACATTCATCCTTTTAAAAATATTCAAAATAATTTGTCATGAAAGTAATAAAGTTAAAATAAAATATATAAATTTTTACGATTTGAATTATTCACAATCATTTTTTAAATAATAGTTTCATGATAAAAATAATAAATAAAAAAATATTTTCTGAAATATTTTGCGAATTTCAATGTTCCAAATAGTGATAATGTAATAAGGTATTAAATTAAGAAATTTGTTTAACCTAGCTGTGTAATAAAAAATATTTTGAAATAAAAACAAAAACAGTTTTAGATAGATAAACAGATTTTTATTCAAAAATTTTTTATGACTTTCCAAAATTTCTGAAATATTAAAAAAAATATATTTTATAAAATGTTTAAAATTTTATACATTACTTAGTGAAGAGTTAATGAAATATTTAAAATAGCAATTTTGAATAAATTTATATTATACATCATTTATTTTCAGCTAATATTTTAATAATTTTTGTGGTTCTACGATTGCCGTCGTTGCGAAGATCATACACTAATTTCTTCCTAGTGAATATGGCATTAGCGGATCTTGGGGTGGTCATTTGGTGCGTGAATCTGACAACGATAGAATATGTCGACGCTGAATTATTCTGGATTGTTGGTCCGGTTAGTTTGTTTAAATGATTTGTTTTATTGTTAAATGTCATCGGAATTATACGATGATTGCGAGCGTAGGTGGTGAATGAAAAATATAATTGGATCACATATGAATATTTTTGTATTATCTATTTGATCAATGATTTTTTTCTCTCAAAAAATTAGGTTAAATTTAATTAAAAAATATTTTCTCTCCGCAAAAATTTTTATATAATTCAATCTGTAATTGAATTAAAATATAATTTTTTCATCCTTGAAAGTATATTATTAAGGATTTATAACACGTGGGATTAATTTAAAAATATATTTTATAAATTTTTTATAAAATTTTTTTTAATTTTTTTAAATTAAATTAAATTTTTTAATTTATTAGTCAAACAATTTAAATTAAAAATTTGGATTTCTAATTTCCGGTATTTTATTTTTATTATTGTATATTTAATATAACTTTATGAAGTTGCGAAATCAAATTAATATTTTATTTATTAAAAAATCTTTTTGACCTTATTGGAATTATTGTTTATAATTTGTAATATTTTTAGAGAAAATAATAATTCTTTTCTCGATATTCATGTTAGTTAATATTTCGTGCAATGAAGGGTTTCTCATACACTTATAAGATTTTATTTCTTGTTTCCCATTCAATAAAACAAAGGATTTAATTTATGTATTTTGTTTAAACTTACAAATTGTTATTAAAATTACATAAATTAAAATTGTAAATTCCATATTTTAGGTTCAATATCAGTGATTTGTTTAACAAATATAAATTAATATTAGAAAAGCATATAAAAATAAAGAAAAGTTTATACAGCCACGTTGTTTAATTACAACGACAGAAAATGAATCAACATTCACATGCTTCACGAAGAATTAAAATATTCCGAAAACTTTACTTCCGGTCACTGAAATACGACTTTTGCTTTATACATCTTTACACAATTTAATTGATTACTTCCTTTATCATAACTATATAATTTTTTTAATTTTTATTCACAAGTAAACCACCCAACTTCAGTGTTTCCTTTTCGTTGAGACGATATCTTATTTATATCACTGCTTCCTCAATATATTTCTCTTCAATAACCTTTTATTTGTAAAATATTTTTTTCTTTTTCGATGCTACTACTAGATTTTATCGTTTCATGTATCTTGTTCACTCGGTTATCTCCTACTGATTAATTATGTATACCTCTAACCTTTTTTATTATTGATTTTTTATGCTTCACATCATTAATTAATTAATTAATTAATATAGAATTTTAATTCATTTCTATTTAATTATTTTGTTTCATAATGTTCCATTTTATATTTTATTTTTTACATTCCTTCAAAAATAATTTTGTTTTAATTATATATATAAATATTAAAATAGTTGAGATCGTGCAGTAATAAAAATTTATTTTTTCCGGTTAAATTAGTTTCAGTAAATAATCCAGACAATTGAGTTGATTGTTTCGAAAAAATTGAAGAATTCTTCACAAATTAACAACAATGCCATTCTCTAATGTCAGTAATTTGATTTAAATTCTAAATTAGAATTAACTAAAATAATTAGTTTTAATAAGAATTCTAAAAAAAATCAGAAAAATTAAGAAAGAAATCTTATGCCAATCTGAATTTATTTACTGTGATTTTTAGAAAGTATTTTAGTTTTTATTTTTGTTTTAAGTACATTTAGTAGTTTTTACATAGTTAATAAATGGACTGATATTATATATCTCATATAGAGTAGCTATAATGTTTAGGGTCAAGGAAAGGTCCAGTAAGGATCAAATGGTATGCCAACATAATGATAATTGTTTAATTTGTAAAATATATTATTAACTGATAATATAGCTCATTAATTATATCGCACTCTGTCAAAGCTACAATATATTTATTTACTAGTGCAAAATAAATACCATTTTGGGTGCTTCAGTTTCTTTAAAAGAACAAGTTTAAAAATTTATTTGCTTTATTAATTTTCAATAAATTTCAATATTTCTTGAATATATATATATATATATATATATAACTTGACAAAATTCTAGAATGTTAAACATAAATAAACTTTGTAAAAATTAAATAAATATCATACAAAATACTAACATTGATTTAACTTTTTTTATACTTTTCATCGTTGATTTTTATTTTTAATTTTACCTTCAATTGTTTCCAAATTATATATTAGCATTTTTTATTTAATTCACATTTTTAGGTGTCTAGTTTTAATTTATTTACTTAAATAAAAATAAAATTGAATTAAATTATTTTTAATTAATGTAACTATAATCTGAATAATAAACAATTAAAACAAAGGAAAAAAATACAATAATTATATGATTAAAATATTGGTTTAATTAAAGTCTTTTCTCTTCTCACCTTTGATTCATTATTAACAATTTAGTTTCACCGTATTCTTTCAGATTGACTGAAAATAAAATATATTAATTATTAAATAGTACATCCACAATAAGTAATGAATTTTCTGACATTTAATATAATTAGTACAAATTTCTCGAATTTATAATATTGAAATATATATTCTCCCCAAATGATCAACATAATCACAAAATAACATTAATTCATTTTTTCCAAAATAAATATCATTTATTCTATAAAAAAATTATTATTCCTTCAAAATTTATTTGCAATTGAAAGATTTATGGAAATCTCAAGGTAATCAATCATTTTTATATTAAGTTTTTCCTTGAGAAAATTATCCAGTCCTTCATTAATTAATTAATTGAAAGTAAATCGAGATTAGATAACTTTATGAATAAATAAATAAAACAAAAACGCTTTCTATAAAATATTTATTTAAATATTGATATTAAAAAATTTTGTTATAATTTATCAAATTAATTAAACCTTTCAGGGCTGAATTAAGTTTCATTTTTGATTTTGATTGAAATTTAATTATTCATCATTATTATAGAAGAAATGATTGACAAATGTCAAGTTGAAAATATTTTTTAACAATAATTATTTAATTATCAAATCTGGAAATATAATAACTATAAATATTTCGACAATGTAAATTTTCTATAATGAATTTTATGACATTTATTTTTAATTAAATTAAATTTGGTTTTTTATTTTAATTAACTATTTAACTTATTTCATTTGTAATAGAATCTAATTGAAAATTATTTTTATTTAAGTGGCCCCATAACCGTTTTCAATCGTATAATTTTGACCCATTCCAATCATATCAATTTGAAATCTTGGTCGACGGAAAACTGACAGAAAAAAAATTAATTTCAAAAGATAAAAAAATAAATAAATTCGTTTATTTGATCAAACTTCAATTCCAAAAATTTCTAGATAGTTGAAAAAATTAATTTTTCCACGACAAATCTTTTTCTTTTTAACCCCAATGAACAAACTATTTCTAAATAAATCTAAAGTTCCAAAATTCTAAACAAATCCAATAGTAACTCTATGCACACACACGGCTAAAAATAGAAATAATCAAGATGCACACAGGCGTGATTATTACACCCGTTTCAGTTCATTAAAAACTGCTATACTAAAATGAAAAAATCAATAATGTTATAATATAGGGACATACATACCTACCCATGTCTGCATGTAATTTATTCAACTGAATAAAAACATATATTATAGGAAGGAAGGAATTTTAAGAAAATTTTTTTTAACATAAAAACAATACATAGTAAATAATGCATGTAGAAATGTTCAGATCAATAAAAACTCTATATATTACTATTTTTAGTAACTTTTTAGACAATTTTTTTTAAATTAAAGCCGAAAGTTTTGTAAAAAAAATACCAATAACTCTACTTTGAGTTGTAGAGAAAATAATAAAATAATTTTGTAAGATTTTTCATGATATTCAATCAATTTAATATTTTTACAACATTTCAGATATTTCAAAAATATCCATCGAAACTCTAGAGTTTTGCAAAGATGAAGAAATAACAATGTAAGATTTAAATTGTACTTAAAATAAATTCATTGTTTATCTCATTTGCAATTTACCAGGATCAGTGGAATCAGAATCTTCAAATGAGGAGTTAAAAAACGGAAAACGTAAGTTTTCCGATAACTTAAGTTTAAAAATAATATTTTTTATAGAAGTATAAAAAATTCAAATCATTAATACCATTTAAAATGGGGAAAATTTTTATAAATTTGCGAAATTAACAGAAATTTCTAAAGCCTCATAAAATCAGTAATTATAAAATCAATAAATATCAAAAGTTTGGATTTGTTAAGAAGTAAAAAAGATGGCAGCCAAAACAAATTTCTAAGGAACAGAGAAATAATTTATTTGAATATAGAAACTTTTTAATAATAATTTTTAATGTAATAAATTTTAGTTTTCAATTAATCGGACTTACATTTATTCGAAAATAATTCCACTATCTTGCTAAAATTAGCATAAATTCCTAAGAAAACCTAAAGAAAATTAATAAAAGTAAATTTAAAATACACGTTGATGAAAAGTATTATTTAAGAGCTTGAATAATGATCTCATAAATATACGAGATCACAATCCAAGCCTTAAAATATACTTTATTAAAAAATTTACCTGTCAGCCATTTTAAAAATGGCTAATTCATAAACTTAATCATAACTGTAATTGGATGTTCATTAAAACTTCTAATATAAAATTTCAGGCCCCCAAATTTCACTGAATTTTGCTTTCAAATCTTACCAAACAAAAAAAAATTATAAAATTAATTTTCCGGACACAAAAGAACTGCATAAATAAATAAGTGTAAAAAAATATCTTTTTCTTATTTTTCTTTGAAAACAAAATATTTACTGTTGGGCAACGCAATACTAGACTAATGACGTGGCAGGTATTATTTTTTTGTCGACTTGTAAAATATTCGCTGCTATTAGTGTTTCTTTATTAATAATTATGTTTTAATTAGAAATTTTAAAAATTAAAATTCGAAACTTTTTTTAAAACTTTTGTTACGTACTATTATATTGGCTGGGCAGAATGCGGTCCATGGGCCGTAAATTTGACACACACGTTTTAGGATATAAAAAACTCAATATAAATGAGCACTTTCATATCCAACCACATTGGATATAATTTTATCACATAAAATCACTAAAATTTTTTTTTGTTCACCTTTGAACTGTCTTTGTTTTCTATATAACTAAATCAAATTCATTTTTTTATGTAAAAAAATAGAAAATTAATTATTTTTCTCCCAGATATATGATATTTTTAATTAACAATTTTTAATATTGTTTTTCTTAAAATTTATATTTCTAACTGTATAATAGCTTCTGATTTCATGTTTTAATCAACATTAATAAGAATAATAGAAAATGAAAAAATAATAACAATAATAAATAAAAATCATTTTACAACTTTTAATTTTTATTTGTTTAATTGTAATTTTTATAATCTTTGTTTATATCATTTTTGTTTAAATATTCTTCCAATATAAACAAATTTAAATAACGATTAATTATTCAATTTAATTATTTTAATGCAATTTGAAACTATTTCGTTGATTTGAATGTCTCAATTATCAATAGAAAATGAAAATTTCTAGAAAATAATGTATATGTAAAATTCAGTATTGTATTTATTTGCCGTTGGTGAGTAGACTCGCTATGGACGACAATGCGTTTTATTAAGTTGTAATGCCACACGCACACACCAAAGTTGTATTTAAACCTTAATTGCATTGTGTAGCAAATTTGCTACATATCAGAATTTCACGCTTAGATCGCCTACAATATATATAAGAACTAACCATTTCATAATGTTGCTTGTGAGCTGCAAACCTGTTTAAAGGAATTAGTTCATGAAGTGACTGCTAGATGCGCCACAATAATAATAATATATTCAGTCAAAAGAACGTTATTTTATTTTATTTAAAATAAATAAAAAAAAATTATGCAATTAAGGGATAAAGCGCTTAAACTTAAAATTTTGACGACTTTGAATTTCGAAAAAAACGGATTTGTTTGATTAAGCTTATTATAAATGTATTTCATGTCTAAAATTTTTTTGTTTATTCAAAGCAAATTTTCCTGAAATTTATTTAAATATACGTTTAAATACCCATATTATTTTAACACCAGTCCGAGTGCACCCTAAATTGGCATATAATACCATAAATATTTGAGTTTTTCCAAAAATAATCTTAATTACGAATAATAATTCCCTAATTAAATGGTGAATGTAAAATATTTTTCCATTTATTTCACTGTCAAAAATGATTAGTTTACTTATTGAAAAATTAAAAGAGAGCCTCAGTTTGATGATGATTGAAAATGAAAGCATAAAATAAACGCTTACATGGCAGATAAGTCACAAAATACGCAAGAAATATCCGGACCCGGAAAAGTTGTTTATTTTTCTCGTGTTTAACACTTTTTAAATTTGAAACATCGTCGGCAATTTATCAATCAGTTTTCATTTCCTCTCCGACAGTTTCCTTATTAAATATTTTATAATTAAAATTATCTTTTAATATTTTGTTGATTAATGTTTGATTTGTTAAAAAATATATTAATAATAAAAATGTTAAAAACAGCATAATTACAATAAAAAAATGATGGTTTCTTGGTATCAGCATAAATTACATGCTAAACCAGAGGTCGGCAACCGGTTTGTTGTGGAGCACTGGTGTTCTGTGAACCAATACTAGGTGTGCTGCTGGTCGGTTTTACGAAATATGCTAACCCTATAACGTCGAGCGCGACGTTTTTGTAACGTTTCATTAAAACGTATCTAGCATCAAAAATATAATGTTTTTAGAGGCGGTGACAATGTTGACGATATCGTCAGACTTTATTTTTTTAAATTCATACCGCTAGTCACGCATTATAGCGGTAACATTCTTTTTTTTATTGAATAGTAAAATTAGATGAAAAACAATCTAAAAATTAAGGTTTACTTTTTAATTTTGTATTATGAACAATTTAGTTACATTTCAAATAAATTTATATTTTATATATTTTGGTTGTTACATATTAATAACTAAGAAAGTAAAAAAAACTAAAACTTTTTTGCAAAAATTTAAAACTCAGGCTTTAAATTCAACTTTAAAATTGTTTTAATAAATAGCACAAATAATTCTAACTAAAACCAATTTAAACCAAGTTTTCTATTGATGAGGATGATTTGTGTACATATTTAAATCAAATATGTAATATAAAAATTATATATTATTTTGTAAAATTTATGTATTCTATTATATTTACTTTTATTGTACGGCAAAATTTGAAAAAAAATTTTGATGTGTCGTGAATAAGAAAATAAATGACAATATAAGCCTTTGCTGCAAGTTATATAAATATTTATAAACTTTAAATTTGTTAAAAAATTTTTATGGAAAATAAACTGTTTTTTATAATGAAAAATTTGTAAAGTTTTTGTTTTAAAAATTGTAGTTTTTTTGTATAAAGTTTTATTTCGTGTAAACCTACTACAAAATTTTAGGTTTGAAATAATTGTGGATTGTTGTTATTAATTGTTAAACAAATAGTAATAGTAAAAAAATAGTAATTGTAAAAATTAGTTTTTGTACGTTGTTTTAAATGAGATATAGTTTTAAAAAAAGTTAAATCTTTACTTTAAGTTTTTATGTCTGTGAGTATATATTTAAAAATTAAATAATAATTGTAAATATTAATTATGTAAAATAATTATAAATTAAGTATGTACATGTGAATCGAATGTATGAAAAATGAAATTTGTCCTTCTGAAAATATCAAAAGTTTACACTTAAGAAAAAATCCTCAAAAATATAGTGTGTTTGAATAATATTGAAAAATAGTAGTTTATTTGAATTTCTTGAAATAAATCATATTTTGCAGTGTTTTTAATGGATGTTATAAATACGAAAGCTGCTGTAGATAATAATGTCCACCACTGATCGAAGATAGCAATCTTACTTATCTGTAAGATAAAGATAGATAAATTTTTAAAAAATTATTGAAATATTTACAACTAAACATTTTTCACAAATATTAATTTGATGAATCTGTAGAGTTTCTTGAATTCCTCAAATTACATTAAATTATTACTTTTTTGAAATTTTCTTCATTTGTGTTGTAAATCTATTGTCAAAAAAGTTAATTTCATTCATAACGTTTTAGGAGACAGTCAAATATTTCGGATTTTGCTATCGTAGTATCAAAATTCCTGACCAAATTTTATACATAAAAATGCTAAAATAACTGGAATATTTTGAATTTAAAATATTGTTATAGGAAATACCTAATCTAGAACATTATTATGTAAAATTAAAACAAACTTTTAATTAAGCAGAAAGCAATATATCGATTTTTTAAATCTTCATTTCAAACTATCGATCAATATTTTTATTTATTCAACACATAATTTCTTCACGGGAATTTTTCTGTTGAATAAAATTTATGCTAAATAAATACAAATGTTTTCCGAGAGTTTGAATTGAAAATAAATTATATCTCTTATGAAAATAATTAATCAGTAATGAAGAGGATAAAAGATAATTGTAAAATAAATATATTGTTTAAATTGATATAAGATTATTAGTAGTATATGAATATTATTTTAGATATTTGAAAAATAGAAAAAACATACCTTTATATTTTCTCTGGTTCCTCATGTTTATTTATTCAAAACAAAATTATAAAATTTTAAAAGTTAAATCTGACAATTTATGACAATTATTTTTAAAGTGTTGATAGTTATTTTTATTTTAGATTCCCTATTTTATTGAATTTATGATTTTTTTTTAATTTTCTGTTTTTTCTCTCATTCCAATTGAAATAACGCCTCTTTTCACACACACACACACGCACACACATATATATATATATATATATATTCTTTATATTACTGTGGAAGAGAGCCATTATCTAGTTTTTAATTACAAGTTTCATTAGCTTATCTCAAATGGAAATTAGTCAAAACTCTAAGGATAAAAATGTTTATTTAATCACTGATCTATCCGAAATTATCCTGCGTCTTTTATAAATTACCGTTGAATAGTAAAAGGGGAAATCTTTCAATTTCAAAAATAATAAATGTGCTTTTGTTGACATCAATTTCAAAATACTATTTCTGTGTTTTAATTAATAAATTTTCGTAATTTTTGAGTACTTTAATTAATCCATCTAGGGTCGTCCTATTCAACAGCCACACTACTCAGTGTGCCTAGGACCTACGAATCCTTATCACGTAACTCTTATTTTTCTTATTTACTTCTGTTTCTTAAATCTTAACTCGGGTTTTTCTTTTGTATCCATTAGACATTATTTAAATTGATTTTATTAAATTTATTAACTAAAACAACTATTCAAGCATTCATGTAAAATATTAAAAAGATTAAAAATCGCGAAACACGAAATACTGCATCAAGGCAGTGAACACATTACAATATATTAATTGAGTTAAATTCAAAACTGAGTGCGTTCATGAATCATGATTAAACATAGTGTCAAGAAATAGCAAAATTACTTGAATGTGTGTTATAATGCAGAATTGGCATAGGTGAAGGTATGGGACTTACAATAGTGCAAATGACCTACAATGATTTCAAAGGCCCATGAATCCATCAATTAAATAATTTCAGAAAATATCTCAAATACTTTCAAAATTTGTTTGTTGAATTTAAAACCAAAATTATTCAAGCTCTTGCATTTTGGATAATTTTTATTTAATAATAATATTATTATTATTATTATTATTATTATTTTATTTTTGTTATTATTTATAACTATTTATTTTTTATTGGTATTAAAATATAAGTTCTTGACATCAAAGCTAAAACCGAAAACGTCACTTCTCATTTAGAGTGAATTGTTTATCAGCTTGATTGGAACATTAATTATATAATTCTACTTGATAACTCTAAATAATATCGTTAATTAAAATTTATGGAAATTTAATTAACTTAATTAATTTTCCCAGACAAATATATTTATAATAATTTGTTTAAATAAAACTGGAAGTAGCAGTTTATTGAAAATTTCCAGCATTCGATAAAAGTTTCTTAACTTTTTTATGATCTTTTGTTTAAAGTAAATAACTAGGCAGAAGCATATCTTTCTCTACAAGGGTCCACAAATCTCCTCTTCAAAAGATTTTCTTTACTCTAACTCTGAAGTATTTGTAATTATTTGATGCCATTAAAAAGTGTTTACCCTCCTGTTCTAACTGAACTGAAAAAATTCTTGAAATTGTCATAAATTTATAAAAAAATACAATAAATATCTGTCTTTAATTTTTTTTAAATTATTTTTTCGAAATGCATAATGTGACCTACAATCATGACAATGTACAAAATATCAGATAAGTAAATAATAAAATAAGCCCTCGCTGCAAAGTAATTATTATATTGATGCAATTTTTTTCATCAATATATTAATTACTTTGCAGCAAGGGCTTATTTTATTATTTACTTAAATTGATATTTTAATTTATGCTGCTACCGAGAAATCACCGCTTTATAATGTATGAAATAGTTATCTATTACAGAGACATATGTTACAGAGATATGCGTAACCTAGAAGAAAGGTGTGAGACCTTTAGACAAAGTTATACATAGCCAACATATACTAATTACTAATGGAAATGAATTGAGCTGGAAATGAAGGATGCTTTAAATAACAAGTTTTATTGATTTTTCTAATGATAGAAAATGTTGTCCAATAGAACCAAGTCTAAGGTTAAGATTATTTCAAGCGTTTTAAATATATAATTTTGCATTAACCCATTTGTATCCTTTGACGAAATATCCCACAAATAGATACCGTTGCCCTGTAACATTATTTCTAATTAGAAAAGATAGTAAGAGTTTTGTCAACACAAGCTAAATGTGCATAGGTTGGTTAAACTGCCATTTGGTAAATATATACTTTTATTTTTATTTTATTTAAATCATATTTTTTTAAAAACTATAGGAATAATAAACGTTTTAAACATTTATGACATTTTAAATGCAATCAATACTAATTTAAACTTATAATAATAAATTGATTCCATATTGTTTTTTTAATTAATTTATTTATTTTTAATCTATTTTTTTAAAAATAAAAATTATTTTATAATAATATTTTTGGGCGAAAGTTGATCAAATGATTATGGTTGTTGATGAAAAAGATTTTGGAAGCTATATTTTGTAAAAGTGTACATTTTGTTTTATGTACTTTTTCTAAGTTCTTGGTAAGT
The DNA here is from genome assembly GCA_022537955.1 of Schmidtea mediterranea. Lineage (NCBI taxonomy): Eukaryota > Metazoa > Platyhelminthes > Tricladida > Dugesiidae > Schmidtea > Schmidtea mediterranea. Next base: position 11,870,477 of record CM039682.1, on the reverse strand, counting down.
ACTGTTTTTTTAATGTGCCAATAATGTCAAATGCGAAAACACATTATATGTGTTTTCACTATGTAACTTGCGTCGCATCTTAGACAAGTGACTTTATATATAATTTTATTATATAATAAAAAAAATTTTTTATTTATAGTTAACTTAAATATTTATTTTTAAATTTAAAATAAATTTTTATTTTCTTCAGGCTCTCTGCAAAATGAATCATTTTTTACAAATAATGTCATATACTGCCAGTATTCTGCTGTTGATGCTAATTTGTCTCGAACGATATATTGCAATAATATTTCCAATGAAAGTGAAAAATATGCTATCAAAAAGGATTTATATTGTGCTGTTAATTTTTATTTGGCTCCTCAGTATTGGGTTCAGCTTGCCGAGTTTGTTTGAGTACGAGCTCAGACGAATCCACAATGTTACTAGGTGTGAAAAAACCGAAAAAATCAGCAAAAAGACTTATTATATTTCTTCGTTTGTTTTGCTTTATATTATACCATTGGTTTTAATGGGCTCTCTTTATGGACATATTTGTTTAAGTCTAGTGAAATCTTTGAAAAAGATTACCGGATCTAAAACAACGAAAGTTATAAAATCTCTTAACTCCATGAATACCGAATCATTCGATTCTCAAAGTTTACAGACCAGTTCCAACAGAAACAATGATAAAGTGAATTTTTCCGTCAAAGTTTCCAGCAAAAAAACAATCACAAAAGCCGCAAATGAACGAAGACGAGTTATAATAATGCTTATTGTCATTGTTATTATCTTTGCGTTATGTCGTCTGCCGAGGCATATTTGGGCAATGATGACATTGCATTCTGGTAGAAATACGCATCTGTTATTGATCTTTCCTCCGTCCGCGTATATGTTCATGTACCTTTCCAGTGCAATTAATCCTTTAATCTATTTTGCCTTTTCCAATTCTTTTCGAATTAATCTATTGAAGGCTTTAAAGTGTTTTCGTCCTAGATTGAATAAGAAGAGTACAAATGTTCTAAATTTATCGAATTCTAAAAGTCCCAAATCGAACACAGTGAATATTTGACATAAGATTATGGAAATATAAAGATTTGAATTATTGGAATTTACAGCACTATTTTTTTATTTATGGAAAATAATTTCATTTGCATATATATGATTTATGTAAATTATATTGACAGCATTTAGTAGGAATTCATGAAATATTTTTGCATATTTCTGTGTTAATAAATATTATATCAAGCCCTTCAGTCAACATCTTTTGCATTAATAATTTTAATTATTAACGTTTATGATTATTATTATTATTTTTGATTAATTTATTTTTTTATTTATTATTATTATTATTATTATTATTGTTATTATTATTATTATTATTATTATTATTATTATTTTTATTATTATTATTATTATTATTATTTTTATTATTATTATTATTATTATTATTTTTATTATTATTATTATTATTATTATTATTATTATTATTATTATTATTATTATTATTATTATTATTATTATTATTATTATTATTATTATTATTATTATTATTATTATTATTATTATTATTATTATTATTATTATTATTATTATTATTATTATTATTATTATTATTATTATTATTATTATTATTATTATTATTATTATTATTATTATTATTATTATTATTATTATTGTAGTAGTAGTAGTAGTAGTAGTAGTAGTAGTAGTAGTAGTAGTAGTAGTAGTAGTAGTAGTAGTAGTAGTAGTAGTAGTAGTAATTCTCGGCACTATCTTTTTCAAGTGATATTCAAAAATGGCAGTGCCGAAAATTTGTTCTAATTAAATTAGAAATACACTTTGGTTTATCGTCGAAATGAGGATAAATGAAATTCTGAATATATAAATTTAATTTATAATTTTCAACGTTTATTCAAAATCTTAACTGCAAGCAATTACTTCATTGACATGGAATAGATAAAAAAAAAAAAAAATTAGATTTATGATTATCTCTGATTTAAATATTTTATGTCTTAAAATGATGATCGAAGCAAGCAGCTGATGAGTGAGATAATTTGTCTTCATATATATCATCTTTATCTCACGCTATTCATTAAAAACTTTTCATATTCACAAAATAGAATATAATTTAAAAATGTTTTAAAAATAAAAGTTTATATATATATATATATATATATATATATATATATATATATATATAATTAGTAAATGAATAATAAGTTAATTAACTTTAAAATTAAAAAGTCATTTAATATTTGGTAATTCAGAACCAATCAACACGCTCCATTTCAAAATCTAGCAATTGTGTAGTGAGTGATTGTGTGTAGACCAACAGCATTTTCATTTAAAAATCAGATGATTTTAGTAGTGGATTTTTGTTATAATATTAATATATGGAATGAATAATAAAATTTACTTCTAAGAAATGGTATTTGAATCTTGCAAATATATTTTAGGATCATTATGCAATACCATTAAATAGCAAGCCGTTTAAAATACATTTCGGAAATACTACAATAATAAAATACAGATCAAGAAATTTATAACATTTTTGTGATGCCATTCAATTTGTGCAATTTTATGAAAAATAATTTATTTGGCTTTATTGATTTGTATTGTATACAAAGTTTTAATTTTTAAAATATTTTATATTTTGTGCATATTGAAAGTTTATTTGTTCTTTTACTGTAGGAACTATCATGTTATGTTTAATTTTCTATAATTTGTCTATTACATATTGCAAATATTATATTTTAAAATGAATTTTAAAAAATTTATGTATGTTTGTGTTTTTGCAGTCTGTTTTGTATTTTATCGAATAAAGTTTTTTTTTCTCAAATAGAACCTTTGGTATTTTTGAAAACAAGTGTTAGTTGCAATTACGCTGCAATCGTTTTCTTCTGTAACCATAATTAAAATAATCGAAATTTAAATTCCACGATATTTATTTAATAACTGATTATTTAAAAAAAACTTTCTTTGTCAGGTTATTTAAATATATTCTTAAAAAATACTATATGATTCATATAAAATATATTTAAATTTATATTTATGAATTCTTAACATTATAAATTACACAAAATTTAATAATTTCAACTTCCTTAAAATTACTTATTGTAATTAATTATAAATTATAATACCCACATATCACAACAAATATCTGCAAATTATCAATTACCAATGAGCAACTTATTTTCCTACTTCTCCACCTTTTAACTACTTTGGATGTTTCGATATTCTTTGGTTAATAGCAGTAATTTCTTGATTGGTGCTTATTTATTTCTCTTTACCGACTCCGTTATTATACTTTGCTTTGTAAATTTTTAAGTATTTCCTTTTTCCTTGCATTTTACTAACTTCACCATAGCGGGTTTCCGGTGAAGATTTATCATCAAACAGGAAATTTTCACTTAGAATAAATAAAACTTAAAGATAATAAATAAATATTTTTATTTAATAAATAAAATATCCTTAATTAAATATAATCTACGAACTAATTCACTCAAATTTGACATGAGCTTCCTATTAAGATTAAGATAATTTTATTGACAATCCTCAAAGAAACATTCGCAAACTGTTTATCAAAAAGACTTTTTTATATTTCAACTTAATATTTCCTTTTTTATGTTCCTTGTAAAATTAATTCTAAGATTTTTACTTAAAATAAAATAGTAATTTTTCAGATTTTTTTATAACGTTTATTTTATATTTTTACCAATATTTAATTTTACAAAGCATTTAAATAAAAATTTAAATAAATTATTAAAAATATTTTTTTGAAAAAATTTTTTTCAAGATATTTCACTATTTTTATTTAAGATATTTGTTTATATAATTTTATTTATATAATTTTAACATATAGGTTATGGTAAATAAATATTGGAAGTAAGCATTTTCCTTCAATGTTTTATTGAGTAAAAACATATCTTGGTTCAAAAATATATTAAGTTATTATTTTCAAAATGTTAGAGTTGCCGTTTTTATGGGAACTCCTAATATTCAAAACATCCATAATTAATAATTCCAGATAATTGACAAATCGATAAAATATTTATTTTATAAAAAATCATGTTAGGTAACATTAGATAAACAAAAATTTTTATAGATTTTTTCTGATATATAAATACGCTCAGCAAATTTTTAACATTTACCATTCATTCAACGCAATGCACACCAATAATTTGTTTATTTTTATTTTAAATTTATTTTATTTTATATTTCATCTAACACATAATAAAATGAAAAAAATTTTTATGTTAAATATTGCTTATTTTGTGTAAATAATTTCTTACGATGAAATGTATTTATATTTTTCATATTCATTTTTAAGCATTCGTCAACATTGAAGAAACAACTTATATCTTGGGATAACATTTAAAAACTCTCTACAAAATTTTGTAAGAAACCTGATTAATTCAGTAAAGAGAAATTCATGAACCCATTTTTCGATTTCGAAGAGTTAATGTTTTATTTAATATAAAATTTAATAAAAATAATCCTTAAAATAGAAATAAAGCAATAAAACAACACCCTAACTCTTCGAATAGAGGAAGAAGCAAGCCTAGTATTAATTCATATATCTTGCTAAAAAATTAGTAATAAATATATGTGTGGAAATTATTATTTTTTATAATTTTTCATTTTCTTATTTCCGGTACTGCCTTTCACAGTTGTTTATAAAGAAAATGCAAAAATTGTATCACGTAGAAAAATATTTGTTCTATAGTCAAAATAAAAATAAATTAATTTTTTAATATTGTTAGGATTGTTATAAAATTATGGAAATAAAATGAGGGCACATGAAAATTCGAAGGTGAACAAGAAACATCAAAAATCATTAAAATGAAAAATTTATTAAAAATTTATAAAATTTGGAAATTAATATAGATCTGGGGAAATGGGTATGGTTGAACGCCAACTCATGAGACGAGTCCAGTAATAATAATAAAAATTTAATGAAGGGTACCTAGAAAATGTTATAACGAAAATACAAATTAATTAAAATTAATTAACCAGAGCAAAGAGAAAACCCCAGATCGTGTTGAGATCCCATAGATTAAAATTTGATAATTAACTCACCCGAACGCTAGGGAGAAACATATAAGCATTTTTCTTAATCATCTCAAGTAATTTCGAAATGATCTCAACTAATTTGTTATTATTCAAATCATCCCTAAAGATTCTGAATAATAATTGCACGATCATAGATAAACATTTTCCGTATAAAAGGAGACGAGTCTCCAGTTGGTCGAATAAAATATTGTGCATTCGAGTAATAGTGACAAAGTATTAAACTTAGTTGAATTTTTAAAGAATCCACATAAAATTATCGTGCCAGAACGGTATTGACCCCTTGGGTATCTTACCTAACGATAATCAATCATTATCAGTGAAAGAAAAGTGCGAATTAAGTTGACAACTTGTATTTTATTTATTTTCTAAAGGACACAAGGAGCCAAAGGATAACCGACTTTAACGATAATAATCCAACAATATAAAAAAATGAACAAAAAAATAAATGATTTTACGGATAATTCCTAATTTATTTATACTTTTTATATTTAAGAGATAAATAATTTTTAAGGGGTTCTGTAACTTTTTTTTCTCTTTAATTTTGAGTTCCATTATCAGCTTTACCGACAAAAAAATTCATTTTAGAAATAATATTTTTTATTCAACAAAGATAAGAATCGTTTAACCTTTAAAAATGACCGGTTAACCAAATTTAATTATTCACTTACATATTGGTTTGTTTTAATTTAATGAAATATAATCAGCATCTCAATTATTGAAAAATATAATTATTAAGTTAGATTTTAATTGGAAATTGAAGGAATGTAGGAAAATATTTTATATAAAATTAAAGATCTCACAAGAAAAAATTCTTTCATCTCCAAACAATAGTTTTCACATTGAATAATCTACACTTTGGTCTGACAGTTCAATTGAGTGCTCAACAATATAAACAAATATAACTTTAAGTAACATTAATGGTTATTAAATATTTGCTTAGTTGAAATAAATACATTAGCAGTATATTTTTGTTTTAATTTTAATTAATAATTGGCTTTTAATTAACCGAGTGTCCTCATTGAGTAAAAGATTATTTATAGAAAAATATGAATGAATAAATAGTTACAAAAATACAAATAAGTGAAAATAAATGGGAAAAATATGTTCTAAATTTTAATTAAGGGTTTTCTGTGATTCTTTGGCAGAAAGAACAAATCAAAAACTTGCAGAAATAGAAACTTATGTAAAAGATTTTATAATTGTATAACATTGCTTATGTTGAAATGACATATGATAAATAATACCATAAATAGAAAAAAAATTATTATTAACCTAAGACATTTAATGGGATTCGAATTTCAGAAACGTATTGCAATTCGTACTCTTGATGAAACCATCATTTCAGATTATTTGATACATTATTCTGATACTGAACACTTCGAGGGACCCCCTAAAAATTTGTTTGTTTAGACTAAAAAATTATTCTTACACAATAAATTTTACTTGGACTAATATTTGTCTAATATCGCTGTTATTGCAAACAAAACAAAAGATAAATGACTTTTGCTACTATGTCGAATTATAAATTGTTTAATAGCTCTCGGAGTTCCTCAAATAAATTTGGTTTTATATAATTGCAATCTGATTTTATGTTATCTTGTGTATCGATAAATAATCCCAACAATATATTTACCGGTTTTCTTCGTAAATTATTTCTCTGTATTTTTTATTTTAAACTTTTTATTAAAATTACCTTCTTTGTTTTCGTGCAGAGAAAGTTTTATGAAGCTATGAAACTATGAAGCAAATCAACAAACTTCAGAATGGGATCTGGGAGAACACCATTTGATGACGATGGCGATATTGATTCTAATTATATTAATTTATTTTTATTGGTTTTATTTTTAATTTTACTAAGCTTTTGTATTTATTGAAATGCAAAGACAATGGTCTTATTTTCAAAAAACTTTTTCGATAGTAAAATCTGGTTTTCTTCGAAAATAACACCGGGTCTATATTTCTTTTAAAAAACTTTTTTTTAATTTTCTATTGACATTAAATTTATTAAAAAATATAAATATAATGTCAATGGAATATTATTATTATTATTAATATCATTATTATTTTTATTATTATTATTATTATTATTATTATTATTATTATTATTATTATTATTATTATTATTATTATTATTATTATTATTATTATTATTATTATTATTATTATTATTATTATTATTATTATTATTATTATTATTATTATTATTATTATTATTATTATTATCATCATCATTATTATTATTATTATTATTATTATTATTATTATTATTATTATTATTATTATTATTATTATTATTATTATTATTATTATTATTATTATTATTATTATTACTATTATTAAAAGGAAAGAAGAAGAAGAAAGGTATAAAAATAGATGAACATATTTGAAGTATAGCTTCATTGAAATGGTTATACAACTTTGTTGACATATTTTATGAAATTGTATTGAATGATTGAAAATAAAATGCATTTTTCAGAGCCATTTAGCAATAATGAACTCATAATAATATTTTCCCAAAATGAATATTATTTAAAATTTCTTCTAAATTTTCTTTCAAAATTTTAATTTCCTTAGAAAATTGGATATTATTTTAGTAATTATATTTTAAATTTTCAATTGTTTAAATTCATTCAAATATTTAAACAAAATTTCCTAAATATTTACCTACCGTCCTAATTTTGACTGCTTAAACTAGAATTTTATTGTAATACTTATGTTTATTTATAAATGGTTTTGCATTGGGAAATCGTCTACTAGAATGTCATTTCCATTCCAGGAAGTTCAATGCCAATAATAATTAAGTCGTAAAATTTTATAATTGTTGTCGAGTTTCTTGTATTTGCTAAGTCAATGATTGCAAAGGAATCCAGTTATAAATCATTTGGAGCACTTATTATTTATATATTTCTATGCTTCCTAATATGATTCCTGAGAAACTCGAAATTGCACTGTTGTATCAAAGATTTGGTTTATGTTAGTGACTTTATAATGATAAAATTTTGTTTAAAAAAATTCGTAACAAAAATAAACATCTTTTTTATAAAGCATTGTAAAATATTGTTTTAAAGTTTAACTTTGATTTTTTTTTTTAAATTTCAATTATCATTTATTTTTAAAGTAACTTTAGATTACGAATTTTGGATTGATTATTGACAATAATAATAATAATAATAATAATAATAATAATAATAATAATAATAATAATAATAATAATAATAATAATAATAATAATAATAATAATAATAATAATAATAATAATAATAATAATAATAATAATAATAATAATAATAATAATAATAATAATAATAATAATAATAATAATAATAATAATAATAATAATAATAATAATAATAATAATAATAATAATAATAATAATAACAATAATAATAAAAAATTTTAAATTTTTAAAATTTTCTTTATAAATATAAAATTTTTTTACCTCTATTATAAATATTTAAAAATTCAGTAAAAAGTGTTGATAAAGAATGGGTATTTGAAATCATTTCTATTATTGATGATAAAAGAGATTGTTGACAAACTGATTAAAAATCCTAAGGATCCATGCTTTGTAAGGTCTGAGTGTAACTTGACAAAAGGGTGTGAAATTAGTGTTGATCTCAATAATAGTAAATATATATATATATATATAAGAATAGTAAGCCTAAATTTGTGTATATTCGGATGGTTTTACAAGTTATAAGAAGAACTTAAGTAAGCGGATGAGAAATTTAGATTATAAGATCGTCTCTCATTCGTGTAAGGTACGCAATATGTTTATTAGGAAATCAAAAACTCATGTTGGATTGTGTTCTGATCTCGTTTACCAATTTACATGAAATGGGTGTAATTCCACATACATTGGAGAGACTTCCCGTCATCTCTGTACTCGAGTTCTAGAGCATCGTAGATTGAAGGGTTTGACAAAATATTAGAGAGCTCGATAGAGGCTGTATATGTAAAATAGGAATGTATGATTTTAATATTTAGTTAAAAACTTTTAATAATTATTAAGAAAGTGTTATATGTAAGACATTGTTGATAAGATCATTGGATTGAATATTTTTAAATAGTTTGAGTATGTTAAATTGTGATAAATTGTTGTTTCAGTATTGTTCAAAAAGCTTTAAATTTTTAATGTTTTTAAATATTTATTATAGAAATAAAAAAAGTTTTATATGTATAAAGAAAATTTTAAAAATTAGTTTAAAGTATTTAAATATTTATTTAAATATTTATTTATTAGAATATTGCCGACGTTGGCAAATGGCGGCTCGCGAGCCGCATGCGGCCCTTTTGACTAAAATTTTATGAATAAATCTTTCTATTTGTTGAAACATAATATTTCAACTTTTTGTGAAACAAAAAAATTAATTTATCGAAATAAAAAATTTTTAATTTGTTTTTTCAAATCAAGAAATTTATTAATCTAATTTCTGAAAATTATCGAGCAAGGTTTAGTGTTGCGATTCACTGAACAACTCTGATTACGAGCAGTTTCATTTTTACAAACAAAAATAATGATCTGTCTCTGTTAAATGTTTTGATTGATTTATTCTGTGATTTGGGAATTCAATAAATAATGGTTTTAAGCTAAATAAATATGGTGAACATGTATTAGACTTTATTTGACTCTATTTCATGAATATACTTAAACTGCACCATAATCCAAGCACACTGTTTTGATGTTAAAACAAAATCAATACGGCTCTTCATAAATTGATTTTATATGAATGCGGCTCCCAAGACACACAACTGTGCCCAACTCTGGAACATTGATTAATATAAAATAATAATTTTTTTTAAATTATATAACTTAATTCATAATATTTTACTTGATCTTTGTGCCATAAGATGACAGTTAAACAATCGAAAAATATCGCACGAGAGTGTTTGATTGGCGTTTTCTTTTAATAAAATCTTTGGTAAACCTATTTAACTATTTAATAATAATAATAATAATAATAATAATAATAATAATAACTGTAATATTTTTCATAAAATATCAACTCTCATTAAACAAATTGGTCAATTTAATTATTTATATTTTCGTAGAATGTATTATGCTGAATGACAGGCAGTAAAAATTTTGAATAGGTTTGTTATTCATTTTTAATAATAATTCTAATATTATCAGTTTGTAATTAATATATTTCAAGTAGTAAATAAATAAACAAGTCAACAAATTTATAATAATTATTGTACACTGTTTGGTGTTGCGAATAATCAAATTAGTTCGGCCCAAATTAGCTCGGCTCACATCCCACAATGGTCAGAAACATGAATCCCTCGTAGTGGTGTAAATTAAACAGCCAATCTTTCCCAGTTACCATGAAATTAAATATCCCGTGCGTCTTTACAGTCTTTCACAACGTCCTTTATGCTTTCTTGAGTGACATCCGGATTTTCCGAATGAATAATTCCGGCGGCAACCCTTTATTTGACAGCCCTGCACACTCCTAAAGAGTTCCTTGATTTTAACTATTTCCCTGAAACGCGCGTTAAAAACGTCTGATCAGTTTTCTGCTGACTTCACCAAACGTACCGAAAAAAATATGCTACATTCAGCGGTGAGATTCTTAATTAAAAACACATTAATTAAACAAAAGTTGTTTGAATTTTTGAAACATTACATTTACAGAAATTAACATATATTAAAAGAACTATTGAGTAAATTATGATTCATAAGATATGAAGAACTTAATTTTCTGAAAGCTTTGGTATATAATTTTTATGTTGGCGATTAAAAATAAAAGTTATGGTAAAATTGTAATGAAATATAAGAGATTACGAACAGACGAAAATATTTGATAAATTTTGTTTTAATATTAAATTTTGAAAAATCCAAATCCGAGGTGCTACTGTATTTTCTAGTGACTAGGTTTAATTTATGTCTAAATTGTATATAATATTTTTTCAAATGATATAATGTATAACTTACAATACAAATTTTAACTTAAATTATTATTATTTATGTAATAGTGTAATTATCATTACGTAAATAAAAACTAAAAATACATTTTACTAATGAAAAAATAAATTGAATCCTTTATTCTATGAAAAAAAGCAATTTTATTTAGAAAGAATGTCAGACATAATTTTATTCTTAATTTATTCATAGCCGTGATTAAAACTATTTTGTTTGTAAAACAAGTGTTAGATATTCTAAATAAAAATGCAAAACATTGGAAAAACATTGAACTATAGTCGAAAAGTAAATAAAGATAAATAAAATTATAAATAAATCTTGAAGATGAAGAAAAATGATTTTAGAAAGAAATTATTATTTATATTTTTATTTTTCTTTAACATATCAGATAAGTGAGTGACAACTTAAGCCCTTCATGCGAAGTAATAATTATATTTTTGAAAAATGTTTCGATTATTAAATAATCCTCTTCAGAAGAGAATTATTTAATAATCGAAACTTTTTTTAAAAATATAATTATTACTTCACATCAAGGGCTTATTTTGTTATTCACTTATCTGTTATATATTAATTAATGCTGTTACCTATGAATCACCGTTTTATACTTATATTTTCTCTAACACTTATAACATTATCTTTATGGAAATAGATCGAGTAAGAACATCTATTGATTAAAATTATTTATTTGAATACCAATTTCTGTGTTTTGAAAATTTAAACAATTTTATTTTGAGAATTCTGCATCGTTAATTAAATTATTTAAACTAAATTTTTTATAAATTAGATTTTTAATATTTAAACAATAAAAGAGTATTGTTGAGGCTCAAAAAATATTTATTCCATCAAACAGAAAATTTAATTCAAATTAAAAATTCATAAATAATTCGGTCATTGTAAGTTTAAGAAAACCATAAAATAATTTAAATGACTTTTGTAAAATCAAGAAAGTAGATTAAAGTATCAAGAAAATTAAAAGCTTGTGAGATTTGACAGAAACGTAAAACAAAAGAAAGTTAAGTTGATGGATATTGAAATTAAAACTGCCTAAATAAATTAACAGAGCTATAGGAAAAATTTTGGTTCGAATATATTTAATACTATTGCATTAAAATATCATATGTAAATAATCAATAAATACAGTTTTTTATTCATTCAAACATTTTACAAAAATATTACGGAAAAAACTGTAGTAACTTTGATTCCCAATTTGTTACATTTGTTTGCATGGAATAAACTCATCTATAATATAAATTGTACACCAAGCCACGTTGAGACAAATCAGCTATAACATAAAACAAAAATCAATACATTTATAACATATAAACACACCAATAATATATATGAGCTTGTAGATCAAAAGTTATGATCATAAGTTTGAAAACTATTTAATTTCCTTGTAAAATCATAATTTAACTCTTAAAACTTTATAACTTTAAGCTTATAACTTTAAAAAAATAACTTACTTTGCAGCCATTTTTCACAAAAAATAAATTCCAATAACTTGATTTATGTTTCAACCTCCATTATAGCGGAATTTATCCGAACTTCGCTTGGTGTAATACAAATCAACTTGACAACTCATAAATTTTGTGAAATTATTTTGAATTACGTTATGCCATACAACATTTCCGCATAGTCCAGAGTTGTAAACAATTGTAGCAATAATGAAATTACTTTATCATTTTTTCAGTTTTCAAGTCGAGACAGTTAATTTGTTTAAATGTATTCAGATAATTCACAACTGTTGCTACTTATCGCTTTGTTCGCATATTTATAATTAAAAAAATATTAAAAAAATTAATTTATTAAAATTCCAGATTTGATGAATTTTTTACGTCCATTTTAGGTTATCAATTTAACAATTTAGAAACAGTTTTGCTTCATTAGTTTCGTTTTTAATTATATTAATAATTATTATAATTTTTTGCTTATTTAGTTCAGTTCGTCTATTGAAAAGGAAAACTGGAATTGCAGATGTCTTTTTTGATAGATTAAATTGAATAAATGTTATAGTTTTTGCAAAATTTCAAAACGATGGGTATTTGTATTCTTAATTATAATTATAATATTTAATTAGAAAGCCCTATTCAAACATACTTTTCACGATATATTTTGCCAGTTTTAAATGACTTAGTAATATATATCAAAATTGTAGTTTCAACATCAGATGTTATTTATAAAGTTTGAATGTTACTATGTTAGTGTGTCTGCCGTTACGTAGTGAATAGGTATAAAAGATTGTGTTGGAAATTTGTCGTAAGAATAAATAAATGTTTCTTTTTAACAACTTAATTTTTTACTCTTCTTCAAAAAATATAAATAACTAATTTATTTTTAGCAGTTCCTGTGACTGAAATTTGTTTTGTCACCACAAAAAACACGCATGAAACTGGATTTCTTTTAAAAGTTTTATCTTTAAATACAGAATGAAAAATTATATTAAACTGCACATACAAAAACTCACATGAGGGCTGAAATATCTATTTCAAAATACAAAACATTTAATATTTCGTAGACAAATGAATAAAAAAAAATTCACATTTCAAAATATGAAAAGTATTTAAATCAATTATCTGAAAATTTCTATAATTTTTCCAAGGCTTCCAATCTGAGTAATTTTCATTTTTGTATAATTTACTTTTATATTATAAAAATTTAACAATAATAAAAATATTTAAATATATTATTTTTACTATATTATAATATATTAAATTTTTATAAAATAAAAACTTTCTAGTTTTATTTTGCTATTAAAATAATGATTTACGGATTTTGATAAAAGATTTATTTATAATTCTGATAAATAAAAATTTGATTCCTTATTCAATTAATTTATTATTAGTTAATTTATTATTCAAAAAGATTTGTTGATAATGTCGAATGTGACTGGCACAGAAGTGGCCTATCAGTTTGAGGCTCAAAAATGGTTGAAGAAGTCAGAAACTATATAAAAGTCAGACCTAAGAGTTCAGAAATTATGTAACGAATAGATGAAAAATTATTTTTATACAATTATAAATATAGTCATTGTATTTCAATTGATAGTGAAATTTTGTATTTTTGAAATAAAAGATTGTTGTATTCTGAGTTATTTTAATCAAAAAAAAAGCAAAAAGTCAGTACAAAGTCAAATCCAACCAAAAATAATTGTAAAACCCAACAAATTGTATAACGGAGACTTTTGAAAGTAAGATTTGGTTATAAAACCTAAATTAATTATCTACAAAATTTGACTATGAATCAGATTTATTTATGGTATTCATAGTGAAATTTTGTAGAAAATACAAAATGTATTTTATAAATAAAAATAAAAAGAAATCAGAGGTGAAAAACAAAAAAAAGTCCTTAAAATTAATTAAGTAATAATTGAATTATTTAATTCTTGCATTTAACCGAAAATCTAAAAAACTTTTTATAACATTTTTTTAACCCTTTCTAAGGTGGTGGCAATATACTGTACACCATTTTAAACTAATAAAAATATCTAAGTGTAACGCTGTCGGTAATCATTTTTACTTTTGGTACAATTACTGACATATATTGAGCCTCTTTTGTTTTTTTCTATGTTTTTATTTTTTTATGATCATTTGTAACTATATAATTGTTATCAATAAACTTTGAGTTTTGCATCACTTTTAGTTTCCTTTGCCTTAGAAAGGGTTAACAATGTGCAGTTTATATTTAAAAATATTTTAATTTATTTATTTTTTAATAAGACATTATTATTAATAATAATTCACTTTTGTCAATTATTGACTAAGATTTTGTGGTAAATATAAATTAAAAATTGTACTCTTTTTCGAAAACAGTACTCTTTTCAAATCCTGTACTCTGAAAGTCTCAGTTGTATAATTTTATACTAATCAGTATTTCTAAAACATTTTTTTAGATTATTTTATTTCAATTTTATTAATTAAATATTTAAAATTATTTTGACAGTGATTTGAATTTCACGCGTGCAAATTGCTTGCCGTTTCCGGCACGTCAGAAGACAGGGCAAACACCAGACACGAGTTTGACAGTGATTTGAATTTCGCGCTCACATATGGCTGCCGTTTCCGGCACAATTGAGAGGCCATATTATGTACCTGGAGAGATAGATAGATACTACAGACCTCTTTTTCCAACAACGTCAAAATTACATTTGTGAAAAGAGATGGATACATCTATCTCTCCAATATTTGTGTACGTAATCCCCAGTCTGATTTTGGATGTGCAGTATGTGGCTAAATTATTAGACGAACATCCTCATTTAGCCAAAAAATCTACTCCGAAGAAAAATATGTTTTTAAAAGAAAATAAAGTCTTTATCGTTTTTTCTTCTTTTTTTTCACCTATGAAATTTTTTCAAAGTGTACTCTTTATGAACAAAAAATAGTTAGTCACCTTAGTCTAATACATTTAATCAAATAATTTAAATTATTTTAAACAAATGACTAGAATTGGTTTAAGTGAGTTGTGCTATTAAAAAAATAACCAGTTAATAAAAAATAATTAATTCGTCATTAATTAATTTGAAAATATACATAATATAAATGATTAAAACCTAAAAATTTACTAAAATTTAGTTAAAATTGACTTTTTAAAGTGACATTTTGCGGTTTAAAAACAAATTTAAAAAGGAAAAACTAGAATTGTTGACTTGATTATTTGTTATTTTAAATCGCTACTGAAACGTTAATACATTAATTAACAATGTTGTTTTGATTAAAAACCACACTGAAATCATCTGTCATGTTTACTCGGTTCAGTGTCCCACGGGTGGTTTAGGCTCCCATAATTGAGCGATTAAAATGCTTCATAATTGACGAAAGGATAAATCCTGTCATTACCATTCTTATTCGAATTAAAGCTGTTATTGAATTTATTTTCCCATTTCAAGTGTTCGTCTAACATGAATTTTTTTTGTCTTTTTTTTGTCATTTTTATTTCTTTTAAATTCAATGGCACTCCATTTATGGTTAAAGCAGTTGATTATTGGTGAAATATTGATTTTCGAGCGAAGTATACACTTTTGAAAAAATATTAAAAATTTAAAATCTAAAATTAAATTTGAATTTAATCCATTTTACAATTATTGGGTATTTAAGAAAATAGATTTGTTGAGAAAACACTTAATGTTGACTGTGATGTTTTTCAGTTTTTCCTCATTTTCATATGTTCATAAATTCAAACAAGACACAAACTCAGCGATTATGAATTTTTGCTTGGTGTATTTTCTATACAATCACAAAAATTCAAAATTTGTGTGTGTATTTGTGTGCGTGTAACGTACAAATTGTCTGCTTATACATAACCTGTATATGGTATATTAAGAGAAATAGTTTTGATTTATCAAATGGATATTAAATAAAATAAATCTGAACATTTAAACAACTAAATGTTTTAAAATTTTAAACTAAACCTTTCAAAAGAAGCTGAAAATTGAAAATTTTATTTACAGTTGTAAATTTCCATTTCCATTTCAAACAGTTATTGTAACATTTCAATGTTATGAGTCCAGCAGAATTCAAGAAAATTAATGAAGTATATTTAAACAAAAAACTAATATTTAACTTAAAAAGCAAACAAAAGACTGGATAGTCAACAAATTTCATACATTAGTCGCCTCTCTTTGAATATATGATCTATTCGTATATATTAATATATTAAAGAAAATAAGTCGAAACAAATCATGTAAGAAAATAATTTTATAGAATAAGTAAATACTAATTAAACTTAATGATGCGTTAATTGAAAAAGACAATTTATGCAGATTTCCTTTCCAATGTGCTTAACTGAGCATTGTATAAAGATTTCAAATTAATAACTCTGAAATTAAGTGCTAATGAGGTAAAGAAAAGTAATAAGACTTCTACTATTAATAATAATAATAATAATAATAATAATAATAATAATAATAATAATAATAATAATAATAATAATAATATTAATAATAATATTAATAATAATATTAATAATAACATTAATAATAATATTAATAATAATAATAATAATAATAATAATAATAATAATAATATTAATAATAATAATAATAATAATAATAATAATAATAATAATAATAATAATAATAATAATAATAATTAAAGTAGATATAAAAAATGCAATTCTTGATAAAAACATCAAAGTAGATATAAATTATAATTTATATTTTGTATGAGTTATTTTAGTTTGACATAATGTTTAGTTTGTCTTGTTTCATTTTTTTTTGTTAAATGTCAAATAAAGTGAAAAACTTTTAAAAATATATATACTTGTATTTTGTTTGTTATATTTGAATTTGAAACCATGTTTTTTCCCAAACTAAAATTTTATTAAAATCTTAGTTGAATATTTGAGTAGTATTTATTTTTAAAAAAAATCTGCACTTTTATATGCAACTTTAAACAACTTTAAAAACATTTGAAAAACTTACAACAATATAGTGATATTGCAACAATTAAACAGCCAGAGTACTTTAATATACACTCATTAAAACAAAAAAAAATTCAACAAACTACCAAAATTAAATCATAAATTCTATTATTAAAACAACCCACAAAATCGCGAGAGCAATTTTTTCGATCTGAAAAATGTAGCGAATTTACTTAAACTTTTCAATTTATAAACAACAGCTGATAATTATCATAATATATAATTGTTTTCCCATTGTTTTTTTCTTATGTGGAAATCCATTAAATAAATCAAAATCAAAATGAGCCATTTCAATTAGTTGTGAGTTCAAAATTTCACATAATTTCTAACTTCAAATTACAATTAATAATTGCTTTTCAGCAATTAACAAACAATATCTAGGAATATGCAAAATATATATAAAACATATAAATATGATTATAAAAATATAATAGCTTTCAAAGATAAATTTGAAAAAGAAACTTTATTTGTTTATCTGAGTTAAGTTAATTCTATTGTTTTTCAAAAATCGTAAGAACGCTTTCCTCTGAAAATCTCGACGTATTTTAACGTACTTTTTTAATTAAGGTAATAATAATAATAATAGAAATCCTTTAAAGGTTGACATAATATCCTTAAAAAAAACATTTATCTAACCAAATTTTTATTTACACCGATATTAAGTCAGAATTTTATCCAATAGTAAATTTATTAATTTTGATAATTGAAACAAAGCAAATCTTAATAAATAATTAAAAAAGTAAAATTAATTATTTTATGTTTGCAATGATTTATTAAGATGATAAAACATTTTATTTATTCTTTGATCTATAGATCATTTTTGATGTCGCTTGAGTGAATGTTTGATATTCATTTCTGGGCACTACAACGCATCCCGGATGATCTATAGGGGTAAATATGTTCGCCGAATCCCATCGTCTAGGATCATAAAACCTTCGAGGATTATCGCATTGCATTATGAGAGTGGATTGCGAACGAGGTACTGGATAATGGAGCTCATCGGGCTGTTTTTCACCGTCACAAGAGCCTGACTCACAAACGAATTGCCTCCACTGTTCGATTCCCCCATATGGCGTATTGCATTGACACATTGCTCAATGTCAGTAATTCTACGAATTTTCAAATTGATATATCCAATGCCAATATTGATGTAAAAAATCAAATATTAATTCATTATAATTATTCTTAACATTATTGTCAAATTTATGTAAATAATAAATTTAATTAATTTTTTTCATGAATACTAAAAAAAGTTGTTTATTGAAACAATACTGTTGAAGTCTATTTCTGTCATAATGATCCATTCTGTAACTTTAATGAGGCAGCAGATAATTGCCATAAATTGGCACAGTATGTGATATACCATGTCCAGAATCGAGATCGATACCCGTCGGACACCCAGACGAGTAGAAAGAAAAAACTGATTAAATATCGAAGAGCATTTCTTTACTATGAACTAACGAAGTTGCGTTTGTTACAGCAATAGATTTAAATTGAACAAAAAATCTTTACCCTTTCGCTCATT
The DNA here is from genome assembly GCA_022537955.1 of Schmidtea mediterranea. Lineage (NCBI taxonomy): Eukaryota > Metazoa > Platyhelminthes > Tricladida > Dugesiidae > Schmidtea > Schmidtea mediterranea. Next base: position 11,851,560 of record CM039682.1, on the reverse strand, counting down.
GTCAACACAAATGAATACGTGTCCATTATTTGAGTTAAAAGAAGCGTGAGGTGGTGACAAAAAATAACAATATGGACCTTAGTGGTTTAATATTTGCAACATTTTAAATACTTTATCAAGTATCAATTGGAGGGTAAGTCTGTTGCCAAAATCCGCGGTAATTCCAGTTCCAATAGTGCATATTAAAGTTGTGGCAGTTAAAAGCTCGTTGTTGAAATTGAGGAAAAAGATTGAGTTTGAGATTGGTTTGAAATCTATGATTGAAAGTTATCTTGTCCTTCGACGTCGTCTATATCTTTGATGCTCTTTAATGGGTGTTGTGGATGACCGACGAGTTTACTATGAAAAGATTAGAGTGCTTAAAGCAGGTTATGCTTGTATATTGTTGCATGGAATAATAAAAAAGGACTTCGGTTTTTTGTTGTTGGCTTTCGAAACTAAAGTAATGATTAAAAGTGACTGCCGGGGCATATGTATGCTGATGATAGAGGTGACATTCATAGATCATCAGCAAACAGACTACTGCAAAAGCATTAGCTAAGATTGTTTTCATTAATCAAGAGCAAAAGTCAGAGGATCGAAGATGATCATATAACAACTATTTCTGATCATAAACTATGCCAACTGACAGTTTGCGAAGGTATTTCAAATCTCCTTGCGAGAAGTCACCGGGAAACTTAAGTCTATGGGTTCCTAGGGAAGTATGGTTGCAAAGTTGAAACTTAAAGGAATTGACGGGTGGGCACCACCACGAATGTACTGAATTGAAATTTTATATTTAAACGTTTTTATTAATTTTTTTAATAGACTTTTCGAAACCGTTTTTATATTATTTGTATTTAAGATTTTTTTTAATTATCAATTTTATACCAGTATACATGCGTTCTTGAAAAATTATTCCAATAATAAGTAGTAAGACTCTCATTGCGTACTAATATCTCCTTCCCCACCACATGTGTTGTGCATTTTTGTTGTCCATAGCTTCCATATTATATATGCAGCTTTAATTAATTAATATCTTGCATCTTTTATAACTTCATCTCTTGATATATCTTCAAGTTAAACTGTCAGTTAACACTCATCCCGTAAATTATTTAAAATGATAAATCCTGTGCACTTGGTCTATTTTAAGTTTATGTCAGTTCTCCTCTTCACACTCACCTATCAATGTCACTGTAATAACATTTCTTACCATTTTTGTGGCTTTTTGAGCTAATATATTTGATTGATGCTGGTAAGACGAGCCATATTCATGTTTGATACAAAGTTTCTGTAGTCTCTTTCTTTAAGGTTTTCATTCAAAATTCCAGTTACAGTCGATCAATAAGATCTTTTTAGTGTCGTCTTGAAAATAGTTCCTTCGACTTATTTCAGTTCAAAATCATATTCAGCTAGATTGGCTAGCCAGGTTTGAAATTAGACTTATTAGCGTTTTTGTAGCGTTCATAAAACCAGAGCTTTGTGATTAGTACGAATTATGATCTTTTGCCGAAAAGATAATCTCTAAAATGCATAACACTCATGTAGAATGACAAATTATCGCCAGGTTACACAGTAGCCTTTTTCATGCACTGTAAAATGTCTCGAACCATAAGCTATATTAGATTATGACATAGTCTTTAATGAATCTTCTGTATGTTAATCCGAGAAACAATCTTAACTCTTTCGAGTATATTGGTACTTCTACTTTTTTGATTTCTTCAACTTTCTTTCAACTGGTTTTTATATCCTTCTCGTTAGATGTACGTTCAAAGAAGCATAATTTTGTTTTATCAAATTCGCATTATTCTGAATTTATTTTCAACCCTGCAATTTGAATTCTTCTAAATATTTCCTCTAGCACCTCATCGTGACCTTTTTAATTTTCCCATATATCAAAATATAATCTATTTAAACTACTACTACTTTAAATAGCATTCCTTCCATTACTGTGCATAAGTCGTTGAAATGTCGCAAACATTGTTTTTAATCCAAACGGTAGCCCTTTGAAGCCGAATTTCCCTTCTTTTGTACTAAATGCATTAATTTCTTGAATATATTGAGCGAGTTCTATTAGGTTGTGTAAAAACTTCCCGGACAGTTTTGGATTACAATTTCAACATATAGAATGACAATGAAAGCAAACATTATTAACAAACCATATTATTCGTCAAAGTTAAGTCCTCCATTGTCTATAACAAGCTGCCATCTCTCCACAAGCAACCGAACCTGATTAAAATATAAAATTGCATGAGAACTCGATTTCGTGACTAATGCTGGGTATTCAACTTTTAAAATGTTGTATATACGATTCAGCTGTTCACAGTAAAGCTCCGCATTGTCAGCATGACCGTCAGAATAAAACGTCAGAATAAAATTGTAATCCAAAACTGCCCGGTAACTTTTTACACAACCTAGTACTTGGTAATATTACTGATCTAAATCAATTGACGAAAATATGATTGATTAACATTGAATATAGATTTTTTTAAATAATTTAAATAAAGAAATATAATAAAAAATCTATAAAAATATATTTTCACCAATAAAAACATTAACAAATTCCAAAAATCACTTATAGCACATAAATTAGTGAATATTGCGTTTTTGTTTAAATTTTCATTTACTGTGTAAATCAATCAATTATCGAATCGAAATGTGCTCGACAAGTTGCAAATAAAATACTTCTATTAAAAAAATCAATATATAAATCAATAAAAAATCAATAATTCTGTTTCGATAAAAAAAATAATTTACAATTAAACATCGATTTAAAAGCAATGAATAATCAATTAACGGAATCGTTGATTTTTTCATAGACTTCAACGCGTTTCTTACCAAATCTCTTTTTAATGATTACGTAAACCGAGCCGACAACGACTATTATGAATGGCAACCCCAATCCAAAAATTATCACCATTATAATTGTAATAGACAGCTCGTATGATGGCGGTCGGCCGGTACCAAAACTGGCAGTCCTACAGGAGAGGTGAATAAAAAACAAATGGAAATTCCTACGACTGAAAAATTACCATTTAATGTAACCCTTGTAGAATTTGTCTTTCGATAGTCCAAAAGTAATATTGACTAAATGGGTTTTACTAAACGGCTGAAATATATCATCGGCGTATGCCAAATAAACGGCGCTTGATTTAAACAAATCACTCGTGTTTGAAAATTGCACATCAGAAGTTTCGAGAACTTTAGGATCGGAAGCCTTAGAAACTGATATAGCATCTATAGCGTAGGATCCACGTTTTGTATAACATACCGGTTTAAATTGAACATAGGTTTCATCATCTGGATTTCCACTACCACCGCTTTGCCCATGGAAATTCTTTGTCTGGAGAGATAATTAAATTGATAATTAAACCGTTCAATGACATAATTTGTAGAGTTATTCTCCAATTTCCATAAATCAAAAATCAATAGTTGGAATTTCAATGCCAATAATATCGGGTAGTTTTCTGATCAAGTATCAACTGATCAATAGTCCATGATTCATTACGTAATTAATCGGAAATTAGAATTTTATAATAAATTTTTATTTTATCGACAACACACGGGGTCGAATTAATATCAAATATAATTAATAAAATTACCAAAAATTAATATTAATTTTTAAAAAATGTTATAAATCAATAATAAATATAATATTAAATATCAGTTTATTTTTAGGCTTATTCTGGGCTAAATACAAATTCAAATTTATTAATTTATTTATTTATTAATTAACCCTTGAAATTTCAAATCGTTCTAACGAAGAAATTCAGCAATTAGGAGAGTTTAGGTATAATTATGAGAAGAATGGCAAATATAGCGGGAAGTAGAATTATATATTTATAATAATTATTTTATTGATTTCTTGATAAATATAATTAATATTAATTTTTGGTATTTTTATTAGGCACTACAGGTCGAATTAACCCTTTCACTGCGCAATATGTTTTGAGAGTTCATGTTCGATGTCCGCAAATCTTTTGATTATTGTACGTACAGATGCACAATCTTCCGATTTTACTATACTAAAAGTGAAACATCATCTTAGCATTTTTGTACCTGATTTGTTTGAGTACTCTGTGCGAATAGTTGTGTTGAACCGGAATGAATTCGGAGCGTATTGGTCATTCATATTGTGCGAGTATATACGGCTTGAGCAGTGAAAGGGTTAATCTACAACAAATAACGTGCGAGCACATGTCTGTATGGAGTTGTGCTGGTTTTTACAATAATCCTTTTAAGGCGATAATTTCGGATTTCTATGGAATCAAATTGAGTTCTTGTATTACTGTGAATAGATGATGAAGCTACACCAAAATGCGATGAGATAAATTCTTTTACAATACAATAGAGCTCGACCGATTGATCGGTAACATTCACAATCGGACCGATTATAGGAGCAAAATGTCGCAATCGGTACAATCGGAAATCGGTTACCCATCCAGAGCGATTGTTCAAGGTAAATAATTAATTCAGATAATGGGGAATTACTCTGACTTACAAAAAAAAACAAAAGTCACAAGACAACAAACGTTTCTGGATAAATATAGATTAGCGACGAAACAAGACGTGCATCACTTAATTATATTATAATACACAATGCAAACATTAAGCGTATTTAAAAGAACCAAGTAAAAAAATCCAATTATGACAAGTCGAGTTTAGAAAGTCGGATAGTTAACAAAAATTAATATTTATATACAATCGGTACTTATCACAATCGGCACAATCAGAAATCGGAACAATCGGAGAATAATGCAATCAGTCAAGCTCTACAATACAAGTTGATATGGAAATCAAATTACTAAATTTTGTTTTCGTAAAAAATCAATGGATTTCAGCCATTTTTGAAATGGCTGCGCAGTAAGTGATTCTTTAAAGTTATTTTCAAGACTTGATTATGAGAAAAGTGAGTTTAATTTTTTTTGTAATAAAATAATTATTGCTATAAATATGTATTTTTTTATACATCTTGGAAAAAATCTCCGAATATGTACAAAATAATTAATTGAATTCCTGTAATCTTCTTTCCTCAGCTCGTTATCAAGTGCTTCCTTCAGCACATCGAATCTGGATTAAAAAGACATAGAAATGAATCCACATATCCTTAATATGGTCTTCCTAATATTGAATTTGATCTCGCTGAACACACTTTCAATTCGGTTCAGGATTATTTTTTAATTATCAGATAAGTGAATAATAAAATAAGCACTTGCTGCAAAGTAATAATTATATTGTTGAAAAACGTTTCAATCATTAAATAATCCTCTTCAGTAATAATAAGTTCTGAGGCCATTAAACCCATAATGTCTACAGAGTCTTTGCCATGCTTGATTTGATATTATTAAGATACTTGTTGGAGGCTTAGGGTTCGCTAAACCTTTATTTTGGTCTGCTTTGATGGTAAATTTACGAACTGATAATAATAAGTGTCTCCATATTTTGGGGAATTTCCAACTATAGCCAAAGATTCTATTTCTACTATCGAATGATATTTGTATTGATTGAATGCATGCTTCTGACAATTTCCTTTCGATATTCTTTGGATCCATGCTACTTTTTCTGAGAATTTGTGTGTAATCAAGACCAATTTGAATTCATTTCGAATAGTATATAAAAAAGCCTATAGGTCTATCGAGTTGTTTAGCGTTATTTGGTATGTGATAATTCATTAGGGATTTAAATCGAGTTGGTCAGATTTGAAATCTAATATTGTAAGTGAATCACAATATTTAAGCAAACACATTAGGCCATGTGTGACGTCTCTGATCAAGAAATAATTCAGTGTAAAATAGTATGGAAATTCTTTTTAACGCTTGAAACTAGATAAAATGAAATTTCCGACCTACTTTTACCTCGTAATATTAATTTATTGTTGGTATGCTTACACATGAAACTATTGTAAATTGCTTTGGAAAGGCAAAGTTTTATAAGAATAGAGTCATAGAATCTCAAGAATTAATTCCAATAATTCCATTTTCAACAGATTTAGACTTTGATTTTGAAAATTATGTTGATATCGATGAGCATATAGAATGCACTGAATAATGAATGAAGAAAACATGATTGGTAAGATTAATATTTAAAATTAAAGCAATAATTGAATTTATAAGTTCATTGATCATTATTGATCAATTAGAATTTTTTAATAATTTAAAATTTTTATCGACAACATGAAATTTTTATTGCAATTTTATCTGAAAATCGACTTTTCTCTATGGAAAAATCTATAATTTGATAGGATTTAATTAAATCGATTTATTTTGAAAAATTTTAATGTTAAAATTAAAATTTGTTTGAAATTTTGCTTAATTACTTTTAATTTCATTGAACATCTGATTTTGAGTAGTTATACTAAATTATTGTTATTTTTCTTAAAACGGGTAATAATTTCTCATTATAACTCATATGTTGTCAATAAATTTAGATTTTGACCTGTCGCATCTATATAAGCATCGATTCATAGTTGTGTTTTATATTTGTGTCTGTGTTATATTTTTAATTATATTTCTATTGAGTTTTCAAGATTTGTAAATTGAATTTTGGAAAGTTGCAAAAGTAACAAATAATGGTATGTTTAATAGCTTCAATAGAATTAATTAGCATGAAGATTTTTTTAAGATTTTGTTGGAGTTATACAAAATACATGAAATAAAATACAAAAATTGCAAATTAACAAAAATAAATTAGAAATTAGAAAACAGAAAAAATTGATATTTTTCTGGGGAAAAGTGGCA